>CM061559.1:41572007-42172007 GCA_030864225.1 Capsicum baccatum var. pendulum
TCTCCCAAGAGTCATTTCATATCTTACCTTAAGGCAAAAAATTTGATATCCAAAGGTTGCATTTACCATTTAATTTGAGTTAAAGACACTAAGTCTGAGACTCCAACAATTCAGTCGGTCCGAGTGGTCGATAAGTTTTCTGATATTTTTTCAGAAGATCTCCCAAGGGTACCTCCCGGTGGGGAAATAGAATTCGATATTGACCTTCTCCCAAATACTCAACCTATTTCTATACCTCCTTATCGTATAGCTCCCACAGAGCTTAAGGAGTTGAAGGAGCAACTCAAAGATCTTCTAGATAAAGGCTTCAAAAGGCCTAGTATTTCTCCATGGGGCGCTCCCATCCTATTCATACGAAAGAAAGATGGTTCTTTGCATATGTATATTAACTATCGCCAGTTGAATAAATTTACAGTCAATAACAAATATCCTCTTCCAAGAATTGATGACTTATTTGATCAACTCCAAGGTACAAGTTATTTCTCAAAGATAGACCTTAGATCCGGCTATTATCAGCTTAAAGTAAGGGAATGTGATATTCCGAAGACAACCTTTAGAACCTGTTATGGTCATTTTAAGTTTCTAGTCATGTCCTTTGAGCTAACCAATGCCCCAGCAGCTTTCATGGACCTCATGAATTGAGTGTTCAAATAGTATCTAGACATGTTTGTCATAGTATTCATAGATGATATCTTTGTATACTCCTGTAGTAAGGACAACTATGTAGATCATGTTAAAGTTGTCTTGGAAACTCTTATAGACTATCAATTGTTTGCCCAAATCAACAAATATGAATTTTGGCTAAGATCAATAGCCTTTCTCGATCATATTGTTTCCAGTGAGGGTATTAGAGTTGATCCCCAAAAGATAAAACCCGTAAAAAATTGGCCTAGACCTATCTCTCCGTCAGACATTAGAAGTTTCTTAGGTCTAGAAAGTTATTACCGCCGTTTTGTTAAAGGTTTCTCTTCTATCGCATCTACTATGTCTAGATTGACCTAAAAGAAAGTTAATTTCCTATCTCAGATTCTTGCGAGAAGAGTTTTCAGGAGTTGAGAACTCGACTCACTTTAGCCCCAATTCTAGCATTACCTGATGCTACAGACGACTTTGTTATTTATTGTGATGCCTCTAGAATTGGTTTGGATTGTGTGTTGATGCAGAGAGATAAGGTCATAGCCTATGCCTCTAGATACTTGAAGCCTCATGAAAAGAATTACCCAACCCATGATCTTGAATTAGCTGCTGTGGTGTTTGCTTTGAAAATCTGGAGACATTATCTGTATGGTGTGCATGCTGATGTGTTCATGGACCACCAAAGTTTATAGTATGTATTTACTCAGAGGGAGTTGAATCTCCGTCAAATAAGGCGGTTGGAGTTGTTGAAAGATTATGATATGAGCGTGGTGTATCATCCGGGCAAGGCCAATGTAGTGAAAAACACCCTTAGTAGGTTTTCTATGGGAAGTGTTTCTCATGTTGAGAATAATAAGAAAGATTTGCTTGAGAAGTTCGTCGTTTGACTAGATTGGGTATTACGTTGGTTGATTTAGCTGAAAGGAATATTTGGGTTCAGAGTAGTTCCAAATCTTACCTAGTTTTGGAAGTGAAGGAGAAGAAAGATATGGATTATAGTTTGGTCAAACTGAAAGAGTCAGTTAAAGACCGAAGGTTAGAGGTTTTCTCCCAAGGGGGAGATGGCATGTTGAGATATCAAAATAGATTGTGTGTGCCTTATGTTGATGAGTTGAGATAGAGAATTATGTCTGAGGCGCATGGTGTGCATTATTCGGTATAAAGAGAGATATAATAGAGTTTTTAGCCAAGTGTGCAACTTATCAATAGGTTAAGGTAGAGCACCAAAGACCATGTGGTACGTTGCAAGAGTTTGGTATCCCCACTTGGAAGTGGGAAGAGGTGAATATGGATTTTGTGACTGGTTTACCCCATTCACGTCATCATCATGATTTGATTTGGGTTATTATAGACAAATTGACTAAGTCAGCGCATTTCTTACCATTTCATACATCCTATACAACTGACGATTATGCTAAGATGTATATCCGAGAGATAGTTTAATTGCATGGGATTATTTTTTCTATCATCTCAGATAGGGGTACTCAGTTTACTTCCTAGTTTTGGAGAGTTTTTTAGAAGAGTCTTGCTACCCATATCCATCTTAGTTTATCTTTCTACCCTCAGACAGATGGTCAAGCAGACAGGACCATCCAAACTCTAGAAGATATGTTGAGGGCATGTGCTCTTGATTTTAAAGGTAGTTGGGATGAGCATTTTCCATTGATTGAGTTCACGTATAATAACAGTTATCATTCTAGCATTCAGATGGCCCTATTTGAGTCTCTTTATGAGAGGATATGTATATTACCCATATGTTGGTTTGAGGTGGGTGAGGCCGCTTTGCTTGGGCCTAACACAGTGTATGAAACTATGGATAAAGTTAAGTTGATTAGGGAAAGATTGAAAGTAGCCTAGAGTCGTCATAAATCCTACACGGATGTGAGAAGAAGGGACCTCAAGTTTGATGTTGGTGATTTAGTATACCTAGAGATTTCACCCATGGAAGGGGTAAAGAGATTTGGCAAGAAGGGGAAGCTTAGTCCCCGATATGTTGGCCTTTTCAGAATTATGAGTCGTGTTGGGAAAGTAGCTTATGAGCTTGATTTGCCTGCATATTTGTCAGCCGTTCATCCTTTGTTTCACGTCTCTATGCTTAAGAAGAGTGGAGATGACTACACTGTTGTAGTTCCATTTGAAAGCTCAGATATTCAGAACAGTTTTTTCTTACGAAGAGATTCCAGTTGAGATTTTAGATCATCAAATTTGTAGACTAAGGAATAAAGTAGTTCCCTTGGTCAAAGTACTTTCGCAGAATCAGTCTATTGAGAGTGCCTCTTGGGAAACAGAAGCAGATATGTGAGCCAAGTACCCTCACCTTTTCTTTGCAAACTCAGATGTATCCGAAGTTAATGCTCTTCCTTGATTCAATTCTTTTCTACTCATATAATCAGCAATATAGTTGTCCTCATGTAAGTTCATGCGCTCCTAGATTGCAGAAAAGCTTAGAATGATTTAGATTCAGTTGCTCAATTCACTTCAGTTTTTCATGCTATCTTATATTCTGAGATTCCTCAGAAATTCCAGCTTAACTATCCACATTCAAGGACGAATGTTCCCAAGGGGGAGATATTGTAATACCCCATATTTTTTCTAGCCTAAACTCATCCTGAAAATGACAAGGAGTAGATTCTAGAATGAGTGATGTTTATTTCATATTGAATTCTGTAGATTCATACTTTCCATGGTGTAGAAAATTGAATTAGCTTTCCAACGATATAAGATTCGCCTAAATCCGATAATCGGGTAAGAAGTTATGGCTATTTTAAGTCTCAGTCGTAAAACACCATCATTTAGACCCTTAGCACACCGCAGAGCAGTGTCAAATCCCAATTGTTGTTTTCCAGTGGCCCTCCACAATATTGGCACATCACAGAGAGGTATAATTTCCCAGTTGTCAATTTCCAAAGGTCTAGCGTGATAATGGAGTGTCGCGCCATTCACCAAAGTGGTATTCCAAAGGGGCACTGCGATGTCTCTGCGTCGCGGAGTCTGCCAGTTTTCATTTGTCAATTTCCATTTAGCCACCACGATAGTGGCGCATCGCGGTGGCCACCCAGATTGGGTAAAATATACGTTTTCCATTTCCGTTTAAAAGTTTAAAGGGGTCATTTTGGCAAATTACCCAACCCCCAATCCGTCCCAAAATAGAAGATCTATAATATTTGAGAACACTTTATGCTCCATTCATCATTCTCTCTTAAACAAAACCCTAAGGCTCATACTTCCTCACCAAGAAACTCAAGAATTCCTCCTTTAACCCTTCAAGATAAGTTAAGATTGAGGATTCCCAATACAAGAACACTAAGAATTCATATCCAAAGCATCCATAGGAATCTAAGATTCGAGCCTTTCATCAAAGATCATCAATTAAGGTATGTGGGGTTTGAACAAGGATAATTCTTTCATCCTTGTGCCCAAAACTTGTTTTAAATTTCAAAGTTATTTGATTTTATATGTTTTTTTCATGAAATTAAAATTAGGGTTCATACCCAATGTTGCTATTTAAATGATCAAAAGATTTCAAGTGAATTATAGGTTGAATTGCATGATTATTTTCATATTTTGATGCTTATTGCAGTAATTTCCAGATTTTGAGATGAATTATCATTCTTTTCATTATCAAGCATAATTATTATGATATTTGACATGAGTTTGATACATGGGTTTTAATGCCCAAGTTTATATGTTGAGATTTTGAGAAAAATGATGTTTTAAGCACCTTATGAGCTAATTATATAAGATTTGTAATAAAGTTTTGATCTTTTGATCCTCAGATTTGTTTTTGGAATCCACTATTCAGATTATTATAGATTTTATCAGATTAATGCATAATTGGTTTTAGATAAACCCTTATGCTAGTTTTAAAGTGAATTTCTAACAGAATGAGCATAACATATAAAAAGGGAGTAGTATTTAGCACCGAGCGGGAAGTGTGGGTTTAGCGCATCCTACTTCCATAGAACTACGTAGAAAACGTAGGTATAGATTATCAGATTATTTTCACTTCTATGTGGATGATACTTACAGATGTGATCACTTAGCTCAGGTTATACTCCCTGGCAAGAGTATGACACCTCTCCCCAATGTGAGGTTTCTTTCTTAGGAGGACGAGACGTTGGACTTCATGTTAGCTCACATGGTTTATATCAGTTAACATAACCTTCCTGCAGACTAAAAATATATGTTTCAAACCCTGCTAATCAAAGTAAAAGAAGGAAATAAATGCTTTTAGAAAACGAAGTGTAAAGGCTCACAGTTTTATTCAAAATATGCTTCTCAGAATGATAATAACTTCAAATTTTAGCTTTCAGATTTTAGAATTAGAGTAAGCTCTTTTACACTTGGACAGTATGATATAAAGAAAGAGTTTAGTACAAATTTTAGAACTAAATATTATGGCTCACAAGATTTATAAAGTATGTTTTGCTTCTTATTGCTACACATTTTAGTATTTCAGATATTCTAGCTTACGTGAGTCATTTACATTTATCATGCATTATTTTATAAATGATGGTTATGAAATGATGTTTTACTTATGCATATCACCCCCATATACTCAGTACATCCTCAAAGTACTGATCCACATATAAGTCTATGTGCTACATTGTCTCATAATATAGGTTTAGGTGCTCAATTTTAGTAACGTGAGTAGTTCGAGCATCTCCATCTACATCTAAAAGTTGGTGAGTCCTCATAGTTTGGGGACTTATTCATTTAGATTTTGCAGTTTATCAGTTTATGAGAATCAACATTTACTTTCAGACAGTTTGAGTTAGCTGGGGGTTTGTCCCAGTGACTCTCTAGTATCAGAATGATAATAACTTTAGATTTTAGCTTTTAGATTTCAGATTTAGAGTGAGCTCTCTTACACTTGGACAGTATGATTAAAAGACAGAGTTTAGTACAACTTTTAGAACTAAATATTATGGCTCACAAAATTTATAAAGTGTGTTTTGCTTTTTATTGCTACACTTCTCAGTATTTCAGATATTCCAGCTTATGTGAGTCATTTACATTTAGCATGCATTGTTTTATAAATGATCATTATGAGATTATGTTTTACTTATGTATATCACCCCCATATACTCAGTACATCCTCAAAGTACTGATCCACATATACGTCTATGTGCTACATTGTCTCATAATGTAGGTTTAGGTGCTCAGTGTGAGCAGCATGAGTAGTTCAAGCATCTCCATCTACATCCAAAAGTTGGTGAGTCCTCATAGTTTGGGGACTTATTCATTCAGATTTTACAGTTTATCAGTTTATGAGATTTAGCATTTCCTTATAGACAGTTAGAGTTAGCTGGGGGTTTATCCCAGTGACTCTCTAGTATTAGTAGTAGAGGCTTGTTAGACTACTAGTTTTGATGCAAAATTTTAATTTTTGATGTTTCAGATGTTATGTTCAGATTATTCTCAGATATTTCATATAGTTTCCATATTCTAGCATGACCTTTATGTCTATATTTCCATTATTATAAGATTTAGGCTTAGTAGTATAAAGACAGGGTTAGCTTAAGGCTACTCGTAAGCACCGTATGACGTCTCGGGATCAAATTTTGGTGCGTTACAGTAAGTTTATTATGCTAGTCTTGCATGTTGATGACATCTTACTAGCTACTAATGATCTTGGTTTATTGTATGATACCAAGAAATATCTCTCTAATAACTTTGAAATGAAAGATATGGGTAAGGCATCCTATGTGATTAGAATAGAAGTATTTTGAGATAGATCACAAGGATTATTGGGATTGTCTCAGAAAACCTATATTCATAAAGTATTAGAGAGATTTAGAATGGAAAAATGCTCTTCAAGTCCTGTTCCAATTCTAAAATGAGATAAGTTTAGTCTCTATCAATATCCAAGGAATGACTTAGAATGAAAGATATTCCTTATCCATCAATAGTTGGGAGTCTTATGTATGCCCAAACATGTACAAGACCAGATATCAGTTTTGCTATTGGGATGCTGGGCCGCTATCAAAAGGCTGCAAAGAAAGTGTTGCGATACTTACAAGGAATGAAAGATCATATGCTCGCTTATAGAAGATCTGATCATCTAGATGTGGTTGGATATTCAAATTCAGATTATGCTGGTTGTGTGGATACAAGAAAATCCACATTTGGATATTTGTTTCTGTTAGCTGGAGGAGCAATATCATGGAAGAGTGCGAAGTAGTTTGTTATAGCTTCATCCACTATGAAAGCTGAGTTTGTGGCATGCTTTGAGGCCACAGTCCAGGATAATTGGCTACAGAATTTTATTTCAGGACTTGGACCAGTCGACAATAAAGCCAGGCAGCTGAAAATTTATTGCGATAATACTGCCACAGTTTTCTTCTCTAAAAATGATAAGTATTCGGAAGGTGCTAAGCATATGGAATTGAAATACTTTTCGGTTAAAGAAGTCCAGAAACATAAAATGTCAATTGAACATATTAGTACCAAGCTTATGATTACTGATCCTTTGACGAAAGGATTACCGCCTAAAACATTTGTTGAACATGTTGAAAGGATGGGTCTTATTGATAGCAATGGATGATTTCATGTAAAGACTTTATTGTGTTTATGTAATTGACACTGTAAGCTCAAATTATGTATGTTTCTGTTGTTACCTGTTTTCTTTTGTATACATAATATTATGAATGATGATGACAGGTTCTGACTTAGATAAAGGATTCTAAGTATTATGTTGGAACCATTATGTATTTGAAAGGTTATATTAGATAACAGACTAATATTGTAGTACATGGAAGGAATTATGTCAAATAAAGTGAAGTACAACTCTCCATGACTCATTTTAGTTGATATATTTAATGATGACAAATGATGTTGGATTTAACGTTAATTGTGAATATGATTGACATACATATTAAACCACTAAATTAACATTGTGTGTGCCAAGAGGGAGAATGTAAATTTCTATGGCCCGCATAATTAATTTATTTGCTGGTTTAATAATAATTGAATAAGTTAAATCCTAAATCTGTATGGGGAAGTTACCTAGTCGGATTAAACTACTGACTAATCTGTTAGTAGGATAATTACTGATTCCTAGTAGGATAATTACTGTCTGTTAGTAGGATAACTGCTATTAGTGGGATAATTATTATATCCACAAATCACGTTGATGGAATGTGAAAACATAACTGTCTGCTCTCCGTGTTATAAAAGGGGTCCTCTCTCTGCCAAAAGAAGAATAAGCTCTATCATAGTTCATTCTGAAAAGTAAGGTTAAGAGAGAGAGAGAGAGATAAACAATACGTTCTAAGCTTGGTTTGCTTCTGCTAATTACTGTGTTTCCGCTAAAACCATGGATAATTCAGGTAAGTAATTCTTTACTAAATTATGTAATTTGTTTATGTGAAAATCATTAAGTTCTACCTCCCTGAATGATTGATAGGATTATTTATAAGATTGTTTAAGTTTATATAATCTTTTAAATCCTTACAGATGTTTCAGGATAGAACTACTTGTTTGATATAGATATAGATATAGATATAGATATAGATATAGATATAGATATAGATATAGATATAGATATAGATTATAAATTATAGATTATAGATATAGATTATAGATTGTAGATTATAGATTATAGATTATAGATATAGATTATAGATTATAGAGTATAGATATAGATATAGATATAGATATAGATATAGATATAGATATAGATATAGATTATAGATTTGGGATAATTATTATATCCACAAATCACGTTGATGAAATGTGAAAACATAACTGTCTGCTCTCCGTGTTATAAAATGGGTCCTCTCTCTGCCAAAAGAAGAATAAGCTCTATCATATTTTATTCTGAAAAGTAAGGTTAAGAGAGAGAGAGAAACAATACGTTCTAAGCTTGGTTTGCTTCCGCTAACACCATGGAGAATTCAGGTAAGTAATTCTTTACTAAATTATGTAATTTGTTTATGTGGAAATCATTAAGTTCTATGTCCCTGAATGATTGATAGGATTATGTATAAGATTGTTTAAGTTTATATAATCTTTTAAATCCTTACAGATGTTTCAAGATAGAACTACTTGGTTGATATAGATATAGATATAGATATAGATATAGATATAGATATAGATATAGATATAGATATAGATATAGATATAGATTATAGATTATAGATATAGATTATAGATTGTAGATTATAGATTATAGATTATAGATATAGATATAGATACAGATATGAATATAGATTATAGATATAAATTATAGGTATAGATTATAAATATAGATATAGATTATAGATTATAATCAAATATACCTTAATGCAGCGAGAGTACCAATTGGCCGGTTTGGACTTCTAATAGGTTTTATCACTCCATACAAAATTCGACACATAATACAGATAAATCCTTTTTACCCCCAAGCATTGAAGTTGTTAAATTGGTACTCAATGAGAAGGTTATAAATAAAATATTTTATGTGCAAGACTGTGATCATTGCTTCGTATTTTGATGATAGGGGCAAACCAACTTGAGAAAATTGAAGGAAAGGTGTCTTTAAGTCTTGAATGAAGAATTGGAAACATTGACCAACTTAAAGGGTCAAACATAATTAGAAAATTTGATTAAGTTAATTGTGGACTTGATTAGTATTTTCAAAACTTTCTAATCTTTTTAAAAATACAAATCAACCCAACCCCCACCCCTCTTCTCTCCAAATCAACCAATCTCTCTCCTCTCTCTCTCGATAGCTTCTCTCAACTCTCTCCTAACCAACAGTTCTGCAAAATTTCTCTCTTCAATCCTTGATGACTTAAACCTCCAGCGACAAATAGTCGGGCGAGTTTCTTTTCGACTTTCAATCATCAATCGACGTGAAGACTTCTTCAGAGACAACAACTTTGAGTTCTTCGTCGTTCCATTTCTTCTTTCACGGGTAAAAATTTATGTATTTTTAGTTATGAAGAAACAGAGGAACTTGAGACAACTTCTTTTCTAGTATTGGTTAACAATTTCAATATTTCTTGCTTAAATTTGAAATATGGACTGAATAAAACCCTAATTTTTTACATTTCTTCTTATTGTTGTCGAATTGTTGATTCAATTTATTAGTGATCTTTGGTCACCATTGATGTTATTAGTGTGTGTGTTGTGTTGGTGTTGTTGGTTTGATTTGTTGTTTTTCTTGGTAAAAATGGTGTTGCAACAGATGAAACATCTGATATAATAGATGAAACATCTGATTCAACAGATACAAATCTGATGCAGTAATAAAAATCTGATGCAACAGATGAACAATCTAATAGATCATTCATCTGTTGCGATAGAAGAATCTTTTGTTTTTAAAAAATAAAACAAATAACTCATTTTGCAACAAATTACTCATTTTTCAATAGATGTATGATCTGTTTCAATAGATAAGTGATCTATTTTATTATTTCCAATAGATTACTCATTGCTGCAATAGGTTGTTTATAGGATGCAACCATAACCTACGTGGTGCAACATACGAGTGATTTATTTTAATTATTTCCAACAAATTACTTATCCGCTGCAACAAGTTGTTTATAGGCTGCAAAAGATAACCTATATGGTACAATAGATGTGTGGCCTATTTTTATTATTTCCAACGAATTACTCATCCGTTGCAACAAGTTAGTTATATGTTGCAACAGATATCCCACCTGGTGCAACAGATGAGTGATCTATTTTTATTATTTCCAACATATTACTATCCGTTGCAACAAGTTGGCTATATGTTGCAATAGATAACCTTCCCGATGCAACAGATGAGTGATCTATTTATATTGTTTCCAATGAATTACTATCCACTGCAATAGGTTGGTTATATACTGCAATAGATATCCTACCTGGTGCAATAGATGAGTGATCTATTTTTTATTATTTTCAATGGATTACTCATCGATTGCAATAGGTTGGTTATATGTTGCAATAGATAACCTTCCTGGTATAATAGATCAGTGATGTATTTTTATTGTTTACAATGAATTACTCATCCATTACAATAGGTTGATTATATATTGCAACAGATAACATACCTGATACAACAAATGAGTGATCTATTTTTATTATTTCCAATGGTTTACTCATCCATTACAACAGGTCGGTTATATGTTGCAATAGATAACATACCTGATGCAACAAATGAATGATCTATTTTTATTGTTTCCAACGGTTTACTCATCTGTTGTAACAGGTCGATTATATGTTGCAACAGATAACATACCTGGTGCAACAGATGAGTGATCAGTTAGAACCTTTATTTTTACTGTTTACATGTTAGATTTATTGTTATCCCTTTTTAACGATGCATTAATCAATTATAATTTATTTTATGTTCCTATTAATTTAAGATAATATGACTCCCAAAAGAAAAGAAACCGAATTAAGTCCAAGTAAAGGAACAAGTGAAGCAACTAGGCTACATCCACCACTCTATGAGCTTGCTTTAAAAGCGTTATCTCAATCAGGAGCAGAAGATAATGAACACGGGGAGGAGGAATATTTAAAAAGAGATGATCCAAATGCTAATAGCCCTTCCGCCGAAGAGTTGGTCAAAACCTTCAGCACTGATTGTTATCCTATGAGAATGTAGTGTGATAGTGCCACAGATTTAACGGGTGATTTCTTGGTTAAGTCAGCCATGGGAAAATCTTTCGACGCCTTCAAAAAATACTTCAAGAACAAAAATTGGGTTCTTATTTTAGGGAAAGCTGCTTTGGGCAATGTCTTGATTTTTTGGAGGACAACAATGCTCATTTTTAGATAAAAATGGTATATGATCTTCTCAAGCGTTGGTTTATGTATGAAAACAAAGATATGATGGATGGAGTGGGGATAAATTACTTGGCATGACTATTTGTTTTGGTTGGAAGGAGTTTGCCATAGTTACTGGACTAAAATATTATCCTCCTCCTCCTTCTCAAGTTATGCCTACTCTAATCTAAAAAACGTACCCCGCACACCCAAAAAAGGCAAAGGCAAGTTGAGTGACCGTGATGACCTGGTGTCCATTGTTGGTCCAAGCTTCAAAAACAAAAATTTGATAAAAGCGTTGAAAGGTAAAATATTTTAAAAGAAGCACAAACAATCATTGTGCTTGGTTTGGTTTGTATATAATATTCTTTGTGCGAGAGACATTAACAATAACATAAGCCTCGATTTAATAAATCTCTCCAAGGATCTTGAGGCATTTAACAGCTATCTTTGGGGTTATGAAAGCTTCAAGATGACTATCAAATATTTGTTGACTCCATTAACGCCATATATAGTCAACTTGTATGGATTTCCATGGGCTTTCATGGTAAATATTTCTTTTATTATATAATTATTTATTTTTTTAATTCAATATTGCTTTTGATTTATTTTTGTTATGTTATAGGCTTGGGCATTTCAAGCCATTCCTTATTTGAGACAACAAGTTAACTACCAGGAAGAAGTTTTCTGTCCAAGAATCGTGAGATGGTTGTCGGTCAAAACTGATAAAAATGTAAATTTTTTTGATCTTTTCAATCCCTCGAAGGAAGCAATAAGCTCAATTCTAATCAAGTTTTTGTTTTAATTAATGATCATCTTAAATGATTTTATCATCATTCTAATATATGTATTGATTTATTTTAGATTGTCCATCCGTGGCTTGTTTCGACCAATTGAGAGGTAAAGATGTCATTTTTTCTTACTTTACGATCTGTGCAAACTTTGTCGGACCCTAAGGTCGTTGATAGAATAAAAATAGAATTGTTTGGAGCAACAACCATCACAAGAAAAATAATTTTGGAGGGTGGGCTTGTTATTGTTGATGATGGTAGTGGTAGTGGTGTTGCTGTTGGGGCTAATAATGATCCTCTTACAGTTTTTGAACAACAAACTAGTATGATTATGATCATACTGGTTATATAGATTTTTCCACTTCTAGTGAATGTTCTGCATGCAAATGGAAAGACTGCAAGGCAAAACATGATGGAGTGATTAATGCTATTAATGAACTAACTGCTTCTGTAAAGGAAATGACATCTAAGAGGGGTGTCATTCCATCAAAGAGGATTTCATATCCATATACTCTACTAGAGATCAAGGTGGCTAAGAAGAGAAGGAAAGATATTTTCAGGGCATCATCAAGCATAAAAAAAAGCAAAATTTCAACTCCTCTATCTTTGTCTTGCACTGTTGTTCAATCTACAAGGGCCACAGGAGAGCAACATGAGCTGAAGAAAGTGAATGTATATCATCTGTTCCAACAAACAAACAAACACATATCTATTTCAACAGATGATACATTTGCTGAAAATTATTAAATAGATATATACATCTGTTGCAACTATTATCTAACCTATTGCATCAGATTTGTTATCTGTTGCAACATATGCCCGTCTGTTTCAGCAAATCAAATAGGTTTTTATACTATTTTTATTTGTACCAATAGATAAGTCTTATGTTGAAACAAATGGGTAATCTATTCAAAATTATCATACCGCTCTATTCTACTTGTTCAAATTTGTCCCAACAGAGGATCTATCTGTAGCAACATAAGACTCATCTGTTGCAACAGATAGATAATCTGTTGTATATCTGTAATTAGCATTGACAATCCTAGATTTTGAGGTGGATGTCACAGTAGAAGCTACTGTTGAAGACCATAATATCACAATTGATAATCCATCAACTACTTCCAAAGAAAAAGAAAAAGTGAAGCCTGTCAGTTCGAGAGAACGAAAGAATTACCCATTTGAAGTGTTCAACATCTTGGACGAGGCACCAAAATACTAAAAAAGTTGATCAATGACTATTCAGAGTAGATTGCCGATGGGTTGTGGATCTTGGGCATATTTATAAGCTCAAAGCACCAATATGCACACAGACTTGGACTTAGTTCAAGAACTTTTGTATGAATTCTTAAGTATAATTCAACTTTTATTCCATTTTGTGCCTAATGGATATGATTAGTACTTTCAGGTTCAAAATCATGAAGAATTGTGCATAATTGGATACAACGAGGATATGAAAGTGGTGAAGGAATGCAAGGGACTGAAGTTAAGCTGAAAAAGGGAAGTTGGAAAGTAGGAATCCTCATTTGAAGACACTCTGCATTGCGAGGATCAACAAAATAGCAATGGTCAAATTCCAGTGAAGGTTTGTGAAACTACCGCGTTGCAGAGAAGTTTTGTTTATCAGATTTGGCGACCTGAAGGTTTAACGCATCGTGAAGGATGATTATTTTGCAATCATCCTAATTAGTGGCTCACCGCGATAGTGGTGCGTCGCGGTGAGGGTGCATTTTACAATGGTCAGAGAATACTTGAGCTTTGCGATTTGCTAGATTTTAATGAAAAATAGAAATCGAAGTCATGGCACAACACGCCAGGTAGATAAATCAGGAATATTTTAAGTGTTTTGTCCCAGCTATAAAAGGAAAAATCCAAGATAATAGGGGGAACTTTTGTCAAGCAGAGTAGCGGCAGAAAAACATAAATTTCTTTCTTTTAGGGTAACATTCTTTTGAATTTCTTTATTCGAAGGATTAATTTGGGTATGATTTGTTACTTATTTTGGATGATGAATTCAAACATGAGTAGCTAAACACCCAATTTCTGGGGTTGAGGCTAAGAACATGAGTACTCTTTAATATTCTTATTCATAGTTTCTTTTTGGATTATCATATGGGTTGTTCTTAATTTCTTGCACTTACTATTTTAATAATTGGCCACCATTAGAATAAATTTATATTTCTATGTAAATCTGGGAGGAGAATCATAGGATAGAACGAAAAAATTATGGAGCAAGGTTCTTATTCTTTTATAAAATAAGGGATTTGAATTAGCATCTAGGATAGGGATATACCTAGAATCCTTGCTTGGTTTTCTTGCAAGAAGACAACTTCATGAATCTAGAAGATTTGTTATAACTCTGCGAGAGTTGTAGTTACAACATTCAATAGATAGAAGATTTGAGGTCGGGAGACCAGGATCGTGGCATAACCCTTGCGAACTATCAACCCAATAACCAATTAGACTGTGAAAAGAATAGAGAATTGTATGATTGTTCAAAATACCTCAACCCTGGCATCGTCCTTGTTATTGATTACAACTGTTGCTTACTTTGCTTTAGCCATCATTTATTATTTCTTGATTAGTAATTTACATTTTATTTACAGAATCATCTTAATCTTGATACCATTAAACACTTAATACCCAATTGTCTTGAACTAAATCTTGAATAAATTTCTAGTTTATTGATCCTCGAGGGAACGATATCTGACTGTCCAAGTCATTATATTATTTGCACGGTCACGTACACTTGCGTGTGCGTAGAGACGCAACAAGTTTTTGGCGCCGTTGCTGGGGATCAAATAGAATTAGTAAATTGCTTTAATTTTTGTTTTTTGACCATAAGTTTAAGTGTTAATAACTTGATCTTAGCGGCTGAATTTTTGCAGGTTTAGCTGAACATTGGACTGGCGAGGGACAAAGAGTTAGAAGAGCCTTTTGTAGAACCAGAAGTGATTTTTCATCAGAGATGAACAGTTCAATACTACACTCAACAGGGATCAATGGTGGAAATACGCGATCCTGTAGTTGTTGATCCAAATATTGGAAATGTTCTAGCTCTTGCTCTGCCAGCTGTTCCTGGTCAACCAGTAGCAAGACCTGTTTGAGAAGTGGCAATCCCACTTACGTACCTTGTGACTAACAATATTCTGAAGCCTAAACTAGGAGGTCGATGGGAATTGAAACAAAATATGGTGCAATTATTGAGATCTGTGGGAGAATTTCAGGGGTTTTCACAGGAGGATCCACAGCAACACTTACAAACCTTCATGGAGATAAGCGACACATATATTCCTAGTGATGTGAATGCTGATTATATCAGATTGGCACTCTTTCTCTTTTATCTACTGGGAGAAGCAAAGAGATAGCTACTTGCTGAACCACACCAATCCATCAATTCATAGGAAGAATGTACTTGAAGGTTTCTCATTCAATTTTTTCCATCTAAGAAAACTGCATGATTAAGGAGTGAGATATTGAGTTTCAGACAGAAAGATGGAGAAAATCTCAACCAAGCTTGGGAGAGATTCAAGGGCATGCTCAAAAGTTGTTCTCATCACCATTAATCGAATGATATTTTGGTGCATACATTTATAGAATCCCTTGAGTGTAATACAAAGATTTTCTTAGATTCAGTAGCAGGGGGTCAAGCTTTGAAGAAAACATTTGAAGAATTGTATACCTTGCTGAATCGAATTGCATAAGGAAATCCTGACTGGCATGCAAACTCAAGGAATGCTCCCAAGAAGGTTGCAGGGGTTTTGGAGGTTGATCAGTTCACTACATTACAAGCACAGATTGCAACAATACAGAACCATATGACTACTCAGCTTAACAACTTAAAGTTGGGTACAACACAACCAGCAGCCACAACAAATGTAGTTCAACAGGTATATTCATGGTGTGAAGTTTGTGGAAGCAATAAGAATAAAACAGATGCATGTTCTGTTAATCCAGATTCAGTCAACTACGTGGGGAATGTAAATCGTCAGGGTCAACAAAATTTTGTCAATACGTATAATCCAAATTAGAGGAACCACCCTAATTTCTCATGGAGTGGAAATAAAGAACAAAATTAAAATCAGTATAAGGGACCAGTGTAACCAAATCCATAACCGGTTCAGAATAATTCGGCGATTGCCTTGAATAGTAATATGGAGGAGATGCTTAAGCAGTTGATGGCTCAACAAGCACAGTTTGCAGTGGACATGAAGGCTCAACAGACACAGTTTGTAGTTGATTTAAATATTCAACAGTTACTCACAAGAAATTTGGAGTTGCAGTTAGGTCAAATTGTGGGATCACAGAATACAAGGCCATAAGGATCATTGCCTAGCGACACTGAGGCTAATCCTAAACAAATGAATGCGGTTACAACGAGAAGTGCGCTGCAAATGAAGGAGATAGTTCAGGAGCAAGATAATCCCATGGTTATGAATGATAGTGTGCAAGAGAATGCAGAAGTAGAAGGAAAATAAAAAGAGGCTAGTGAAGAGATTCGTGTAGAGAAGAAGACTATCCCCTTACCCTTTCCTCAAAGGGCAAGAAAATATCAAGAGGAAGCCAATTTTATGAAGTTTCTAGATCTTCTGAAACAAGTTCAAGTAAACCTTCCTCTTGTTGACATTCTACTGAGTGTGCCAAAATATGTGAAATACTTAAAGAATATTATTGCTAATAAGAATCGGTTGACCGAATATGCTACAGTTGTGCTTACTCAAGAGTGCACGTTGAAAATTTAAAATAAACTACCCAAGAAATTAAAGGATCCAGGGAGTTTCACATTGCAGATTACCTTTGGTTAAACTATATATGCACGTGGATTATGTGACTTGGAGGCTAGCATAAATCTCATGCCCACATCATGGTACTGGAAGATGGGTCTTGGAAGCCCCAAACCCATGACTATTGTGTTGCAGTTGGTAGACAGGTCACTTGCTAGACCAGATGGTATTATTGAAAATGTACTGGTGCAAGTGGGATCTGTGATCTTTCCTGTGGATTTTGTGATTCTTAACTTTGAGGCTGATCCAGTTATTCCATTTATTTTGGGACGACCCTTTTTAGCAATAGGGCAGTCACTCATTGATGTGGCAGCTGGAAAAATGACAATGCAATCACATGATAAAGTAGAGGTTTTTGATGTGTACAGAGCATTGAAATTGCCAGCCATATATGAGGAGTTTTCCTCAATATTAGTTATTAATCTTACTTCAGATTGGCAGTTGCTTTTGTTTGATGATCCATTAGAGCGAGATTTGATGGATTATGATCTGCATGGGGATTCAAAAGCATTGGAATTGGTCCAGGTTATGAATTTGGCTGTAATTGAGACAAATAAAGTATTGATCGAGCCTTTGAATAGACCAGTTGGTCCACCACCCAGGCCTTCAGTTGAAGAAGCTCCTAACTTAGAGCTTAAGGTTCTTCTTCCTCACTTACAATATGTTTTTCTTGGTGATCAAGATACCTTGCCTATTATTTTGACTGTAGGATTATCCGATGTACAAGTAAAGAAAGTTGTAGCAGTTCTCAAAAAGATTAGGAAAGTGATTGGCTGATAGATGTCTGACATTTTAGGAATCAATCTAGCATTTTGCATGCACAATATTTACATGGAAGAGGGGTACAGACCTAGAATGCAGCAACAAAGGAGGTTGAATCCTATGATGAAGGAGGTGGTCCAAAAAGAGGTGATCAAGTGGTTAGACAGTGGTATTGTCTACCCAATTTCTGATAGCAAATGGGTTATTCCGGTGCACTGTGTACCAAAGAAAGGAGAAATGACAGTAGTGATGAATGATGATAACAGTTGGTTCCCACATGTACAATTACCGAATGGAGAATATGTATAGATTATCGAATGTTGAATGAAGCAACTCGTAAAGATCACTACCCAATTCCCTTTATTGACCAAATGCTGGATAGATTGGCAGGGCAAGAGTATTATTATTTTCTGGATGGGTACTCTGGCTACAATCAGACAAACATAGCACCTGAAGACCAAGAAAAGACCACGTTCACTTGTCCATATAGTACGTATGCTTTCAGACACATGCCCTTCAGATTATGCAATGCACCTGCTAAATTTCAAAGGTGTATGAAGGTGATATCCTTGGACATGGTGGAGGAATTTGTGGAGATATTCATGGATGATTTCTCTATGTATGGTAATTCATTTGAAAAATATTTGTAAAATCTTGACAAAGTTCTAGCTCGGTGCGAAGAAACAAACTTAGTGTTGAATTGGGAAAAGTGCCATTTTATAGTTAAGGAAGGAATTGTCTTAGACCATAAAGTGTCATGCAAAGGGCTGGAAGTTGACAAAGTAAAGGTTGAAGTAATTAAAAAGTTGCCTCATCCAGTTACAATCAAAGACATGTGAAGTTTTTTGGGACATGCTGGGTTTTATAGACGATTCATTAGAGATTTCTCAAAGATCGCAAGTCCCATGTGCAAATTGTTAGAGAAGGAAGCCAAGTTTGAGTTTGGAGCTGATTGCCATGAAGCTTTTGAAAAGCTTAAGAAGAAGTTGATGGAAGAACTTATTTTGATTGCACCAGATTGGGAGTTACCTTTTGAGCTAATGTGTGATGCCAGTGATATTACAGTGGGAGCAGTGTTGGGTAAGAGAAAAGATAAGGTATCTCGATCAATCTACTATGCTATCAAGGTAATGAATGATGCTCAAGTTAACTACACAGTTACAGAGAAAGAGATATTGGTTGTGGTATATGCATTTGATAAGTTTCGATCATACTTAATTGGTACCAAGGTCATTGTTCATATAGACCATGCTACCATTAAGTATCTCTTGAACAAAAAGGATGCAAAGCCATGACTAATTAGGTGGATTCTGCTACTTCAAGAATTTGATCTTGAGGAGCGTGATAGAAAGAGAGCTGAAAATCAAGTTGCTGATCACTTGTCATGGCTGGAAAGTCTAGACTATATTATGGATGACTTTCAGAGTATCAAGGAAGACTTTCCTGATAAGAAGTTGTTGTTATTAGAAGTAGTTGAGTTCTCATGGTATGCTGACATTGTAAACCTGATAGTTTGTGGGTTGTATCCTCCCAAAACTACCTCACAACAAAGGAAGAAATTACTCCATGATTCTCGTGCTTACATTTGGGATGAACCATACCTTTTCAAGAAGGGTCCAGATGGAGTGATTCGTAGGTGTATCCCAGAGGCTTAATTTTTAAAATTGTTACAAGATTGACTCTTATCTCCATATGGTGGACATTATGGTGGTGAGAGGACTGCAAGAAAAGTGTTGCAATTAGGTTTTTTTTGGTCGACTTTGTTTAGAGATGAGTGGTATTTGTAAAGAGTTGTGATCAATGCCAAAGGTTGGGTATTATAACCAGGCGTCATGAGATGCCCCTGAATAATATTTTAGAAGTAGAAGTCTTTGATGTTTGGGGGATTGATTTCATGGGCCCCTTCCCACCATCAAAAGGTAATTTATACATTCTTGTTGCAGTTGACTACGTTTCTAAATGGGTGGAAGCTATGGCAAGTCCGACTAATGATGCAAGAGTGGTGCTGATGTTTGTGAAGAAGAACATATTTTTCAGATTTGGTACGCCAAGAGCAATAATTAGTGATGGAGGTACGCACTTTATCAATAACTGGTTCAAGAATCTTCTTGCTAAATATGGTGTTCAGCCTAAAGTGGCCACTGCATACCATCCTCAAACGAGTGGACAAGTAGAGGTATCTAATCGGGAGATTATGCAAATACTTCAGAAGATCGTGAATGGGCAGAGAAAAGATTGGGCGAAAAAGCTGGATGATGCACTGTGGGAATATCGAAAAATATACAAAACACCCATTGGGACATCCCCATATCGCTTAATGTATGGTAAGGCGTGTCATCTTCCTGTAGAGTTGGAACACCAAAGATATTGGGCTGTGAAGAAGCTGAATTTTAAAATGACTGCCGCAGAAGAAAGAAGGTTATTGCAACTGAATGAGCTTGATGAGTTTAGAATCCATGCCTATGAAAATGCCAAGCTTTACAAGGAAAATACCAAACGTTGGCATGACAAGCACATTCAAGTTAGGGAATTTGAACCCGGACAACTAGTATTGTTGTTTAATTCATGGCTTAAGTTGTTTCCAGGTAAATTACGATCAAAATGGTCTGGACATTTTAAAGTGGTGCGCATGACACCCCATGGAGCTGTGGAGTTGTGGAATAAAGAGAAGACAGAGAATTTCCTTGTGAATAGATAGCGTGTAAAACATTATTGGGCAGATCATCCAGACAAGCATAAGGAATCTATCACTTTTGCTGATGAGTGATGATGAGTTGAGTCATGCCATGACGTAAACAAAGGCGCTATGTGGGAGGCAACCCACAAATGTATTGAAATAGGTAGTTTAATTTTTGGACTGTAAAATAAAAAAAAGAAAAATACAAAAAAATGAGTCATGCCACGACCAAAACTAAGGCGCTGAGTGGGAGGCAACCTATCTTTACTTATAATTTTTATTTTTTTCGTTTGAGATTGCACGGAATTTCAAAGTGAAATGAGGAGATTACCACATTTGAGTAAAGCAATCAGGTTTACAAAATGATTTGTGTAAGTGGAAATTTACTCAGGTAAGAAAAGAGTGAGAATTATATAAGGAATCTGAGTTTAAAGAACAACACGATGCGGAACTGGGTATTTTGACAATTGTCAAATTCCAGTAAGGATACGCGAATTTCACTGCAACGCGAAGAAGTATAAATTGAGAATTGTCAAATTCTAGTGGATTGTTGTGATTTCCAGCACGACGCGAAACTTGGACAATTGACAATTGTCAATTTACAGTGAGTGAACGCGAATCTTAGTGCATCATGGTTGGCAGTTAAATGGCAATTGGCCTTATCCAGTAGGTCTACGCGATCTTACTGCGTCGTGGAGTGGGCTTAAATTGGACATAAATATTTCATTAACCCTAACCCGCCCCGCCCTTCTATAAATATAACCTCATAAACCCTAAACCCATTTATCTTAACATCAGCCTGCCCTCTCACTCCCTCTCCTATAAACTTCTCCAATTTTTCACTTTTTCTCATCCTTTTCTCACTTGTTGAGGCATAATGGAATCACAATCACGCAAAGGAAAGGAAATGGCAGGACCTTCTGCCCCTGCGAGAAAGAGAAGCAGACCGTCTGAAGGGCAATTAACTAGAGTACCTAGGGCCCCTCCACTTCAGTGGGGGTAGGTTTGAAAATTTGGCTTCAAGGCTATACGAAAGGATGAGAAGCAGTGGTATACTAAGCATACTGATGCTAGTATATTTCAGAGGTCTATATCGATCGGGCTAACTTGATGAGAAAGTGTCCGTCTATGGTATAGAGAATCGAGGCGCTCAATATGAATTTTATTTTTCATCAGTCGAATGAGTGCAATTTGTATCTTGATAGAGAATTCTATGCTAATTAGGACCCCAAGCATCCTGAACATTTGTTGAAGGTTCGAGGGAAGGTGATTCAATTCACAGCTGATGATGTTAACGAGTTATTGGGTATCCTAGAGACAAACCTAAATTTCTTGCGACAGTTTATTGTTTCTCCTCTTTATGCACACATCAGGCATTTGTTGCGTGGCCAATGATCTTCATCCTGTTGGATGAGGCACCGAGTTATATGTTTGCATTCTTCTTTGCCCTATGCTCAGATGAATAAGTAAGGAAGAATGTGGGGTCGTATTGTGTATGCCTGCTTGATTTAAGGAAAACATATGACTGAGGTGACTAGGGATAAGGTATGTTTAATTTATGCCCTAATGTGTGCTGATGTGGAGATTAATTTGGGGAGTGTAATTTTTTCTGCGATGAAGAAGGCGCGTACCCAGGTAGGTCACAACTTTGGATTTGGAGGTTTAGTAACTAGATTTTTAGGAAGGCATATGGTGGATGAAGAGGATCTTGACTATAAACCTGAGGTGATCACTCGTCCTATGGATATAACTACTGCAAGAAGCACATCTGGGGCATCTGGCCCAATTTTGACTATGATGGAGCGATATACAAGGACTGATGAGGCGCTGGGTAAGCTGTATGGTCTCATGATGATGATGTCGAGTACAAGAGGAAGACCCGCTACACCAGAGGAGCTCCATGCTGTAGAGCTCGACTATCCACTTGGCCATCATGCTAGGACCATGTTGAGGATTGGCCCAGATTTGGTAGAGCCTATTAATAACGATGTACCCATATATGAAGAAAACAAGTATAGGGATTCCGACATAGATTCCGATGAAGAGGAGCAATTTGATGATGATGGAGCTGACGATGATCATGATGATGTGGATATGGCTCCTGAGGACATTTCTTCTATAGTCCCATTTGAGTGATCAGGAAGTATACTGCCACCCTATCATAAGCTTAACTGGAAGCACTGGGACAGTGCTTTATTTTAAGTGTAGGGTGGTGGGTTCGTGCTCTCTTGCATCTTCATTTTTTTTAGTTATTCGAATGAACAATGTTATTTTTCTATTTTTCGGTGTTGGTTTGGAGTACTAGCAATTCGGAACACTGGTCTGTAATAGTTAGTAACTTTGATTTTGTGGATTGCAATTCGCCCTCTTTGGCATTTATCGTATATTGCTTCAGTTTAAAGAATTATGTTATTATTATTTTTGCCCTTATTGGTAAGTTCAGTTTCAAGTAGTTACGTTTGCTTTTGCCCTCTTTGGTAATTAAAAATAAATAGTCATAGTTAGTTGCCATCCCCTATGATAGATGGATGACGACCGTCTTAAGGGGAGTGTTCGTATGAAGTAAAGAAATTTAGCAGAACCTAATCACTGTCTTAGAGGAGTGTGTGAAATGGACCATCTTTGCATTAATTGAAACTAATTCTAGTATCAATAAGCATAAAAGTGTTTTTATTTTAAGTATGGAGGATTCAATCTCGATAAATGAAATTTGATGTGATGGCTTAATTTTGAATTCAATAAAGAATATGATTGGGAACCTTTGGATAATTCCGTACATGCACTGTGAGTGTGAGGATTAGTATATATTCTACATGAATAGAAATGACTAAAACTTGGTCGATGTGTCGACAAAGCAAAATAAAGGGTGTTGGGTGTAGGAAGTGATGTAGGCATTTCTTTGACAGCCTTGTTTCCAACTTTAATAGCCCTTCCTTGGTGCATAGTCTTAGTCAGCCCTGTTGAGCCTTTAGCCTCTTTCTTTGGTAGCTTGTTATGAAACCTTATCCCTTCTTTGCTGAATTATAATTTGGTCCAAATAAGCTTCTGAGTATTTTTTATATAATACTAAGAGAATATTAAGAGAAAAATGAGGAAAGAAGGTAATCATTTGACGCCTCCAAAGTAGTTGTTATTGATGTTTGATGATGCTGGGTTAATTAGGAGTTAGTAAATAGAAATGTTATAATGAACCTATTTTGGCCCTGGATAATGTGTACCTTAATGAAGGCCTTTTCGCTTAAGTTAAGGGTGACTATAATAGGGGTCCATAATATGAATATGGAAGGAATGACTAATACTCCCAACCTAGTTTGAGAAAATAAGTTAATTGAAAAAGGTGTTGACAAATAAAAGTATGGGGAGAAATAGAAGGATAAATTGGTGTTGGAAAACAGAGTGAATTGATAGTTTTTGTATTTAAATGCTTAGGAGCAATAGTCACTATTTATGTAACTAGTACCTCCCTGTCCCTAAGCCTTTATTACAACCCGAAAAAAAACCTAATTGATCCTTCACCTAAACATCTGACTATTAGTGGTGTAGAACACTAAGGGCAAGCTTATGGTTCGTTCACTACCATGTATGAATTCTTTGTTGAGAGTGAGGAATTTGATGATGATACTCCCCTGTTTTTGCATAGATATCGTTGTGACTTAATATGGGGAAATTTTCTTGAGTGAGCATGCAGGTGGATAAAAGCCAAATTACATATTGTGTTTCTTTCATTGAGTTTGCCAACATGTTAGAAATTCATTTTTGAGATAGAAAAATTTGTACCAAATTGTCTCATGTGTTAAAACTGTTTTGTCAAAATGATGTAAGAATTTGTTATTGTAAAGTGTAAGTGCCCATGACCACATAACTTTGAGATTGTAATGAAAAGAGGAAGTAATTATGTTTATGAATTCATGTGTTCGAGGACGAACAAAGTTTTAAGTGTGGGGTGGTGATCTTGGGCATATTTATATGCTCAAAGCACCAATATGCACCCAGATTTGGACTTAGTTCAAGATCTTTTGTATGAATTCTTAAGTATAGTTCAACTTTTATTCCATTTTGTGACTAATGGATATGATTAGTACTTTCAGGTTCAAAATCATGAAGAATTGTGCATAATTGGATACAACGAGGATATGAAAGGGGTGAAGGAATGCAAGGGATTGAAGTTAAGCTGAAAAAGAGTAGCTGGAAAGTAGGAATCCTCATTTGAAGACACTCCACGTCGCGAGGATCAATAAAATAGCAATGGTCAAATTCCAGTGAAGGTTCACGAAACTACCGCGTCGTGGAGAAGTTTCATTTATCAGATTTGGCGACCAGAAGGTTTAGCACGTTGCGGAGGATTATTATTTCACAATTTTCCCAATCTAGTGGCTCACCGCGATAATGGCGCGTCGCGGTGAGGGTGTATTTTACAATTGTCAGGTAATACTTGAGCTACGCGATTTACTAGATTTTAATGAAAAATATAAATCGAAGTCATGGTGCAATGCGCTCGGTGGATAAATCGAAAATATTTTAAGTGTTTTGTCTCAGCTACAAAAGAAAAAATCCAAGATAATGGGAAGGGGGACTTTTGTCAAGCAGAGTAGCGGCGGAAAAACATAAATTTTTGTTTTTAGGGTTCTTAAATATTCTTTTGAATTTCTTTATTCGAAGGATTAATTTGGGTATGATTTGTTACTTATTTTGGATGATGAATTCAAACATGAGTAGCTAAACACCCTATTTCTGGGGTTGAGGCTAAGAACATAAGTACTCTTTAATATTCTTATTCATAGTTTCTTTTTGGATTATCATATGGGTTGTTCTTAATTTCTTGAGCTTACTATTTTAATGATTGGCCACCATTAGAATAAATTTATATTTCTATGTGAATCCAGGAGGAGAATCATAGGATAGAACGAAAAAATTAGGGAGCAAAGTTCTTATTCTTTTATAAAATAAGGGATTTGAATTAGCATCTAGGATAGGGATATACCTAGAAGCCTTGCTTGGTTTACTTGCAAGAAGACAACTTCATGAATCTAGAAGATTTGTTGTAACTCTGCGAGAGTTGTAGTTACAACATTCAATAGAAAGAAGATTTGAGGTTGGGAGACCAGGATCGTGGAATAACCCTTGCGAACCATCAACCCGATAACCAATTAGACTGTGAAAAGAATAGAGAATTATATGATTGTTTAAAATATCTCAACCCTGGAATCGTCCTCATTATTGATTACAACCGTTGCTTACTTTGCTTTAGCCATCATTTATTATTTCATGTTCAGTAATTTACATTTTATTTACAGAATCATCTTAATCTTGATACAATCAAACACTTAATACTCAATTGTCTTGAACTAAATCTTGAATAAATTTCTAGTTTATTGATCCTCGAGAGAATGATATCTAACTGTCCAAGTCATTATATTACTTGCACGATCACGTACACTTGCGTGTGCGTAGAGACACAAAAGTTGTTAAAGCATCACGCTGGCAGGTACATAAATCAATTTTAAAGATATTGATTGATACAATTCTTATTGTAAAAACATGACATTAACACATATAAGTCATCATATAGAAAATAAAATGACGAACACTACAAAGTGAATGAATTGAGTCTTGGTTTTGATATGTTCGACTTTGTTGTTGCACATCCCAAAATGAAGAATTGGTTCTATTTGATGTCACAACCCCTAATTTGTTGGAATGATGAGGTTTAAATGCCATACATATGACTATTCATTAATACTCTATTTAATTAAATGTGTGTATTTATTTTTTCATCACATAATCTGAAATATTTGATAATATGTGCAGCACATCGATGTCATTTTTTACTACCTCTGAAAGAAGGCCAAGTTGCAAACACAAGAAAAATACAGATATACGATAGACAATTGTTTATTCAAAGTTTATATCAATAATGCCTACGATAGGTATTGTCAACAACAACCAGAAGTTTTCCAAAATAAGGAGTGCTTAATTAACATCATCAAGGGTTTTAGCACTCCAGCTGGCTTACTTTGGCATTTGGTCGATGAAGTGTACATTCCAATCAATTATGGTGATAAATTCTATTGGGTGTTGGCTGTCATCGTTTTAAAAGAGAGGCGCATTTGAGTTTATGACTCGATGTCATGAAGGAGACTCTCTGGGCAGTCGTCTGAGAAACAAAAGCTGGCCAAAATATTGTCTACTTACCTTAATATGAGTGGCTTTTTGGACCGAAAGGTTCGTACTGATTGGTCGACCATTAAAGTATACCGGGATAAAATCCATTTGATGTAGAATATGTTGAAGGAATTGCTCAACAAACCATTGGTAGACTGTAAGTATAAGTATCATGATTTAGTTTTATTTCATAGATTTCATAACTCTTACATGAACGACAAGATATGGATTGTCTGTTTTTTAAAACGCAGGGATTGCAGTTTTTTTATTGCCGTTTATATCATGTATTTGAGCGATGGATTACAAGTACCAAATGATGGACTTGATGTTGGATTACTCCGCAAAAGATATGCTGCTCTTTTATGGAAATAAGGAGAAATGAAAGCTCAAAAATTGTACGCAAGTCACGTTAAAGATCCACGACGACTAAAGCCGAATTCCATAGCACCGGATGAAGAGCAAGTTGTCCATATTGAGTAGATCTTTATAGCTTTAGTCTGTCAAAGTAACAACCTCTCTTTCTTGGTTAACTTGTTAATTTTTTTGAAGAGTAGATCATTTGTACCCATAGTATTTTTTTACATTTCATTTATTTATTGAGTTATTTTAAGTAATTACTAAAGGCTTCAATTTATTTTATGCTATCTATGATATAATTTAATCCTTAGTTTTGTTTTGAACTTGTTAATTGAAATAGAATACTAGATTCAAATATCGCAACAGATAATACATCTTCTACAACAGACGACATATCTTAACAAAAAAATTTAGATATATGTTGCAACATGTAGGTCATCTGTGGGAAATTATATAACAGGTCTTTCTATTTTTTGATTTGTTCCAATAGACTACCTATCAATTGCAACAGATAGATTATATGTTGCAACAGATTGTATATCTATTGCGACAAATAAACTAAGAAATATCTGCATAATGCAACAGATGACCAACCTATTACAACAGATAATTAATCTATCACAACAAATATAATATCTGTTACGAAAGATAGACAATCTGTTGCATTATAAAAATTCAACTTTCGTCGAACATAAAAAATTGAAACTACATGTAATGTAAAGTGAAGTGGCTTGAAATAAAAAATTGTTATCTTGTTCATCTTTGTCTTTGTACAAATTCTTCTTTATACACGGGCTCCAAGCATTTAATTAGTACCCCATAAGCCCAGACCTCTTGCATCTTTTCCATAATGGCGTCGCACAGACCAGCTATTTCCGTGCCAATCAGCAAACACTCGATGTATGCAAGCGAGTACGGCCTGTAGGCAGCACCGGCGTTAATATTTTGAAGCTGCATGCCCTTGTTTCGACCTTCAAAATCCCATTATTTCTTCCCCCAGACTTCCTCCGGTAATTGATCCATCAGTTTACTCTGTGTCAGCAACTTAGGGAACAACTTCATGAGTGGCTGCACGTGGGCTAAAAAATTGGCGTCATTGAAGATAGGTAAGTTGCAGTCCTAAACCTTAATCTTTCCCTCATCTAGTGGTATCTCAACAACAAGAAAATATTTGACTTCCACGTTCATTCCTGCAAGGATTCTCTTTTCCTTGGTCCAACTCTTGCCGTGTGAATATGGAATCTTATCTCTAACATATTTAATCATTTCTTCATCCCATTCGAATGTCTAACTTATCAAATCTCCGGCAACCGGGACTAGCTCGCCTATGGAGATCATTGTACCTATCCTTGAAATTGTTGTATAAGTTGAGGTCTATTATCCCATCAGCAACATCATAAGCATCCGGGTACGCTAATTGCCTGCCCTTCATAAGGCAGAAAATTTCATCAACATACTGTGGTATAAGAAGATAATTTTAAAATACGTTAGTAATTGTAAAGAAGAAAAACACAGTGGAAAGATTTTGTTGCAGAGGGTTCTCTGAATCAGTTAACAGATTACCCAGCTAACGCAACTTATGTAACAGATGTGTATTATGTTGCAACAGAATAACTAGATGTTACAAAATATTATATATCTGCTACATAGCTTATTCTTCATGGAGTAGATAAGAAGGCTAGGTTATCAAAAGTAAACTTACATTGTCCTCGTACCACTCACACATATTTGTCATATTCGTGAAGTCTTTGGCGGCAAAGGAATGCATGGTGTATTCTTCTGGAACCTTCATCCATTCATTCATGATTTCTTGTTGTTCCTTCTTCTTTTCATAGACAAGTGGTTTGTATGTTTACTTTCTTCAGCGGCCCCTGAACTTCAACAACTCTTGGAGTAGGAGGAGTTGTAATTTTTTTCATTTTAATAATGGAAAGTATTTGTCTAATGTTTCTTCTCTTCCTTATAACCACCACTGTAGGAGTATGGATCCCTCACCTTGTTGGATGGTATGACACCCTTCTTGGATTTCAACTCCTCGATAGCTTCAACAATAACCTTTAGTTTTTCAAGGAGTTTATCTTCTCTGTCCTTGCACACTTTGCATTTGTAATGAGAACATGAGGGTGAAGAGGGGTGAGAGGGACCTGTGCAAGGGGTGTTTTCAAATATATTTATTTTTTTCTGGGCACCAACATGCTCATAATCACGACTGGCAGTAGAAGCAGCAGCATCAGGATGGTTGCCACCATCATCAATAACTTCACCAGCAACAACCCTAGAAGAAGCACCTGGATCTACTGCAGTAGGTTGGTCATGAAGAGCTTTAACATTAGGCTGACCTTGCCTAACTACTATTCTTATGGATGTTGTTCCAGCCAATTCCTTCTTTATTAACTCCACCATTTGGTATGCTATTGTACCAACAAGACGTAGAGTAATAAAAGAAGCCATCCCTAACTCTTACTGAGTAGGCACGATCCAAGGATGCACAACCTATAAAAAAAGACAGAAGGCATTTAAATCATATAATAATAATTTTCAGTCAGCTGGGATACATGTTAGCACAACCAACTTATGCAACAGATGGTCTATCTACCGTAACAGATGATCTATATGTCGCAATAGATTAACAATACGTTGCATCAGATTACCCATCTGTTGCATAATTTGCAGTAGATAGTAATCTATTCAGCTGGGTTCAGAGAACTAGAGCAACAAATGGTTAATCTATTGTGAAATATGGATCATCTATCGCAACAGATTACCCATTTGTTGCACCAGTTGCCGTTGATGGGTAATATGTTACAACAGATAACCCATCTGTCGCAATAGATGGCACATCTATTTCACTATCTTTCTTTGAGGCAAATTATTTTAGTCAAACGAAAACGTACTGCATTATCTGGAAGGTTAAAGAGATCAAACTCATTAATATTTTTATTGCTGACCTTTCCAGCCAACTACCAAAGAATTCTTGGATGAGAAACCTCATTCAGGTAATCCTTGAACTTCTTTTGTATAACTCCCCAAGATCCCATCCCAAGTCGTCACATAGTTCTTAAGACCACACGTGACCTCAAGCTAACCCTCTGAGCCTGTCATCACCTCTATAACTCAATATGTCAATAATCAAGCTGTAATAAAGAAGAATAATCATGTCATGAACATACTGGAATACAAATAAATACTATTCTGTACAATCAAAATACTAAAGTTCTGTACATACTGGTACTCTAGTTTGACAAAGCCTCTACTACATAAGACCGAAGACCCATTGGGACAGATCCCCAACTGATCTGTACTGAACTGGAAATAAGCAACCATCTACTATCAAGACAAAAATTAGGGACATAGGTCCTCGATCCATGAGGACTCACTAGCTGTACGAATATAGATGGAGGTACTCGAAGATCACTGTCGCTGCTGAGACTGAGCACCTGAATCTACATCACAAGAAAATATAGAACACAGAAGAGTATAGAAATCAGTACTTAGGAATGTACTGAGTATGTGGGGGTGAAGGAAACATTTAAATAATATCATAAATGTATAAGAAAATCATGCATGATGATAATAATGACTCTTTTCGCTTGAGTTACCTGAAACATATTTTCCAGAAATCATCAATAATAACACATGCTTCATAAATCTCACAAACCGTTGGACTCAACTCAAACTCTTTGACTCATGACTTAGAGTGACTCGGTAACTCATGAAACTTGGACTATAGTTTTTTATAACCAACATAAACCATGTGAGCTTACATGGAGTCCAACGTCTTGCCCACATTGGGGAGAGCTATTTTATCCTTGCCATCAGAGTAGAACCTTAACTTTAGTAATGATTGTCTTGGCCTTTGGCCCTTAATTTAATCCTATGGTGGCACGTAGTTCTGGGGAAGTAGGATGCGCTGAACCCATACTTCCCGACCGGTGCTAAATACTACTCCCAGACTTAAGCTCCGAACGCATTAGGAAATCCACCTTCATCAACTCAAGGGTCTATCATGAAGACCAAAATATAAATATATATCTCACTTGTAAATCATAATCAACTTGTGGATTCCTAACTCGACTAAATCTCAAAATAATCTTTCTCATCATCAAGTACACTTGCTTATCAAATCATATCAAGTATTAAATCTTCCAGAAAACATCATAGAACTCATTCTTGACTCTCAAGCTCAATATCAATATATATTCAATAGACAAACTTCTCATGGAAAAACATAAATCATGACACTTATCATAAATCACTTAGAAATTATCATTTCATGATAACAATATACAACTCATGACATAAATTCTTAATTTAAGAAATAAGACAATGAAGTAGTCATGTGTGTCAATCTATAGCTCAAATCTCATAAATCCTTGATAAAGTAATTTGGGTGTAAACCCACTTTGCAAAATTAATGAAATTCAATAGAAATTAAATCTTTGGGCACAAGAACGAAAGAAGTGTTCTTATTCAAAACCCCACATACCTAATCTTTGAAATTGGATGAACTTTAGTTCTTGAGACTTTATCTACACTTGAAATAAATAATTCTTGAAGGCCACACACTATGAGGAACTTGGTTCTTGAAGAAATTTTAAAGATTTATGGATGATTCTTGGAAGATTTATGTTCTTGATATAACCCTAGATATATTATCTCAAGAGAATTGGAAGATAAAATGATGGAATTAGGGTTTGGATGGGATTCTTATATTTATAGAAGACTCCAAAAGATAGGAAAATACCAAAATACCCTTGCAAAAATGTCTCTAAATTGCTGAAAAAAAATAGCTGACGACATCCGTGATAGGCCGTCAGACCCGTGATAGGCCGTCATGAAATGTCATAACAAAAGGGTCAAGTTTTATGATTTTTTGCCTAAGGCTGACGATGTCATCATAAATATCATCACAAACATGACGACGTCATCAGAAACGTCGTCAGAAACGTGATAGGCCGTCTGAAACATCGTCACCCTTTTCCAGATTGACATGTTGGAGTAAAATGGGTATAACTCATTGCTATGGTATCGAATTTTGACAAAATTGGTATTATTGGAAAGCTAATTCAATTATATATCTGTTCATAGGTCATGAGCTCAAAAATTTCAAGTATAATAAGAGATATGCTCATTTGAAGTTGACTATACCAATATCCTTCCCAAGAATTCAATCGGTAAGGAATGTTTTGATTTACCCAATCGTTAGGACATATTTAAGGCCTTAATACACACCATCCTTAATAAGAAAATAGCCCAACATATTATAATTTATTTCTCATGAGCTTGATTCATGGTTGCACTATTGGTTAGAGTCTCAGGGTATTATATTTTGGAGGGGAGGAATGACTTCACATGCCCAAGCCTAAAAAATGTAAATAGGAAGCAAGCAAGAAAAAGTCATAATAACTATATTCAATATAAATTCATGGATAAGTAAAAATAGTGATCAATTTTACCATGAAAGCCAAGGAAAGCCGTATAATTTGATCTTTCTTGTGGATAACTTTGTCAGTAAATATTGGACAGTCAAGTAGTAGTTGTCATATCCCCATGGATAATTGTTGAATTTCTCAAAATCATCAGCAAGTGCCAACAAATCATATTCTATAACTTTCCTGACGTCTCTTGCCAATAAAATGGAATGGACAAACCAAACTAAGCACAATTTCTCCCTGTAGTGCTTTGGTAAGTTTTTATCCTCGAGATCTGCCATCAAATCCTCCATTTTGAAGCTACGTCCAACAATGCCCAATAACCCATCTTTTTTTTCTTACATTTGTTGAACCCTTTGTGGGGTGTTTCCTTGATGAGAGATTCTTCTGGACGATGGCATCTCAAGCCTGTAACTATGGAAAACTCTTTCAATCCAAAACAAACCAGCATGCCACAATAGTTGATCCAGATTTCATCCATCTTTTTTTGCCCTCCTTTGAATCTTTATCTTTCCCCGCGTACTTGATCCTACGCTTGAGTAGACCATATACCATGCTCATTAGGAAACGAAGAGTGCGGTCCTCAGGCAGCTTAAGAAAGTATGCAAAACAGCTCCTCTTAAAAAGTTCGTCTATATTTTCATTCTTCATAATACTCCTAAGTTCATCAAAATATTTCCCCAAGTGACATTTAAGTACAAGATCACCAGTTAGTTCTTTAGGGCGATCCATCGTCATCTCAAGGCAAAACCTGTCGATACTAATGGTTTTAACAGTATCATGCTAGGATTTTGATATTAATTCATGACCCATTGGTGAGAAGGCGTTATCACTTTCCTCATATTTATTTTACCTTGACTGAGATTGTTCTAGAAGTTCCTCCAAATTTATCTGTACTCTGGCCTTTTTTGTTGGGTGGTCAGAAGTTGATCCAGTTTCAATTTCTTTTCTTTTGGGAGACATCTTTTAATTATAAATAATAGAAAATAAAAAATACATTGAATTTGATGTCTGCATAATTTTTTTTTAGAAAGGTAAGATAAATTTCAATAAATTATTTCACTCCACCTTACAAAAAAATACTCCAACAGATAACCCATCAGTTGGAACAGATGGAGAATCTGTTTGAAGACCTATTTAATATTTCCCAACAGATCTTCTACTTGTTGCAACAGATGAACCACCAAGACCACCACCAATACCACAACCAATGCCACCACCAATGCCACCAAGACAAGCACCAATGCCACCAATACCAACACTAAGACCACCGATACAACCACCAAAACCACAAATATCGACACCACCAACACCATCCACCAACACCACCACAAACACCATCCAATAAAACCACGACAGTCAACAAAATACTGAGACAAAAACTAGGGTTTTCTCGGGTGCTTCCTATTTTTTTAGCATCAAAACTCAAAATTATTTACTCATTCTCAAAGATAACACAAGTAAAAGTATTATTTTTCATCATTAACTAAAAAGACCTAATTTTTAGAATAAAGAAAAAATGTAGAACTCTTCTCGAACTCCGTTACATGTAAAGAAAGAGAAAATGATGGATACAAGCGAGAATGAAGTAAAAAATAACAACTATGTGGTAGAAAATGGGATAAAAATCAATCTGTTTTGAAGGGTTGATCAATATGTTAAGTTGTGTTGTCCGTATTGTTGAGAGAGAGAGAGTGAGAGAGAGAGAGAGAAAGAAAAGACCAACAAATTTAGATTTGAAAGAAGGAAAAGTTTTTCACACAAATGGATGATTTGTATGGGTGGATTTGTAATTTTGAAAAAGAATGACACGTTTTGAAATTTTTAATTTGATCTCAATTGATCTTAATTAATTTTTAAAATTTTAAAATATACAGTTTTCAAAATATTAAGTTAATGAGAATCTCTTCAACTCAGAGTGATTGATCGACGACTCGGGTCGGGATGAACGCAATACAAACATCATGCAATTGCAAAGACTCAATTGAAGTTGTAGTTGACCCTACGAACTCACTCATCCCTAGTTCCACCTAAATCAATTAAGGTACTAGCTTAACATTAATTTAATAAGAATCTTTTCCACTGATAACGCTCAATCTACAGCTCTCGTGGGAGTGTAAAGCGGTCGTTAGCAAATATAGAACCCAACCTGGGTTGGGTATCGATCCCACAGGGAATAGCTTGGTCAACAAGTACGCAAAATTAATAGATTTTTGGTGCAAGTCTCGTAAGAAGGGGGGATTGATTGGTAATAACGGTTGACCAGAACTTCTAGTATGGGGCATGCACTAAAAAGAAAAACCTGCAATAAACAAAAACAAAAACTAAATGTAAAAGTACGAGAATCTTTGACCAAAGGGTCTAGTAATTATTACGAACTTGATTGACACTTGTATTCCCCGGCAACGACGCCAATTTTTGATAACGCTCAATCTACAGCTCTCGTGGGAGTGTAAAGCGGTCGTTAGCAAATATAGAACCCAACCTGGGTTGGGTATCGATCCCACAGGGAATAGCTTGGTCAACAAGTACGCAAAATTAATAGACTTTTGGTGCAAGTCTCGTAAGAAGGGGGGATTGTAATAAGTAACCAAAGTAATGAAATAAAAGCTGAAAATAATAAAGTAAAAAGAGAGTATTTCGTAGGTTGTGAAACAATGAGAATTGAGGCGTTGGGGTTATGTCCACCTTCAGAGGTATACGTCTCTATTGGCTATGAGTGTGTAGAGTCTTGACATGCAATTGCTTATAGAGAATTGTAGTCGATGGTAAATCCAAGCGTCTCTCGACCTAAACAAGGACTATTTCACTTTAACTCTCTCGAGCTTAAAGTGTGTCTAGCGGTACAAATTCTCCAAGAGGTTAGTCCAGTTACGGCACTAGATTTTTAATAGGAAAGGGTGTCCTACTACCTTGACATTATCTCTTTTCCAGACAAATAACCTTTCTCTCGAACAAGTTAAATGTTAGACTGGCGTTGGTCTATGCGTCTTCTTTTCTAGACAAATAACCTTTCTCTCGAACAGGTTAGATGTTAGAATGGCGTGTTCTTGTGTTTGAACCGCAAAGGATGTAGATTTAAGATGAAGAGAATAATGATATAAGCAATATACTTGTCTTGAACTCACAAACTCATAGCTGTAGATAGTAACTCATTCGGCTTCCATAACCCCAACTAAGAGGTTTAGTTACCCATGAATGCGAAGGATATCACGTTTTGCATGGTGGATGGCGTGAATAGTAGGTGTTTGGCGTGTGATTTTAGTGATTCCGTAGCAAGTAACGATTCTCTTGTTGTGTAATTTAAGAATAGAAGAATAGATTAGAAGTGTTTGTAGTGGAAGATGAGAGGGATGAAAGAAAATTGATTAAATTGTAAGGAGATGTCTTAAGTGAAGAGTTCATAAAAATCTCTAACATGATAGGGTATTTATAATACTCCTATCCTACTCCTACTAAGCTAATGAAATAATTAACCAAATCCTAATATACTAATGAAATCCTTGACCCAAATGTACTAGGGTAAGGTTACAAAATTATAATCCAAATAGAATAATGAAACACATAACCTAATTGCACTAGGTTAATGTATTATGGCAAAAGTCCAGCTTTGTGTCTGTAAGTCCCCAAAGTCCTCAGAATTGCTGTTTTAGCCCGGGACAGATTTTCCATGCAGCAGATTTAGTCCTTTAGGCGTCCAGCTCCTTTCCACTTCGTTCGTGAGCTTTCTTTTGCGTCAAGTAAGCCATAAATTGCTGTATTTTGCATCATTTATACCTGAAACTTTCCTAATCACATTTGTTAGCTCATTTACAGGAAAAAGGACTAAAAGTGTATGAAATAGATAATTAGTTCTCAAAACTAGGCTAAAATATGGGCAAAATATATTGATATAGGCGCGTAAATTCGCCTATCATCATCCACTCAGAGTGATCGATTGATGAATCAGGTCGGGATGAACGCAATACAAACACCATGCAATTGCAAAGACTCAATTGAAGTTATAGTTGACCCTATGAACTCATTTATCCCTAGCTCCACCTAAATCAATTTAGGTACTAGATTAAAAATAAGTTAATGAAAATATTTTCAACTCAGAGTGATCGATCGATGACTCAAGTAGGGATAAACGCAATACCAACACCATGTAGTTGTAAAGACTCAATTGAAGTTATAGTTGACCCTACGAACTCATTCATCCCTACTTCCACCTAAATAAATAAAGGTACTAGATTAACATTAATTTAATTAGAATATTTTTTAACATTAAGTTAATTATAATCTTTTTAACTCAGAGTGATTGATTGATGACTCGGGTCGAGATGAACGCAATACCAACACCATGCAATTGCAAAGACTCAATTGAAGTTGTAGTTGAACCTATGAACTCATTCATCCCTAGCTCCACCTAAATCAATTTAGGTACTAGCTTAACATTAAGTTAGTAAAAATCTTTTAAACTCAGAGTGATAAATAGACGACTCGGGTCAGGATGAACCCAATACCAACACCATTCAATTGCAAAGACTTAATTGAAGTTGTAGTTGATCCTATGAACTCATTCATCCCTAGTTCTACCTAAATCAATTAAGGTACTATATTAACATTAAGTTAATGAGAATATTTTCAACTCAGAGTGATTAATCGATGACTCGAGTCAGGATGAACACAATACCAACACCATGCAATTGTAAAGACTCAATTGAAGTTGTAGTTGACCCTATGAACTCATTAATCCCTAGTTTCACCTAAATCAATTAAGGTACTAGCTTAACACTAAGATAAAGAGAACTCATTAATCCCTAGTTCCACCTAAATCAATTTAGGTACTAGCTTAACATTAAGTTAATGAGAATCTTTTCAACTTAGAGTGATCGGTCGACGATTCGGATTGGGATGAACACAATACCAACACCATGCAATTACAAAGACTCAATTGAAGTTGTAGTTGATCCTGTGAACTCATTCATTCATCATTAGTTTCACCTAAATTGATTGCAATGAAATCTATTACAACAAATGACTAAGCTGTTGGAAATTCTCAAACAGATATTCATATCTGTTGCAATAGATAACATATCTGATTTAATTATCAAATAGACATTTGCATCTGTTGTGACAGATGACTAAGCTGTTGGAAATTTTTAAACAGATATTGATATCTATTGTAACAGATGACATATCTGATTTAATTATCAAATGGATATTTGCATTTGTTGTTACAGATGATTGAGCTGTTGGATTTTTTCAAACAGATATTGATATCTGTTGTAACAGAAGACATATTCATTTGAATTTTTTTCTTTTAATTTTAAAGTAAGCTTCTATTCAAGTAGATAAAGTAGTATTACTAACGGCGGTAAAAAATGTTTCTTGGATAACTCAAAAATCTCATTGAGTAGTCTTATCTTGTCTTTTCAATGTCACCCATTTTCTTCCTCGTTCCCCTCAAATTATTAATGAATATTTAAACCCTTAATACATCTAGAATTATTTCATCCCTCCTCCAGCCCTAAATTTATTTTATTCATCTCTCATCTTTCTTTTTCTCTCCTCTTTAGGGTTATCACAATCTGTTTTCTCTCTTTCCTCTTCTCTTTCTCATAAAGATCCTTTCTGATCTAAACCGATCAATATCTTAGATTCCTCAACTGAAATTGTTGCTTTGATCCCCTTTTGACATTAAGGTATGGTTTACTATTGCTCTTTCATTCTCATCTTCTTTTTTTGCAAGTTATTTACATTTATTTTATATCTAATTACCATTTACCCATATCATATTTATTTAAAAAATTTGATGAAACTTTTAAGTGTTGAATAAATAAACTGAGGATTTTTATTACAATATGCAAAAACAGTCATCTATTGAAAGAAGTTTATAAGCCTTATTAGCAGTATCATTTTTTGTGTATTTTGTTTGTTTCTTTGTTGTTGATATTGTTGGTGGGGTTGGCATTCTTTTAACTTTTGGGGTGGTATTATTGATGGTGTTGGAACAAAAGATGTTGCTTCATTATTGTTGATGATGTTGGAACAAATGATGTTATTTCTTTGTTGTTGATGTTTTTTTTTATAGTTTATATTGTTGTTGATGTTGCAATAGATGGAGTAACTGTTGGAACAAATCAAACCACCAGCAAGGCTAGTTTGATATATTCCAACAGACTCCACATCTGTGGCAATAGGTTCCATATATGATGCAACAGGCTTCACATTTGATGCAACAAGTTTTACATCTGTTGCAACAGACTCCACATCTATTGCAACAAATGCATAATGTTCATTCTATTTTTCTCTTGTTTGACATTAATTTTTTTCCTCTTCTTTGTAGATATAAGGAACTGAAAGTTGATCAACTTTTGCCCGAATAACACGAGGCTACAGTAAAGATGGGTTTAGAGGAGTAAGCTATTTGTAGATGGAACCACTTCATATGTGAGAGGTATGTATTACTGATAATGTTATCGTGAAAATACACATAAAGTACACTAATTTTTTGAATGTTGTTTTTACCATTTAGTCGTTGATCATTCAAAAAAGATATCTGTAATTTTACAGTTAAGTTTAATAGGTCCGAACTGATAAGGCTGAGGGACCATGAATATAGTTCTGATACCCTGTTAAGATTTAATGTCGGTTGTTGCTCCTGTTTATGTATCAAGCATTGTGAAGGGATCTAGTTTTAGTGTCATTGTAAAGAGATTCAGTAAAGATTGGCTAACTTTTAGGGTGTATTGGACTCTGAGAGGGCCTTCAAAGCCTCCCATTGCTCCAACCAAGGACGAAAATTAATATAGTTATTGCCCTAGACTAAATTTATATGGTTGGGTTTCTCGAGATGATGATTATACGCCAAAAGGTTCGGTAGGAAAATGCCTGTGAGGGTAAATGGGGGATTGATGAAAGATTATATCAACTGAGAGCTAATTGAAGAGGAAACATAGGGTAGAAAGGAACTTTTAGCGAATCTGATCAATGAAACTGACTTAGAACATGAGAATCTGAATCAAGTACAAATATGAAAGTATATCCGATAGTGAAATTTTTTTCTGTTATTTCTTTGATAGAAAAAATAGTGCAAATAGACTTTTTGATAAGGAGCTATGACTAGGTAGCGTGGTTGGGATTATCACCTAGATAGAAAATAACAGAAAACTAAGAAAACAGCCTCGCGAGCATCGAGGGTTAAAATGTTGTACAATAAGTCTAAAAAACTTATGCCAATAATAGCTGCAATTAAAATAAGGAATCTAAGTGGAGGCTGCAATTTTTGAATTTTAAATTACATCCCACGCCTTCTTGTTTGTGGTGCCGATTAGGTCCAATGTTGTTGACCAGATCAAAACCACAAATAAGATTGAAACGCAGATTGAGTGTCATCAATTCCTTAGCAATATGAATATAATTGATTGTGTTTTCTAGCCTTAGCATGCTTTAAACATATCTTAGAAAAGATCAGAGGCTTGCTGTAGTATATGAATCCCGGTAATTTTCAAGCTTGCCTCCAGCTTGCCGATTTGGTCTTTAAGTTTGTCATTGCCATCTTTGAAGTTGGTATAGAGTTCCTGGGCTTTTGTGAGCCCGATCAGGAACACTTTCTCCTTCGAAGTTATGGCATTGTAGAAGGCCATCAGAATACTTTCTTTAGAAGCCTTAAATGATACATGGAGGGTCGCTATATTTGTTTTAGGTCAAAATGTATTGATGCAACTAAAGCAGTGGTCCTAATAATTGAACAACTCACTTTTATCAAGTCTTGTCAATGCATCTTGCACAGCCAACCTTCATGGGATTTGATAAATTAATTAGCAAGGAATTACGTAATGTTTGATCTAAACTTACTCTACCAATCCCATCAAATGTTACATCACTCCAGGCTCATTACCCTATCAAAAACCTTTGCCCGAGTTAGTGGAAAAATCAAACGAGCTCAATATTTCAGCCTTTCTGTTGATCGCTCTTCTCCCATAGAGAGGACAAGATACCCACCATGCAAAAGTCTACACCGACGGTAGAAATTCTTGTTATAATGAAAGTCTTTAGAAGGCATGACTAGTAATCTCTCAATATCACTTTTATGACTTTCTTGACATCTCTTGCCAATATATGGAATGGACAAACCAAACTAAGCATAATTGCTCGCTATGTCCATTCCAATATATTGTCAAGAGATGTCAAGAATGTCATTAAAGAGATATTGAGAGATTACTAGTCATGCCTTCTAAAGACTTTTGTTGTGGAAAGAATTTCTGCCGACAGTGTAGATTTTTGCATGGCGGGTATCTTGTCCTCTATATGGGAGAAGAGAAATCAGCAGAAAGGCTGAGACATTGAGCTTGTTTGATTTGTCCACTAACTCGGGCAAAGGTTTTTGATAGGTTAATGCGCTTGGATTAACGTAACGTTTGATAGGCTTGGTAGAGTTAGTTTAGATCAAATGTTACGTAACTCCTTGCTAATTAATTTATCAAATACATTGAAGGTTGGTTGTGCAAGATGCATTAAGAAAACACTTTATGAAAGTGCTCTGTTCAATTGTTGTGACCATTGCTTGAGTGTGCATCAACATCTTTTGACCTAAAACAAACATAACGACCCTCCATGTATAAGGCTGTTGAAAAAAGTATTCCGATGGCCTTATACAATGCCTAACTTCGAAGGAGAAAGTGTTCCTGATCGAGCTCACAAAAGACCAGGAACTCTATACCAACTTGAAAGATACAAACGACAAACTTAAAGAGCAAATCGGCTAGCAGGAGGCAAGCTTAAAAATTATTGAGATTCATATACTACAACAAGCCTCTGATCTTCTCCAAGATATGTTGAAAGCATGCTAAGGCAAGAAAACACAATTAATTAATTCATATTGCTAAGGAAGTAATGACACTCAATTTGTCTTTCAATCTTGTTTGTGGTTCCGATCAGGTCAACAACAGTGGGATTTATCAAAACCACAAACAAAAAGGCTTGGGATGTGATTTAAAATTCAAAAATTGCACCCTTCGCTTAGATTCCTTATTTTAATTGCAGCTGTTATTAGCATAAGTTTTCTAGACTTACTATACAACATTTCAAACCTCGATGCTCGCGAGGCTACTTTCTTGGTCTTCTGCTATTTTCTATCTAGGTGATCATCTCGACCATGCTTCCTAGTCGCAGGTCCCTAGCAAAGTGTCCATCTGCATTATTTTCTTCAGAGAAACAACAGGCGGATTTACATTAACGGATACACTTTCATATTTGTACTTGATTCAGATTTCTCATGTTTTAAGTCAATTTCATCAGCCAGATATGCTAGAAGTTTCTTGCTACCCTATGTCTCCTCTTTAATTAGCTTTCAGATGATATACTCTTTCACCGACTCTCCTTTTCCTTGAAAGCATTCTCCTTCTGGCGTGTAATCATCTTCTTGAACAATCCTTCCATATAAATTTGGGCCAGGGGAATTTCTATTATTTTTTCATTCTTGTTTGATGTAGTGCAAGGCTTTAAGGCCTTCATAGAGTCCAATGCACACTTAAAGTTAAGTCCAATTACTATTGGATCTCTACAATGACACTAAATATTGATCCCTTCTCAAAACTTAACACGCATAAACATGAGCAACAACCGTCAGTAATTTATAACAGGGTATCGTCACCATCATCATGGGCCCCTTAGCCTTATCAATTCGAATCCATCAAACTTAACTGTACAATGCAGGATCTTATTTGAATGATCAGTGCCTAATCGGTTAAAAACTACATTCACAAAAATATTGTACTTTGTGTGTGTTGTCCCGATGACCTTATCAGTAATACTTAACTCCCACACATGAAAGTGGATCTATCCATCCGCACGTACCTTATTTTTCTCAGCCCATCTATGGCTTAAATTGAATAAATAGATGACTAACAAGTTGCAACAGATACCACATCTGATTAAATTGTCAAACAATTATAGATATATGTTATGATAGATGATCAATCTGTTATGACATAGGACTTATCTATTGGAAATATCAGACAGGTATATGCATCTGTTGCAACAGTTTCAATATTTTGTAAATTATCCAACAAATTTTGCAATAGATTATGAATCTTTTAGATTTATTTTTAAAGCAATTTTTTTCCGAAATACAATAAAGATTGTACAATGTTTGTTTAGATCTATTTTTTTTTAATTTACATATTCAAAAAATTGCCAGTTTTATTTAATTAAGGTATGAACAGTCGTGGCTTTTTTACTAACCCCTTCCTTTATAGATAGGTTCCTCCTTACTCTTTCATTCTATTACTACACTTTCAGATATGGCTGATCCAAATTCATACAAGAAGATTTATATCGAGTCCTTCTTGGAACTTCAAAGGAAGTATGATGAACTCCAAAGGGATTTGGCCAAGTTCAGAGCAAGGATGAGGAGGGTCCTGATACTGCTGGATGAAAATTATCCTTCAGATAATGAAAGTAGTAATAGTAATACTTATAATAATAATAATAATAGTAGTAATAATAAATAGGTTATATTTTTCCTTTTAGCGTATGTCCTTTTTTATATCGGATCTACCTAAACAGATGGATCATATAATGCAACAGACAATTATTAATAAAAAAAAGAATTATTATTATTATTGAGAGGGTGAAAAGTCTTTAGTCATGACTTTTTTCATATTAAAAATGATTCGTAAAATAAGAAAATAAATGATAAACATAATTTATAACCGTAAAAGAGTGATTATTTAATTTTAATAACTAATCGTGTCTCTTCGACATATTTTTTTTAAATCTATTTTTTTTAATTTATATAATAAAAATGTCACCAAATTTAGATTAAAGATATGTTGATTATTAAAACAGATAGCTTATATGTGCAACAAATATATTATTTGATGCAACAGATTTCTATTTATTGCAACAAATGGTAATCTATTATCATAGATGGGTTATCTGATGCAACAGATATATAATATGTTGCCACAACTCAATAAAATTAGTTATTGAAAAGAACTTATTAATTCATAACTTTCCATAGAAATAAAAAAGTCATCAGTTTGAATGTAATTAATAAATGGATGTGAACAGTTACGTCTTTTTATTTTTGAATCTGCTTTTTTAATTTATATAAAAAAGAAGTCACCAAATTTGGATTAAAGATAAAGATATGTTGATTATTAAAAATATATATGTTGCAACAGATATATTATTTGATGCAACAGATTGTAGATTTGTTGCAACAAATGGTATATCTATTGTCACGGATGAGTTATCTGATGCAACAGATATATAATCTGTTGCCACAACTCAATAAAAACGGTTAATGAAAAGAACTTATCAAGTTATAACTTTCCACAGTAATTAAAAAGTCACCAGTTTGAATGTAATTAATAAATGGAGGTGAACAGTTGCGCCTTTTTGTTTTTGAATCTATTTTTTTAATTTATATAATAAAAAGGTCACCAAATTTGAATTAAAGATAAAGATATGATGATTATTTAAAAGATATATGTTGCAACAGATATATTATTTGATGCAACAGATTGTAGATTTATTGCAACAAACGGTATATCTGTTGTCACAGATGAGTTATCTGATGTAACGGATATATAATCTGTTGCCATAACTCAATAAAAATGGTTACTGAAAAGAACTAATTAAGTCATAACTTTCCACAGTAATCAAAAGTCACCAGTTTGAATGTAATTAATAAATGGAGGTGAATAGTAGCGCCATTTTACCTAACTCATTCAAATTTAGTCCTCTATAAATAGGTCCCTCCTTACTCGTTCATTCTACTACACATATCTATTTATTTCTTATTCTTGTATTTCCTATTACACCTTCAACTGCTTTATCTTCAAGGACTTGATAGGTTTTTCCTGTCTCTGGTAAGTTGTTTTTCTTGCTTTTTGGGTAAATATACATTGTATTACATTCAGATTCTTTTCTTTACTTTTGTTTTTGCCTTTTTTTTGTCAATTTATGCGTGTTCTAGATATGACTGATCCAGTGTGGAATGTCGCTATTTTACGATATGTCGTACGGGAACTGCAGAGGCAGGTCCATGACATACAGTGGGAGTTAGCCGCTGTTAGAGTAAGGATATTGCGGGAGATCCGCAGGATAAGGTGGGCGCTGCTGCTACTGGTTGAAGATTGGTCGACTGACAATAATAATAATAATGATGAAGATGATGATAATAATAATAATAATAATAATAATAATTAGATTATTTTTTTCTTTTACCTATGTATAAATGTATTTATATTTATTTTGTTTAATAAAAAATTTATGTTTCATCCACTTTGACGTTTTAATTTTCATTCCGTCTATTTCTTTTTCTCAACAAACATGTCTACAATTAAGGAATAATTTGAATCCCAGTATCAATAGCAATAGATCAACATATGGGCTATTTGTTGGGTTTGTGACAGGAGCTATATTATGTTGTTTGAAACAGATTATTCATCTGTTGCAACAGAATTATAATATGTTGCAGCAGATAAATATTCTATTGGGATATATTAATTGTCTGTTGGAACAGATTACTAATATGTCGCAACAGTATACTCATCTATTCTATTCTATTCATGTTACGAACACTATAGAACTATAAACATGAATCCAATATATGACATATTTCTTTCACCTATGTATTTTTATTTTTTTGTTTAGTAAAAAAATTATATTTCATCTACTTTGATGTTTTAATTCTTATTTAATTTTCATTCTATCTATTTATTCTTCTCAACAAACAAGTCTACGATTAATGAATAATTTGAATCCAGTATCAATAGCAAGAGGTCAACATACGGGTTATCTGTTGGGTTTGTGACAGGAGTTATATTGTGTTGTTTAAAATAGATTATTCATCTGTTGCAACAGAATTATAATAAGTTGCAACAGATAAATATTCTGTTGAGGTAGATTAATTGTCTATTGGAACAGATTACTAATCTGGTGCAACAAATTAATTGTCTATTGAAACAGATTAATAATATGTCGCAACAGAATACCCATCTGTTCGATTCATGTGATGGGCACTATAGAACTATAAGCATGAATCCAACATATGAAATATTTCTTTTACCTATGTATTTTTATATTTTCTATTTAATAAAAAATTTACGTTTCATCCACTTTGATGTTTTAATTCTTATTTAATGTTCATTCTGTCTATTTCTTCTTCTCAACAAATATGTCTATGATTAAGGCATAATTTGAATCCAATATCAATAGGAAGAGATTAACATACGGGTTATCTGTTGGGTTTGTGATAGGAGCTATATTGTGTTGTTTGAAACAGATTATTCATTTGTTGTAACAGAATTATAATATGTTGCAATAGATAAACTAAGATTTAGATCAAAGTGAAAATTTAAAAACTTGTGGGTTATTTTAAAATTTTTTCAATTTTCTCAATCCATAATAAAGTAATTGTCACCTCCACTTAATAACTTGTGTCACATAAACCTCATTTTAAAAATTTTTGTGACCTACAACCCAAACCTCAGCTAACTTAAATATGCTAATTAGCAATAAATCAAGTAATCTCCATGTCCTCTGTTTTACACATGGTGATTCTTTCCCCTTTTTTTTTCAATTGCCAATTTCAAATTGATCTTACTGATAAAGTGAGTCAATGACTACTACAATTTCTGGTCTTCTTGGAAAACGACACTGTCAATGTTAGCTAAAAAAAATTTATAAAAAAAATGCTGGCAAGGTAGGCCAATTTTCCTTAATACTTTAGGCTAATATAACTGTGAAACAAATTACGAGGGTAGACAGAATCCACACAAATTATGAGGGTAGACAGACTTGCATTCCTTTGGCTGTTTTGGAATTCTTTGTTATCATGTGATTATTGGAAGATTGATTATACCGCCTCCGTTTTTTAAAAAATTATTTATTTTGACCTAATGTCTTCATTAGTGGCAATACTAATCACGCATATTACTAGTCCCTTTATTTATATCATGTTTTGTCCAGTCGAGGGTCATCAGAAATAATTTTTTTATCCTGCAAAGTTAAGGGTAAGATCTACGTAAATTTTACCCTTTTCAGACTCCATTTGTGAAATTACTTTAAATTTGTTATTGTTGTTGTAATTTATTTTAAAGTTTGAGTTTTGATAATCATAATTGATTTGTTCTTGTATGCTTTTGAGATGTCACGATGCGTATATGACTAATTTGTGTGATTTTGACTTGAATACATACTCTTCGAGAATTCTGTTATGGTAGAGGCAACATAACATGAACGTGTTATTTTTAGAGTGATTTTCGATTATGGCAAAGAGTTATACTAATTTATTTGTATACTTATTTGAACTATATTGAAAGTCTTAATATTTAGGACACTTCAATGATTTTCGTAGACAAGTTTTGCTAGCATCAGAAATCTTGGCATGCTTGGTAAGTTATGAGTTTGCAGTTGCCGTTGTGTTGCTCGTATTGTTGTTTCGAACCGTTGGAAAATCCTTTGTTAAATTGAATTGCATGACAACTCAATCAACTTGATTTGACAATGGTTAATGAATGGCTTGTGGCAAAAGCTGACTTTTGTAGAAAAATATATTAGCAGAGAAGTTGTTGCTATTTTGATTAACAGTGATTATGTTGTGAATTACATAATTTACAAATTCAAACTTTGTTTCTTTTTGGTTCGAATACTTGAGGGGATATTGTTTTGTGTCAGAACTACTGAAAATTGGCATAGAAGAAAACGCTACAGCTTTTTTTATTGATTTTTTTATATTAATGTGATCTTACGCAGAAAGATAATTAGATTATTCGTGAGGCTTTCAAATGGAGCCCGAAACTAGCTGTTGCTTGTGAGGTATGAACAAAGATTGTATTTAATTTTGCAATGGTGAACGCAACAATATAACTAATCTAATGGAATCTATAAGGACGAACTACTTTCAACATAAGTGTATTTGTTAATAATACAATAACACTGAAAGGATACTAGGGAATGAGTAACTCTTGAATTTCACATTGCTACCTTCAGTACTCATCTGCCCTTTCTCCATCTTGGCCACTTGCTTTAATTTACTTAAAAAATCTATGTAATAATCACCATATACAACCTATCTCTAGCTCTTGCACATAGTAACTATATGTATGAGAACTATCATCTTTCTGATAGTTTATGTTGTGTTTTCATTTATTCTCAATTAAGGGTGGAGAGATTCCAATCATTTATGCCAATTAATAAGTCTTTTCTTAAAGAAATCTAAAGAAAAAATAAAATGAAATATAGTTTATCCAAAAAATGCCGTTAACCAAATTAAAAATCCTTACTATAATTTTTTTTAAATGGAGTCCTAAAATATGTGATAACTAAAATGAAAATATATTGAGAACTGATATTGATAGATTTTCTTTTTTTCTAATATATGTGAAAAAAGAATACTAATAAAATATATATGGTAAAAGAAAAAAAAGAAAATATCAATAGTTTTTTGAGAATTAATATTGGGGTGATATAGTTGATTAATTGTTGATTGGTGAGTTTTCGTGTTTAGATTGGGTTTTCTTATTTCTGTTATTTTAGGTATTATATTGTCATCTTCTTTTTTATCAAGAGTATTTATTTCTGTGTTGGTACTTTCTACGTTTTCTTCATTAATTATTTCTTGTTTTTCATTGATTTCTAAATTTTTTGTACTTGTTAATATTTCTGTATATGTTTCACTATCTTCTGAATCATAATTATCTGTCTCTTCAATATCTATATTATTTATTTCTAATTTTTTCTTAAATTGATTTATCTCATTTAGTAATTTTTGTTCTCTATCTTTTTCTTCTTTTTCCTTTTGTCTTTGTTCATACAAATCTTTTAACATTTGTAGTTCTTTTTCTAATTCAGCAATCCTACTATTTTTAGTTTCTTCTATTTTGCGTATTTCTTCCGTAGTTTGTTGTTTAATTTTTTTCTATTTCCTTTTTTCTGTCTATTTCTTCATTTTCTTTTTCTATTCTTACCATTGCTGTTAATTTATCTTCTAATTTTAATTCTTCTTTTTCTAACATTAGATATAAATGTTCACCTATTTTCTTATATCTTATTCCTAGATTAGAAAATACTATTTTTATTTTTAATCCTTCGTGATTTTCATATATTTTTTCATCTATTATAAATTCTTCTTTGTTCATTTTATTGTGAATAGTTCATTTTGGTATATATATTCTAAACTATCTATTTGTGATTCTAATTTTGATATTTCATCTTTTTGTGTATTTATTGAGTTTTTACTAACTCCGGCAAATATATTATAATGTAGTCTTTCTATTCTTATTTTTAATTCTTTATGTTTTTCAGAAATAAATTGTTTTAATTTTTTGTATTTTTGCTCTTTATTCATTTAAATCATTTTTATAATATCTTGGTGGATATCTAAATCTAATTTTATCATAATTAGGTGGTATGTGTCTCATTCTTCTAGATTTTAAATGGATTATTAATTTTGCTTCAATACTAGATATTAATGTAATTAGATAGGCTAATCTTTGTGGATTTTCTTTTGTTTTATTTAGACTTATATATTCTGAATAATTACTAACTAAAGATTCTTTAATTTTTCTAAAAGCTTCTCTATTTTTAAATGGTCTTCTCGGATTTTATGAATGGAACGTATTACCATTTGGATATAAAAATGCATCAGGTAGATATCAATATTTTATGGATAATTATTTTAAACAATTATCTAATTGTAGTATACATAGATGATATATTATTATATACAAAAACTACAGAAGAACATTTAAGATGCAAAAAATTATATGTATTAACAACAAAACATAAAATAACAGGAAAAAATAAGATTAACAAGATACGAATAGAAAGCCCATTCGAACAAATTGTAAAAACAATAGATTATAATGATTATAGCTATAGAGACATAGATATAGAAGAAAATTTAGAAATAGTAAATGATAGAATAAGTACAACAAAAAGAACAGCTGATGAAAAACCAGAATCATCAAGCTCATCAAAAAGAACAAGTTATGAAATAAATTCAATAAGTAATTTAAACCAATATTACATAACATGAAAAATAAATGAAAAAGAATATTTAATACTCTTAAATACAGGACAAGAAGAAAATTATATAGCAAAATACCTAGTAAAGAATGAAGAAATAAAAATTGATAATGATATGTGCCCAGATCTACCAAGAAGTTTAATAAATAATAAAAATATAGCAGAAAAAGAAATAATAATAGGAGTTAGAAAAATAAAAATAGAATTTGAAGTAAAGGAAAAAATGCAAAAAGCAGATATAATATTAGGAATAAAATGGTTAGAACAAGTAAAACCATATAATATAGAACATACACAATTAACCTTAACATATAATAAAGAAAAATTATTCTTAAAAAGAGCCTTAACATAAAATGAAAATATATGTATTAATGAAGATAGTAGTAGAAGGATATTACAGTAGATATTATATGCCTATGATAGATACAGAAGCAGAAGCTAATTTATGTAGATATAATTGCTTACCAGAAAGTAAATGGGATAAACTAAAAACACCAATAATAGTTAAAGGATTTAATAATGAAGGAAGCTTAATTACTTCTAAAGCTAGGAATGTAAAAAGTACAAATATGGGATAAGATATTAACAATAGAAGAAATTTATAATTATGAACTAACGTCAAAAGATGTACTTTTAGGAATGCCATTTTTAGATAGATTATACCCACATATAATAACTAGAAACGACTGGTGGTTTACAACACCATGCAAACAAAAAGTAAGAGCAAAAAGAGTTAATAATAAAATAAGAAAGAAAACTGATTGGATAAAAGGAAGTGAAAAAATTACACAAAAGTTAGAAAATATAAAAAATACTGAGGATACAATAGAACTAGTAGTATTTTCGATAAATAAAACAGAAATAACTATATTTTCAATAAATAAGATAGAAATAATTAAGAAAAAATTAGAACAATTATATAGTGAAGATCCATTAAAAGGATGGGAAAAACATAAAACTACTATAAAAATTGAATTAATAGATAAAAATAGTATAATAACACAAAAGCCATTAACCTATAATTTTGACGATTTAAAAGAATTTAAAATGCATATAGATGAATTATTAGAAAAACAATATATACAAAAAAGTAATAGTAAGCATAATAGTCCAGCATTTATAGTAAATAAACATAGTGCACAAAAAAGAGGAAAAAGTAGGATGGTTATTGATTATAGAAATTTAAATGCAAAAACTATAACATATAATTATCCAATACCAAATAAGATATTAAAAATAAGGCAAATACAAGGATATAATTATTTTAGCAAATTCGATTGTAAATTAGGATTTTACCATCTAAAGTTAGAAAAAGAATCTAAAGAATTAACCGCATTTACGGTACTACAAGGATTTTATGAATGGAACGTATTACCATTTGGATATTCTTATAATATCTTTCTTCACATCCAAATTGGGGTGCTATTTTATTTTTGCAACATGCTAAATTTCTTATTAATGTTTTTTCCATTTTTAATTCTTCTCTATATTTTTCACATAAGTTTCTATACCATTGTTGTAAAAATTTTATTCTTGCTCCTAACGTATCTACTATTTTTGCTTCTTCCCAGTTTTTTATTATCTTTGAACTAAATGGTTCGGGTAATTTATTAAAATATAATTTTCTTATTTCCTTACTTTCTTCTATACTATATGCTCCTTTATAATAATATTCTTTAAATGCGCAAGTATATTCATCTATATAACACATATTACATATTGTTAATTTTAACATTAAATTCCTATTTGTATCTTTTTCTTCATCTTGTTCTTCTTCTATTGTTGTCATACTACCAAATTCATCTTTTATAGCTGTTTCATATTTTTTCAATAATTCTATAGGTGTTAGTTTAGTTGTTGTTGATGATGTTCCTTCTATAGGTTTATTAGTTCTTAATACTTTCTTGCTATTTTCAGTTAAATTTGAAAACCATAGTTTTACCGATCCTATTAATGTTCTTTCTATATATTCTGGTGCATCTGTTATGTTTATATTATTATCTAATAATTGTTTTGTCATATATCCTATCCATAATTGTATTATTTTTTCTGTATCTATTACATAGTCTAGGTCTAAAAAGTTATAATTTTTATTAACTAGCTGTTTTGGTGTCCATTTGTCATATTCATTATATTTTTTAAACTGCATTTGTAGGGGGTGCGGATAACTAGATTATAAAATAGATTTATTATATATCTAATGAATCTATTCTTTTTTGTGCGTGGATATTTCTTAGATTTTGTTTCAATATTTTTTAATGATTTATTCTTTTCGTAAGATGTATTCATTAATTTATTTAGTTTATTATTTTATCCTGTAGTAACTGCGGAGTTACAAATTTCTGTATAATAATTTATCCTAACTGTACTGTAATGTATATCTAATTCTAGATTTTCTATGTTATTTATTATCTTGTGTTGTTCTTCTCGTAGTGAGTTTTTTAAATTATGTAAACTATCACATGTACTTTTTTCTAAATTTTCTAAGGTTTCTTCTATCCATATTAATTTTTCTTTTAGATTTTTCATTATTTTTCTGATTCGGTTTCTATAATTAATTTCATTATTTAGATTATCTTGATTTTCCCTAGTTTTTCTAATATATTCTAACATCCTTGATCTGAATAATATCCTTCTGGGTAAATTTCTTCGTATAACTGTTCTCGCCAATTTATGGTTTCAATTTCATAGTCTATTACTTTTTCTAATATTATTTTCTTAATATCTATAATTTCCATATCTTTAAGTATATATAAGAATAAAACTTTAAGATAGTCTAAATGATCTATTTTCTAAAATTGATATTTTATAGTTGTTTATTTTAGCCTTAGTAGTTTTTGCATATTTTTATTAAGAGATTTATTTTTATTTTCCATTTATTTGTCTATATTTGTTTTCATCCGTTTTTCTAGTAATTGTATATTTCGCTTATCTTTTTCTAAAAATTTTATGTAATTCATCATGATAAGTATTTATAAGAGTAGTTAGGTAGGCATGGTATATAATTTACTCTAGCCATGTAATATTCACCAAATGCTTTTTCTAATATAATTTTTCTTATATCTACTACTTTTATATCTCTAAGTGCATATAAAATAAGTATTTTAAATTTATCTACCATCACATCAGATAAATTATCATTCATTTTCATAAAATTGCTTTTTTCAAAATATTTCCTTCAACCATGTACATAACAAAATATGGTCATCTTAGATTACTATATACTAGATTATTCTTAAATAACATGTTCTTCGGTCACTATTAGCATGGTAATTTGGATACTTTTTCCCTTAAACAGCGCCTCTACTCTGGTTACTCCCCGCCACGGCTTCTCGCCTCATTGGTTTCACCTTTAGGATGGCATAATTCTTAGAGATTTTTCTCCGTTTTCACTTTGCTAATAAACTTCTTAACATATTATTCTTCGAATAATTCTACTATAAAGTAACTAATATGAATTTATTTTATCATATCATGATTGTTGGGAACTATGAATTTAGCTATTCATAATCATAAATAAATATACCTGTTCGGGTAGCTTTGATATTTTTGAAGTTTGTTCCTCCATAGCTTTTTCCATTGAAGTATGTATGTTTTTTAATTAACTAAGCAAAATATTTGTTATGGAATGGAGAGAGTATTTGCTTTAACGTGAGAAGGCTTGCTTTGCAATGCCTTCTACTTTCTTTATTTATAGAACGAAAGAAAGAACTCTACATTTGTTTACACGTTTTTTAAATGTCTACTAAATGCTAAAAAAGAACTAAAAAAGTCAAAAAGCCTATAAGCTACCTAGGCCTAAAATGTCTACAAAGTCCAAACTACATTTAATGTTTTACAATAATGCTAACCTATCTTTTCAAACTTTACATAAATACTAAACATTTATATAAATCTATACAATATATGGTCAAATATCTTGATATCTTGTCTCCCGTTGGTGTTGTCGTATTTGCTATATCTCCATTATTGCTTCTTATCTTATCTTTCCAGCTGGCATTTTGTCTTCTTGATTTTTATTCTAGATGTACTTCTGGAATAATATTATCTTCTCCATTACACCTTGAACATTGGTGATCTGGATATTTATGTCCAATTATTTTACAATATCTTGTTAGTAGTCCGTCTGAAATAAATCCTTTTCTAATAGCTCTTGCGGTAGATTGTTTCTCTGGGTTGAGTAGTGTCATTATCCATTGTCTGACATCCTCCATATCTGTTGGTCGTAGCTCTTTTGAATTTGAGTAAATCATTTGATGATCTCTGGAATAGTAGCTCCATATCGGGTTTCCATTAGTATAATTATTTGCTAGTTCTTGTATAATCATAGCTAGTCCAATAAGTCATTTATTTGCGTAGAAATCTGGTATCTCAATTCTGGGTATCTCCGGTTGCTGAGTAATATCTTCTGGTATGATCATGTCTCTAGTTAGTCCTATCTTTACAACTTGTATAACTGGTTTTATCTCGTCATATAATATCTCTGCGGGTGCAGTATAACACTTTATATAAAATAGATTGCCTTTTGTTATTCTTTTATAGGTAGTGAATATCTTGTATAATTCTTCCATAGCTGTTAATTCTTCTCCGTCCTGGGTGTATATGGTGTTTAATAGTCCGTAGTCAAAACAAGTTTTTACTAGGCTTGGGTTAGTTTTGGGTAGTGCGATTAGCTTGTTATATCCTTATAATTTTTGGGTTATATAGTTGGTGTTTGGTTCTTTGATGTTTGTAGCTGTTGGGTTATGGTTTAGAAAAATTTATATTCTATAGATGTTTTCTATGTATTTCTGGGTTGTATAATTATAAACTTTTTTGTCTTGGTTTAGGCTATCTCGGTATGTGGTAATTTGTGGGGGTATGAATAAATGATCTTTTTGTGTTTTTGGTGTAAATAATTTTTCAAATATTTTATTCATGTTTATGTTCTGGTATCTTGGTCGACTAACTCCTTTGCCTGTACCTGCAGAAATAGATTGATAAATGTTATGGGTTTTATGGAGTGTCCCAACGTCTCCTTCTAGCTCTGGAATTTTATTGTCTTCCGATCGACATAGCTCTGCACACTGCTGAGTTAACTTATTTATAGCTATAGACTTCAGTTTATCTTCATTAGTCTTTAGCTTTTCTATCTCAGTGCCCATACTGTCCACTTTCAATGAAAGCGTAGTTAGGGTGTTGAGTATTTTTTCTAGACTATCTTCTTCTATAATTTCAGTCTGTGTAGCTTTGTCTTGATATGTAATCCGCAATAACATTTTTGTTAGTACTGATCACTTCAATTATAAATGTGAAATTTAATATATTTAAAACTAGTCTCCGAATCTCTTTCGTTGTAACTGAATTTTGTATTTTCTTTGTTAGCCATCAGCGTACCTGTGTATTATCTGTTTGTACAATAAATTTGTTATATACAATATATGGTTCAAATGCTAACAAACATTTATATAATGAACATAATTCTTTCCTATTTATTTCCCATTTTATTTATGTCTCATTGAACGTACCTGAGTAGTATCTACAATGGTGTTCTATTTTTTCTGCTTCATATCGATATTTAAGTACTCCTCCATAACTATATTCACTAGCATCGGCTTCTACTATATATATAAATTTTCTATTTTCATCTGAAAATTGTAATTTTGGTAATTTTATACAAAGTAATTTTATTTTTTGGACTTGTTTTTTATCTTCTTCATTGTAGTTATATTCTATATATTTTTTTTAATTTTTTCTGTAGTGGTTTTAAGTTTTCTGCTAATTTTGGAATATATTCTCTTACTTGGTTTACTAATCCTAAAAATGATTGTAATTTCTTTTTTGTATCTAATTCTTCTTTTGAATTTGTTATTTTTTGCACTATATGTTGTTGCATTTTTACTCCACTTTTATCTATTTGTATTCCTAGAAATTCTATCTGATTTTTCATAATTTCAGCTTTCTTTTCGCTTAGACTTATTCCCGATTTTTCTATTATATCTGTAAACTGTTCCAATAATTTTAAATGTTCTTCTTTAGTTTTTGTATATAATAATATATCATCTATGTATACTATACAATTAGATAATTGTTTAAAATAATTATCCATAAAATGTTGATATCTACCTGGTGCATTTTTATATCCAAATGGTAATACGTTCCATTCATAAAATCCTTGTGGTACCGTAAATGCGGTTAATTCTTTAGATTCTTTTTCTAACTTTAGATGGTAAAATCCTAATTTACAATCGAATTTGCTAAAATAATTATATCCTTGTATTTGCCTTATTTTTAATATCTTATTTGGTATTGGATAATTATATGTTATAGTTTTTGCATTTAAATTTCTATAATCAATAACCATCCTACTTTTTCCTCTTTTTTGTTCACTATGTTTATTTACTATAAATGCTGGACTATTATGCTTACTATTACTTTTTTGTATATATTGTTTTTCTAATAATTCATCTATATGCATTTTAAATTCTTTTAAATCGTCAAAATTATAAGTTAATGGTTTTTGTGTTATTATACTATTTTTATCTATTAATTCAATTTTTATAGTAGTTTTATGTTTTTCCCATCCTTTTAATGGATCTTCACTATATAATTGTTCTAATTTTTTCTTAGTTATTTCTATCTTATTTATTGAAAATATAGTTATTTCTGTTTTATTTATCGAAAATACTACTAGTTCTATTGTATCCTTAGTATTTTTTATATTTTCTAACTTTTGTGTATTTTTTTCACTTCCTTTTATCCAATCAGTTTTCTTTCTTATTTTATTATTAACTCTTTTTGCTCTTATTTTTTGTTTGCATGGTGTTGTAAACCACCAGTCGTTTCTAGTTATTATATGTGGGTATAATCTATCTAAAAATGGCATTCCTAAAAGTACATCTTTTGACGTTAGTTCATAATTATAAATTTCTTCTATTGTTAATATCTTATCCCATATTTGTACTTTTTACATTCCTAGCTTTAGAAGTAATTAAGCTTCCTTCATTATTAAATCCTTTAACTATTATTGGTGTTTTTAATTTATCCCATTTACTTTCTGGTAAGCAATTATATCTACATAAATTAGCTTCTGCTCCTGTATCTATCATAGGCGTATAATATCTACTGTAATATCCTTCTACTACTATCTTCATTAATACATATATTTTCATTTTATGTTAAGGCTCTTTTTAAGAATAATTTTTCTTTATTATATGTTAAGGTTAATTGTGTATGTTCTATATTATATGGTTTTACTTGTTCTAACCATTTTATTCCTAATATTATATCTGCTTTTTGCATTTTTTCCTTTACTTCAAATTCTATTTTTATTTTTCTAACTCCTATTATTATTTCTTTTTCTGCTATATTTTTATTATTTATTAAACTTTTTGGTAGATCTGGGCACATATCATTATCAGTTTTTATTTCTTCATTCTTTACTAGGTATTTTGCTATATAATTTTCTTCTTGTCCTGTATTTAAGAGTATTAAATATTCTTTTTCATTTATTTTTCCTGTTATGTAATATTGGTTTAAATTACTTATTGAATTTATTTCATAACTTGTCCTTTTTGATGAGCTTGATGATTCTGTTATTTCATCAGCTATTCTTTTTGTTGTACTTATTCTATCATTTACTATTTCTAAATTTTCTTCTATATCTATGTCTCTATAGCTATAATCATTATAATCTATTGTTTTTACAATTTTTTCGAATGGGTTTTCTATTCGTATCTTGTTAATCTTATTTTTTTCTGTTATTTTATGTTTTGTTGTTAATACATATAAATTTTTGCATCTTGCTGTAAATATTTTACTTCCTGGGGTTAGTTCTATTCCTGATATTTTCCAATATAATACTAGTGATTTATCTATATTCCTATCTGTTACCTCTACTGAATAGTTTGTACTTATTATGAATTTGAATTTTTGGTATATTAAATTTCCTTTTACGACAGTTATTATGCTTTTTTCTATAGGTTTTATAATTCTATCATCTGCTAAATATAATTCTATTGGTGTATCTATTCCTTCTCTAAAACATGCTTTTATTAATATTTCTGTACCTCCAAGGTGTACATATTTTATTGGGTCTCCTTTACTTTTTATATCATTTATCTCTTTATTAATTATTCTTTTCGTTACTAGTGGTATACTAGCTTTGCCTTTTGCATATCTACAGTTTATTACATGTTCTTTTTGGCATACTATATAATATTCGTATTTTTTCCTAGTAAAAATATTTTTTATGGTATTTTAAATATTTTTCTACACTTAAATCTAATTCTTTTCCTTTTATTTCATCGAATATATTACTGTCAAATATTATTTTTTGTTCCGTTCCTTCATCATTTAAATATTCTTCCTTTGTTATTATTTTTATATTTTCTTCAGTCATTTGATTCATCTATTTCACTATCTATTTCAGTATCTATTTCGTTTTCTGAAATTTCATATATACTATCCTTACTTTATAATTCATAATCTATATAATCTATCTGTATATATTCTGTATTATCTATTTTTATTTCTGATATTTATTTATTTTTGATATTTTTAGATAATTTACAATCTCTAGCTAAATGTCCTAACTTTCCACAATTATAACAAGTACATTCTTTTATAGATTTCTTCTTTCTATATGGTCTTTTGTATTTATAATTTTTTACATAATATCTTTTTCTTGGTTTCTTGTATTTGTATTTTGATTTTTTATATTTCTTATATTTCTTGTGTCTTTTTCTTTTCTTATAATATCTTTCTTCACATCCAAATTGGGGTGCTATTTTATTTTTGCAACATGCTAAATTTCTTATTAATGTTTTTTCCATTTTTAATTCTTCTCTATATTTTTCAGATAAGTTTCTATACCATTATTGTAAAAATTTTATTCTTGCTCCTAACGTATCTTCTATTTTTGCTTCTTCCCAGCTTTTTATTATCTTTGAACTAAATGATTCGGATAATTTATTAAAATATAATTTTCTTATTTCCTTACTTTCTGTGAAATTGATCCAATTGTCATGGTGGGGTTTGGTACAATACAAAACACCCATATTATTTGCTGTAGGGTTCATCTTTTTATTTACCATAGGAGGACTCACTAGAATAGTTCTGACAAATTCTGGGCTAGACATTGCTCTACATGATAATATGTATATATAATGGAGTAATAGAGATGCATGGTATGCGTGAGTTAGGCAAAACCCATTACTGTGGTGATTTGTTCCTTTTAGTACTTAGGATTCCTAACAAATCTACTAGTGAATAGGTCCGTGTTTCGCATGGTGTTTAAGACCTTGTTAAATTTATATAATTTTTTTTGTAATAATAAAATTTTGATGAATTATTTTTCCAAATGAAGATGAATTATTGTGAAGAAAAATACTTAACGTAAAAGCTTCAACTTCTTATTCATACTTAAATATTTTTTTATAAATATTACTCAAGTATTATAAATAATAATATTTATTAAAAATCATAATTAGAGGTAAATCATATACTTAATTCGAGTTTGTCTTACCTAATCTTATTTATTTGATGTTTCATAAATAATGTGTTAATTATGTAAATAAGAATATTTGTAATTATTATAGTGATAAGTAACGTTATACATAATTAAATTTTTTTTTGTGTTACATAAGTCCTCTCATTTACTATTAATCAGAGAATTTATATAAGTCCTTTCAGCTTTTTCGTTTTTATTTAATTGTTTTTCATCCATTTCTATTTTGCATTTTTCTCCTTTGTTTGCATTTTTTTGCCTACTCCATCCTATTAATTTACCTTATATTAAATTAAATATTAAAAAACTAGAAACTTCATTAATTTCCTCCATAATTATTTATACTACTCCACTAATCCAAACTGAAAAACATATATTAATTAATGACTAATTTTTTCTATCTCCTCTTCTTTTCTATCAATTTTGCATATTCTTTTATTCATTCATGTGCCAATAACTATTTTATCCTCCAATTAAATTGAATAATTAATACGCAATTTGAATTGATTGGCAAAGGATAAAAAAATAAAAAATATATCACAATTTAAAATATACTTTACTACTCATAATTTTGTAATTAATATTTATTTCATTACTAAAGTCTCTTCCTCTTTCCTAACACTTATGATAGAGATAATGGGATACATTTAAAATTTTAATTCAAAACTAATAATTTAATTAGTGTTAAAAAATTAGAAGATGAAATAAATAACCAAAAATAGATAAAAGAATAAAAAATTTGAGTAGTCATAATTGAAATTATTATATGCTTTATTACAAAGTCAAATAAACTCTACGTGAGCTAACTCAATTTTAATTGAATCTTTTGTTATTAATGTGAAGAATTACATGATTGACTAAAACAAATTGCTATTTGAGATTGAATTTATTGTAAAATATTTATTTGTGAGGGTTTTGTTAATTTATTTAACTAATAATAGATTATTTAAAGAAATGATTTTTTTTTTCAAAAAAAAAAAGCAAAAAAAAATTCATTGCGTCTTGGCCTAAGAGAGGTACCACACTATTTTTTCTTTTACCTATATTTATATTATATAGAGATAAAATTAAAAGAAAAATGATGTCTTGCATGATTAAACGAAGGATCGTTAAGTTCATATACTAAACGACCCAAATAATTATGGAAGAAGGGGAAAGAAAGAAAAAACAATACATAAAAAATGAAAAATACTTACAAACAAACATAATTTTTAATGGGCCCAAATCACAATACATGACGATAAAAAAATTATAAAATAAAATTACGTTTTAATTGTTATCCAATTAACCTATCATGACATATATAAAGCGAGCTTATTTAAGATCAACTAAATTATTAGTAAATATATTTGCTATTTCCAATTTGAACTATTCATATATATAAATGAATAATATAATTAATCATCATTATTAGACATCAAAAGAAAAGCTAAAAACGTCTTTGTATATACAAAACTTGAATGGCATGATAAAAATTTAATCAATAACCTAATGCAAATTGTAATAGGTAGAAAGAAAATAAAGAGAGGGTTATTCATAGTGGATTCTGTGTTAAAGATGAACATATTTTCAAAAAGAGAGATATTATATCATTCTTCTTTTGCTTTCATCTTGATGAACTTATACCAAAATCTAACCATATCGTGTTGATGAATTCTCTATACAACCATCAAATTTATTTTTTTCATGTTGATGAACTTGTGTTTTGTTATACCGGCACAACACGAAATTCTAAGGAATGCATATTTGTTCTTTATCAAAGTGGTGGCCACATTATCATGTCATCTTTTGTATATCATCTCTTTTAATTATTAAACACATGATTTATAAAAAAATGAACGAAAAAAATAAAAAAGGAGAAGACGAAGGAGGAGAAAATGAAAGTGTGCATCCAACAACTTCATGAATGTTATTTATAGATTGGTTAGGGCATAGAAAAGGAAGTTGAAGAGACATGTTATTTAAGTAGAGAATGTAAATGGATGGAGTTTTTTTTGTAACCTATGAATATAATTAAATATAATTATATGATATTGGTAGTGGAATGAAGAGGTTAAGAAGAAAGTGGGGACCAAGAAAGGGGCGTATACTAAGTTGGTTGAGAGTAAGGACGGAGAAGAGAAACGGGTAAACAGGAAAGAGTACAAGTTAGCTAGGAAGGAGGCTAAGTTAGCAGTTACGACGGTTAAGACGGCCGCTTTTGAGAGCTTGTATGCAGGGTTACAGGGGAAAGGAGGGGAAACAAAGTTGTTTAGACTCGCTAAGGCTAGGGAGAGGAAGGGTCGGGACCTCGACCAGGTGAAGTGCATTAAGGGGGAGGACGGTACAGTGTTGATGGAGGACGGCCACATTAAGAATAGATGGCAGTCGTATTTTCATAAGCTCTTGAATGACAAAGGGGATAGAGCTATTATGTTAGGGGAGCTGGAGTACTCAGAGGAGCGTCGGGATTTTAGTTACTGTAGACGTTTTAAGGTAGAAGAGGTTAGAGAGGCTGTTCGCAGGATGCGAAGGGGTAGGACGACGGGGCCGGATGAGATACCGGTGGATTTTTGGAAGTTCGCTGGAGAGGCTGGTGTAAGGTGGTTGACTGGATTGTTTAACGAAATCTTCAAGACGGCAAAAATGCCCGAGGCTTGGAAGTGGAGTACCATGATCCCTCTTTATAAGAATAAGGGTGATATTCAGAGTTGTAATAACTATAGGGGGATTAAGTTATTGAGTCACTCTATGAAGATTTGGGAGAGAGTGGTCGAGGTGAGGCTGAGACGGATAGTGTCTATTTCGGAAAACCAGTTTGGATTTATGCCTGGCCGCTCGACGACAGAGGCAATCCACCTGGTACGGAGGCTGGTAGAACAGTATAGGGAAAGGAAGAAGGACCTGCATATGGTGTTTATCGACCTGGAGAAGGCATACGACAAAGTCCCCAGGGAGGTGCTTTGGAGATATTTGGAGGTGAGTGGAGTCCCGCTAGCATATATCAGAGCAATTAAGGACATGTATGATGGAGCAAAAACTCAGGTGAGGACGGCGGGAGAAGACTCAGAGCATTTCACTGTCTTGACAGGATTGCATCAGGGATATACTTTTAGTCCCTTTTTGTTTGCTTTGGTGATGGATGTGTTGACGCGGCGTATTCAAGGGGAGGTGCCTTGGTGTATGCTTTTTGCAGATGATGTAGTTTTGATTGATGAGACGCGAGGGGGTATGAATGAAAAATTAGAGGTGTGGAGACAAACTCTTGAGTCTAAAGGGTTCAGGTTAAACAGAAGCAAGACAGAGTATTTGAAATGCAAGTTTGATGACGTGAGGCTGGAGAATGAGGTGGTAGTGAAGTTGGAATCACAGGAGGTATGTAAGAGGAATAGTTTGAAGTATCTCGGTTCCGTGATTTAGGGTAACGGTGAGATTGACGATGATGTCTCGCACTGTATTGGGGCGGGATGGATGAAGTGGAAGCTCGCGTCGGGGGTGCTGTATGATAAGAAGGTGCCGCCCAAGCTTAAAGGTAAATTCTACAGGGTGGTAGTCCATCCGGCCATGTTGTATGGAGCGGAGTGTTGGCCAGTTAAGAACTCCCACATTCAAAAAATGAAGGTGGCAGAAATGCGGATGTTGTGTTGGATGTGTGGGATGACTAGAGGGGATAGAGTTCGGAATGAGACTATTAGGGAGAAGGTTGGTGTGACTCCAGTGGAGTATAAGATGCGGAAAGTCCGATTGAGATGGTTCGGACACGTGATGAGGAGGGGCATGGATGCCCCAGTTCGTAGGTGTGAGAGGCTAGCTTTGGATGGTTTTAGGCGGGGTAGGGGTAGGCCGAAGAAGTACAGGGATGAGGTGATTAGGCGAGACATGGAGCAGTTACAGCTCACCGAGGACATGATCCTAGATAGGAAGATCTGGAGGACGCGAATTAGGGGAGAAGGCTAGGGCCAGTTTGGGTCGCTAGTGTAGGGAATTACTTGGTGGGGGTATTATTCTTGTTATGATACCTTGTTCCATGTTTTATTACGAATCTGTTTGTTTTTCTCTGTTTTTATTACTTATGGGTGTCGTATTTATGTTATGACATCTTGTTCTATGCTTTACTATGTATTTGTGTAGTATCTCGTGTCTCGAGCCGGGGGTCTATCGGAAACAGCCTTTCTACTTCTTTAGAGGTAGAGGTATGGACTGATAAAAGTAGTTATGGAGAAATTATACTTTTGTATTTTGTTCTGGGAAAAAGAAAAAATATGAAAAATGTCCAAAATATAAAATTGAGAAAAAAAAGACAAATGTCATTCTTGAAATATAAATAATTTTTTGTAACTCATGATATGTAATTTGGTATAATAAATATGATACTCTTTTTAATTATTAAACAAAATGATTGATGATAAAAAAAAATAAAGACAAAAATATCAACAAAGACAAAAATATTAAAAAAATTAATAGAATGGATGATGTCATAGAGAGTGCCACATCACCTTTATATATATATATATATACTATTTAATTGGCAAAGACTTTTTAAATTATTTTTTTCCTCATAAATAAGGAATTTGCGTGAAGTAACAATAAAAACTATTTTATTAATATGTGAATATTGTGGATTTAACTTAATAAATAAGTTCATGAATGAGAAGAGTATTAATAATAAGTCATTTATTGTTATTATAATAAAATACATTAGTAAAAATAGGATATAAAACAAAAAAATAGAAAAAAAACTCAAAAAAAGATAAATCTAAATGGAAGTCATAGAGAGGTGCCATATCATCTTGTCTATGACCTTCCTTTATATAATACTAGTTAACGTACCTGTGCGATGCGCGGGTGATCTTAAAATTTGTATATAATAATGTAAGATGTCGATTATAATATAAGATTTTAAAATTATATTAATTTAAATAAGTGCTAATTATATTATAAAATATTATATGATATAAAATATTTATTAGTTCAGTATTTATTATTATTAAATTATTTGTAAAAGGGTTAAGTAACTGAAATAAAAAGATATAAGTCCCATTTAACTATTATTATAATAGTATTTTAATTTTTTTTTAAGATTCAAACATTCAAATATTTAATAGTCATTATTTGATATAAAATTGAACCAAAATTATATATTTTTAAACAATTTGTCAAGTGTACTCCCTCTCTTCATTATTATTAAAATTTGCATATAATGTTGTATTTATTTGTATTATATTAATTCTTTTAAAAAAAGTTTAGAAAAAAGAAAAATATATTTAGTAACAATAACTTTAAAATATTGATTTGATCCCTAATAAAATGAATTATAGTCACAAATATATAAATTAATTATATTAGACTATAAATTGTAAAAGTTCTCATATATATTTTTTAAATTGTGGATTTGAAAATAAAAAAGTAGACTATTTAATTAAAAAGTAAAAGTTATATATAAAAAGGATGGTGGCAAAATATGATTGGAGAAAAGATATAGGTCCAATAGTAGTTAAAGTACAAATTACTAAATAGGAAAGTAAAGTGCTTCCGACATTTTGACTCTAGAACTTTCACCTTCTCATCTTCTTTCTTATATTCTCACCTAGTTTTCTCCGTTGATTTTGTTGATTTTTTTACAATTCAAAATTTAATATTAGTTATTATGCTTTCTAAGTTAGAATGTTAATTTTTTTTCTTAATATTTAAGCATGTGAATTGTTGTCTGAGCATTTGAATAGGACCTTCATTGAGGTTTGTGGAATAATCGGATAACTAAAAGATATTGAAAACAACCTACTAAGACAAGTAAAATTCTTCATAGATTCATTACCCTATATGTATAAAATATAAAAAGTTAAACTCCAAAAAGAATTACTTAGTTCATTAAAAATTTTATCCAATATTTTGCAGGTGAGGGCAAGAAAGAAAGGGGAGCAATTGAGGAAAGCAATAATGTTCCTATGAACATCCGACTTAGATCAACTAATCTTATGAACCTAAGACCGTCAGTTGGAATAGAGGTGATGACATCCATTTCAATCTTAATTAGATCAATTTACTTGTATGAGCATGTTAATTTTTGGACATTCAATCATCTTGATTTAGCAAGCTCGTAGAAATTTTCTTCAAGAAAATATGTCTTTATTGTATTCGATACATCTAGTAATTTGTTTGATCTGCTTTGCATGTCGAAGTTGTATATGTTTCTTTTGGTTTGACTGATTCTATTATAAATGGGTGTCTTATTAGACATGAGACACCCATTTTCAATTAGAAAGACAACTAGAAAAAATATTTCTTTTAATTTGGTTGATTTTGTTATAAATGGGTGTCTTATTATGCAGAATTATTATTAGATGAATGAAAAAGTTTTGATTATAGAGTATTTTCGATTGTTGCGTATGTGAAGTTCTGGATTTGATTTTAAATTAAATGTTTTGTTTTACATTAATACTTTAAGAAGTGATTTTATTTAGAACAAAAAAAATTTAGAATTCGGAAGTGAATTTGTTTAATTGGTAGCTCAGGAAAACTCGTGATTGTTTTGCAGATGTGAATTGCAAGCTAGAGAGAAATGAGAATGGTTCTTATATAGTTAGGATATCTGCCACTTCCACCATTATTGTGGCAGAGTTGAGAAGACCATTGAAGCTGCTTATAAGAGATAAGATTGTGCAAAACGTGGACATCACTCCGACGGTTGTTCAACTTCTGTTCTCTCAAGAAGGAATTAACATTATGAGGACAGTTCATGGGGAGACAGGAGCCTATATTTATCTTGACAAGCATAGTTTGCATGTTAGAATTTTTGTTTTTTCAGACAATGTTGAAAGGGTTGAGTAGAGATTTATTGACTCCCTTCTGGTTCTACATGAAAGTAAAGAACTTGAGGTGCATCTTCTTGGAGGACTTTTGCCTCCTGACCTAATGAAAAAAGTTGTTACAACATTTGGACCAGATCTTAATGTGCTTAAAGAAAAGGTGCATGGGGCAGAGTTTTCTCTGAACACAAAGCGCCATTGAATCTGTATCAATGGCACTAAAGATATAAAGCAAAGCATTGAGGACATAATCTCTAAAATTTCACAGAGCAATTTTCCAATTCAAACGACAGGAGATGAGACTCACTGTGCTATTTACTTGTGTGAACTGGACGATCCTTATAGACTCGAAACTTATAGACCCTTTTTTTGAAGTGCTTATGTGTTATTAGTTATGTGTAATGGGAGTAATGGAAAAGGGGGTCCCTTTTAGGTGAAGTGACGAGCATCTATGCGGGTACCAGTGCTATTTCAGAAGTTAAAATAAGTCAATTCTCTGTTGTGAACTGTTTTCCCTATTTGCTAGCATGATGGGCTGATTAGGTATGTTAAATGAATTGTTGAAAATACTAGCTAATGAGAATACTCCCACTTGATAAGTTGAGATGATTTTGAAATTGATTCTGGTGTGACTTAAGAAACAAAGTGCTTCACTTAACTTTATCGTTGGATTAGAGTTGCACGCCTACACATCATGCATTGCATTTTATATGGGGTCGGAGTGCACGCCTGCATCCGTATTTATTGGGGTCAGCATGCACGTAGGCATAATACATGGACCTTGTGAGTCGTCATGGGTCCTGACCTTGAATCCATTGCTCGAAAGGTGTGTACATAATATATACATTGCATTGCACTGCATTCATTCATATCTAGCTCAGATTGAGTAAGGTGTATTGTTAACTTTGTATTATTTATTAACTACTTAAATATTTGTTACCTGCGTTGAAGGTGTTGAAAATGAGGATACTGCGTTGAATGTGTGGAATTACTAGGGGAGATAGGGTTAGGAATAAGGGTCTGAAGGTGGGTGTGGATTCGGTGGAGAACAAGTTGCTGAAAGTGAGGTTGAGATGGTTTGGCCATGTAATGAGGAGGGGCACTGATGCCCCAATTTGTAAGTGTGAGAGGTTGGCTTTGGATGACTTCAAGAGGGGTAGAGGTAGGCTGAAGAAATACTGAAGGGAGGTGATTAGACATGATATGGATCAGCTGAGGACATGACCTTAGATAGGAAGTTATGTAGGACACGGATTAGATTGGAGGGATAGTGCGGGTGGGTGAGGCGTAACTAGTAGATAGGAGTGCTTTGATTGTATTTGTGCTAGTAGTGATAGGAGAGTTGAGGTGAGGCATGTGCTTACGTGATAGTGTAGATTACTACTTTGTGGGTGTTTTTTTTCTCTTGTGGCATATTTTATTACGACTTTATTTATTGTCTTTTGTTCTGAGTCGGAAATTATAAAAAATAACCTCTCTACTTCTTTGGAGGTAGTGGTATGAACTGCGTATATTTTACACTCCCCAAGACCCCACTATGTTGTAATACACTAGGTATTTTGTTGTTGTTGTATTTTTAGCGTCTTGTGGACTTCTATTTAATTATTGCGCAACACCTGATTGTACTTAAGGGGTGTTATGTACAACAATCAATCATTGACTTGAAGAGGAAGATCGACCTACAAGTTTGTATTTTAAAATTGATCACTCCTACTAATTAAGTCATTCTCAAGAAATTTGAATTTCTTGATTCCACGATCCTAGTGTTGATAGATGGGCAAAAAATTTGTATCCTTTAGGACTTTTGGTATATCTAATAAAATATCCACTAATGGTCTTGGGATTCAATTTCTTTTCTTGTAGGTTGTATATTCTTACTTTAGACGGGCATCCTCATATATGAAGATGTGTTAAACTGAATTTTCAATTTTTGAACAATTCAAAAGGTGTCTTTGGGACAATCTTGATTGAAACTCTTTTTAATATATACACTGTCTTCTTAAGATATTCAATACACAAAGACTTGGGTATCTTAGAGCTACTTAACATACTACGTACCATATCCAATAATGTTTGATGTATTGTTTCTACTACACTATTTTAATCTGGAGAACCTGACATGATCTATTGACAACAATCATAATTTCTTGAAGAAATTTCACAAATGGACCTTGTGATTGTCCATCCTCAACATATCTACTGTAGTAATCATCATCTCTATCATTTTTATAATATTAATTTGCTTTCCGCGTTGTTTTTCTACTTCATCTTTAAAATTTTAAAGTCTTCTAATGCTTTGCTTTTATTATAAAGCTTGTAGATATATATATATATATATCGTGAATAATCATCTATAAAGGCGATAAAGTATTTCTGATCATATGCATCCATATTTGAATAATATATATCTGAATGTATGATTTCTAATATAGTTGAACTTCTCTTGACAACTCTCTTTGACTTGTTTATCTGCTTGTCTTTAATGTAGTCAACATAAGTATCGAAATCAGTAAAAGTTAAAGTACTAAGTACTCCATCATTTACTAATCCTTAGTTCTATCTAGGAAGATATCTTCCAATCTCCAATGCCATAAAACAGAGGAATCTTCATTCATAACACAACATTTAGTACTAGCTTGAACATGCATAACATTATTAGTGGAGTCATTTTGTAAATCAAGTGTAAAAAGATCATTAGACAATATACCAATATAATAAGTTTAGATTTATAAAATATATTAGAACCTTTTAGAAAGAAGTATCCCAAAGGTACACGTCTTGATACTGAAATTAAATTCCTAAAAAAGTTAGGAACATAAAAGATCTTTTCCAACTCTAAAATAAAATCACTACTAAGAACTAAAGTGCATGTTCCAACAACTTTTACACACGACTGTATCTTGTTTCCTGAATAAATGTTTCACTCAGCTCCCACTGACTTCCTCAGATTTGTTAAATCTTGTAAGAAATTCATAATATGAATTGTAGAAGAAGAATCAATCCACCACGTGTTATGACTAACATCAGTCATATTAGCTTCGTAAAAAACAAAAGAGATAGAAGTAGTCACAAATGAGAATTCTTTCCTTCCATCGTTGTAACTTGATATAATTTTTGCTTCATGTGCTCCTCCTTTCTAAGCGAAACTTGAATTTTTTCTTGATATCAGAGTCAAGTGGAGTCTTTCGAGTAGTTGTGAATGTACTTTCTCTTATTTCCATCAGCAATCAACTTCCTCTTCAACACAACATGGCTATAATTTCATTCTCTAACCATTAGAGCGCTTTTATTGTTCATAAAGAGCAATCTCAGCTTGAGTGCTAATTTCATTATATGTGGTTCGTATTTCTTAATATCTTAATTAATGTCCATTCACCCTAAGTGAATGAGAATTCTTTCCTTCCAAATCTTATAGTTCTCACCGTTTAATTCAAAAATATCATAAATATCAAAGAAATTCACAGATTGTATAGCTGTAAAAATATACATATGCTTAACAAATTTGAGGTAAATAATATAAAATTGAATTTACTAACATAAAAATTATCTGTGAGCTAAATTTTCATTCAACTAGACTTACTTTTTATGATAGAATCATCGTTTACTAGCATGATATTCTATCTTGGCGATAAAACTATTATATTCTCTTTTTTTTTTTTAATTAAAAGGCCATGCATATGATCTAATTTATTTCAAAAGTCAAAATTTACAAAAACATCAGCCCCAGAGCCCAACTTAAATAAAAGGTCCATCTGCAATGGTCAAAATAAAAAACAAAAAAAGGCAAAATGAAATAAAAACAATAAAATAAAAGAAGAAACTAAGAAGACACTAGAAAATCTATTGTCCTTTCATCTTGTTCCATAGACCTCCATTGTCGTTGTCACGCCCTATTTTTTCGCGAAAAGCGAGATTCGATGTGACAATATTTTTTTAGGATATCTAAAGAGTGAAGAGTCATCACCTAATGAATTAACGTTCGTTAGGGCACCATTCTATTATGAACTTACTTTATCATTTAATCTATTTGACCAAAAATTTGGGTAATGGTTCAAATTACCTCGAAAGGAAGGTGTTAGGCATCTTTTGAGGTCGACAAATGTGATTTTCGATCGAATTGGTATATTACGTGGGGATTCTATGTGATAAACAAAGGTCACTTATTTTTTAAACTTAATGGTACTAAGTGGTAAACAAACAAGACACAAGACTTAATTATTTTTTATTATTAATATTATCTAATTGATGCATTAAATAAAATAATAAATCAGACAAGGAAGAAGGCAGAAGAGACACAATTTATATAGAAAAAATTTATCAAATAAGCAAACCTAAACTACCCCAATCAATTAAAAAAATCAAAGTAAATAAACAAATTCAAAGGTTGGACAGTAATTTATTATTTTTATTATTCGGATCAGCGCTTGATTTATTAACGGATGACAATGTCGTATGTCGCATTGTCTATATATGCTCAAGTCAACTTCCATCATTTTTGAATGTCTATGCACCCCAACCTAATTTAATTACTTATGCCTAAACACGTTATAAAAAAATGACAAAAACCAACGTTTCTTAAATACGTCTATCCGTCCCAACTCAATGTCCAAGAGGCGTTGGACGTACTACTTTGAATTTGATCTAGACAAAAGAAAGTTAGGTTGCCTAATTAGACTCAAGATTCGCGTCAAACAAAACACATTGGACGAACAAGTAGCATGTAATTGTTTCAAACAAGCCTCTTAATTAATTAAAGATTGATTCCGTAATTAACATGCAAAAATAAATAATTAATTATTTTATATAATTAGAACCTAAAAGCATGATATCTAAATAACGAACAATCATTAATATCAGAAATGATTAAATAAACTAATAGTTTATTTTAAAAATAGTGCATAACATTTATTAAAATATACAGAAAATTTTAAAAAAAATGTGTAGAAATTTTATTAAAATATGCAGAAAATTAATAAAATTGTGCAGCAAATTAATAAATCAATGCAAAAAATTATTTAAAATGTGCAAATATTTTATGAAATTTGCAGAAAATTGTTTAAATTGTGCAGATATTATTAAAACAGTGCAGAAAAATTATTTTTTTTTGCAAAAATTATTTAAAAAATGCGAAAAAATATTTTTTTATTATAGAAATTATTAGAACAATGCAAAAAATTGCTTAAACTATTCAGAAATTATTAGATGGCAAAATAATAACTGTAAATGTGCAAAAAAGACTCATTAACTATGTCAAAACGAATTAAAATATGCGGATAATTAATTAAAGTACAAAAGTTTATGAACATGTTCAAAATTTATTTTAAATTGATTGAAAATTAATTATTACTCTTAAAACATGATTTTTAGGTGATAGTGGATCAACATATTGAAATTTAATTAAAAATTCTAAAACGTGTTGCCTAGGTGATAAAACAATTATTATCCAAAAAAAAGTCATATAATTGCCGCCTTTCATAAAAAGTCCCCATAATTCATTATATATTGTAGAGGTTTATACAAACTTTATTGCAGGTCAATGAATAAATAAAGAAGAAAAACGTAGAAGGGCTAAGTGGGACAGTCCTTAACTACTCTCAAAACCCTGACAACTCTTCATCTCGTCTAAATTCTTGTCTTCAACTTGTGAACATGAAAAAAACACCAAACACTCTCTTAATTCAAAACATACATTTGATGTCCCATAACCAACCCTTGACGTTGTTGATATCCTAAGAATCTCAAGGATTCTAGGCAGACTCACGTCAAAGGACTGTGAGATGGGCAAAGAGTTTCGAATTCACATAGAACAACACTTTGGTGGGAAAAATATTTAATTATAAATAGAGGAGAAAAATATGCCAAACAAATAGCACAACATCTAACATGTCACCAAAAAACACAAAGGAATAGAACTTATGACATAAAGCATTTAAAGCACGCAGTCTCAAAACAAGTCTCATAGGATTAATACAAAGAAATTAATGCATTGTTAGAGAAAACTAACCGATTAAGAGTAAAAGTACTAAAACATAAAACACCATGCTTTCCAAAGTGAAAATCCATAATAATAGTAATAACTGAAGTTCCAACACCAAAAGCAAAAGAGACATCTTATGTACAGAGAAGAGTATCCTCTTTGGTATAGGGAGTAGGAGACTATGATGAAAGATGATTTCATAAAAGAAGGAAAGATTGTTTATACAGTGAGTAGTCTCAAAAGTAAAAAGAAAGGAAAATATTTTGTGAAATCAATCAAATGAAATCTTTTCTTTTAATAAATAACAAGAATTAATTAATAAAAGGAATTATGCTTTCTTACCGTATGATTATTTCGGCCAAAAAGAAAAGAAAAATATTCAAAATGATCAATATGATATATGTGATTACTATATGTGAAATTCAGCTCAAAAATAAAAAGAAAAAAAATACTAAAAATATGTGATCAAAATCATATAGATCAAATCACAATTGTCATAAATAACTAGTAAAATAAAAAAAATAAAAAAATTAAATATTATCGAAAAATAATCTTAAAAGAGTGACTCACATTTTAGCATGAATAATTAAATGTAAAAAAGTTATCCTAATCATATTTAAGAGAGAAATCAATTTAGATAAAAAAATAACAATGGGTGATCATAATTTATCAAGAATAGACAATATCATGAATATTTAAATTTGAATTCAAAAACACATACAAATCGAAAATCACACAACAGATTATTGAATATCGAATTCGGTCAATTTTGAACCATGATGCACATTTAAAGTAACCATTTCATCTTATCAAGAGTATCGTTAGTAATCAAGTAATTCCTCAATAAAATTCAACCAAATTTCAATTCACACAAACACGTGATCAAAATTCACAAAATTAAGAATTTTCACAATATAACAATCTAAAGTGATAAATAATAAAAATTGAATAATTTCAGCTAAAATCAATACCCCATCATCATAAATTTAAATGAAAAAATCAAATTAATAGGCAATTTACATACAAATAAGTCAAATTGAGATCATAAAAGAGATTAAACTAAACCTGAGGAAGAGTTCTTTAAGAACTCATCAATTTTTGATGAAAATAGGTCGGCAACGGATCTTGATGATTGTTGGAGCGGCTACTCACAGTCCATAGGCAAGATCCTGTTGGCATTGGTTCACAATGAAAGAGGGGATGAGCTGTGGCGACTGATGACTAATGGAGTAATGGCAGATAAGAGAAGAGGAAGGGTATCGGCATCGAGGCGACGCAGCTTGCTAGAGCTGTGGAATGGTTGTTTTCGCGGTTTGTCGGAGCGGCGTACTAGTTGTTTTCATGATTTACATCGGTGGGAGTAGCTGGCGGGCTATTTTGGAGGGAGGCAGCACTGGAGTTGGGTTTGTTGTTGCCAGGTGGAGGTAGCGTTTGCTGGAGAGAGAAAGATGGGGAAAGAGAAGAAAGGGTAAGGGAGATCACCGTTCATCTGGTGATCCGCTTCGACGGCGGCGACAGGCAGTGGTGGGTTGGACTTTTGAGAGAGAAAAAAAGAGAAAAATGGGAGGTGTGTGACTGATTTTCGGACAAGGGTCTAAAATTCTCTTGCACCTATTAGTAATGGTAAAAAAAATGTCATTCATTCATTTGCTTTTTACTTCATTTTTAAAATTCAAAATATCCTTCACATCCACCTTTAAAATTTAAAATGTCTTTATAGTTAATAACTTTAATATTTAATAATAAAAAAATTCATCACTAGCGTGTCAACTTTTCATTAAACACTACTCAAAAGCTAATAGATTCATTCAAATTATTTTGAAGTTCTAGTAAGCTTATATAACCTTAATAATTCTTTTGAAATTGATCTATTTAGATAAATTTTTTCCATTCTAATTCTACTAAGTGATTCACACTCACCCAAGATTCTGAAATTAGGACAAACAAGTAGTTTGCGAGAGTGATAAATGTCTGTAAATTATTGAAGATAAACATATTTGAAGGGAAATTTTCAATTAATATATTGATACTTGTATCAAGAATCTTTAACTTAGGAGGTAAATTTTTAGTTAATTTATTGATAGATTGACTAAAAAAAATGTAACAAACTAGTTATTAATACTACACAAAACATGCACGCTTTGTTTTTGTAATGCACTTAACCAAATGATCCCTTACTATTTTTGTCTAAATCCATTGAAATATTTTTAGTGAAATTGTTTTTTCATAAGTGTAATAGTTCCAGTTTCATATACCTCAAAACTAAATTTCTCATCCTAGAATGTTAAAACACATAAACTAAGGCATGCTTTGTTTTTATAATACACTTTACCAAATGACCACTTATTATTTTTGTCTAAATCCATTAAAATATTTTCAGTGAAATTGTTTTTTCATAACTGCAATACTTCTAGTTCCATATACCTCAAAACTAAATTCCTCATCCTAGAATGTAAAACACATAAAGTTAATTACATACAATCTATCAGCGACCAAGAACTCCCTTAGTCTGGTTTGAGATCCTTTTCCTCACATTCAGAAAAATTAAATATGACCCATAAAACCCAAATTCTCACGAATCAAGAAACAATAAAATTAGACAAAAAGAATTATAGTAATAATATTCAAGTATATTGGTGTATATTTTCAACTACAAGATTCGAAATCAAATTCATATTTGAAATTATATATAGAAACATGTAACATACAAAAAATAAAGAGTTATTTTTAGCAAATATATATTAATCAGGAATAAGTATAACTACTGTTCACCAGATAAAACACGGAAATAACAAAAAAGAAAATAGGTTATTTAATATTTTAATTAATTAAATGGGATCAATGAAAAGTTGACACGTTATTAATAATTTTTTTTAATTTAATATTGGGATTGTTTAATATAAGGGCATTTGGGAGTCCTAAGGTGGATGTGGAGAGCACTTTGGAGCTAAAAGGTAGATGTGGAGGACATTATAATGTCCAAAAGTGAATGAAGGACATTTTTGTACCATTTTTAATAGGTGAAGGAAATTTTAAACCATTTCCCTTTTTAGAATGAGAATTAGGGTTTGAGTTTTTCTTTTTTAGGTATAAGTATAATTAAAATGGAAATATAAATTTAATTTAATCTCGATCGTTGATCGATGAACAATCGAAATTAAAATTGAGAAGATGATCAAATTCAAGATATTTAAATTGGGATTGAATTGGGAACTTCAATTTTGGGTCAAGTTGCAATTAATTTTGGCTAAAATTGACACCACTAGATTATAAAATGACTAAAATTTAAATAAATTAAGAAAATTGAGTTGAATTAGATTGTTATTTGATAAATATGATAATGAGGTAATAATAATAACAATAAAACTAACAAGATATCGATATTAAAAATAAACTACGCATGTAAAATTATATAAATTTGCCGGTAATAAATTTGTAATAAATTAGTAATAATAGTAATAGGATCAAATATGTCCCTAAACTTTGCGAAAATATTCAGATATACCCTCCGTTAAAATTTTAGCTCACCAATGCCCTTGCCGTCCAAGTCTTGGGCCATATATACCCCTGTTGTCAAGTTTTGAGTCATATATACCCCTGTTGTCAAGTTTTGGGTCATATATACCCCTGTTCCTGTTAATTGATTTTGTTTTCCTTTTTTTTTAAGAAATCACATATCCACATCACTTTTTAATTGTCATATCGTGTATAATTAAATTCACTCCTTCTTCTATACATTAACCATCCGTCAAGTGCTCTCATCTACTTCACAATTTCTTTGAATTTTCTCTAATTTGTCAAAATTTCCTTGTTGTATTTTTCAATGCTTGCATAACCCTAAGAATAATCATGTAAAAAATGAAAAAAGTCAAGAACACCCCATAAAAACTCAATGCATAATTGCGATAAAAATCAAGAATTAAAATACTTACCAACTGCAAATTATTTTAGTATCATATCAGCAGATTTCATCTTTCACACCACCATCAATTCCAACATCAAGAAAAAGAAGAATAAGAAAAATCTAAGTGAGAAATTGGGGTGTAAAAGTGTAAAGAGGTAGCCCATATAGAGACAACAAAAATAAGTTGTCAATTAAGAGGATATCTTTTGTATGTATGTATGAGAGAAACAATTATGCCAGAATTTGAAAATACAACAAAAGAGTTTCGACAAATTAGAGAAAATCCAAAGAGATTGTGAGGTATATGAGAGCATTTGACTGACGTTTAATAGGTAGAAGAAGGGGTGAATTTAATTATAAGTGATGTTGCAATAAAAAAATGATATGGCAAATATAATTTTTTAAGGAAAATAAAAGAATAAGTGGGTTGGAAAACGCAAAGCAATTAATGGTGACACGGGTATATATGACCCAAAACTTGGTAATAGGGGTATATATGATCTAAAACTTAACAACAGGGGTCTATATGGACCAAAACTTAGACGACAAGCGCATTGATGAGCTAAACTTTTAACGGAGGGTATATCTGAATATTTTCGCAAAGTTTAGGGACATATTTGACCCTTTTCCCTAATAACAACGACAACAATAAAAACAAAAATAATAATAATAATAATAATAATAATAATAAGAATAATAATAATAACAACAACAACAACAACAACAACAAGAACAACAACAACAACAACAATAACAACAACAATAATAATAATAATAGACAATGTTCTTGTAATACAACAACAACAACAACAACAACAACAACAACAACAATAATAGACAATGTTCTTGTAAAAACAACAACAACAACAACAATAACAACAACAACAACAACAACAACAACAACAACAACAACAACAATAATAATAATAATAGACAATGTTCTTGTAAATCAACAACAACAACAACAACAACAACAACAATAATAATAATAAACAATGTTCTTGTAAACAATGAGGGTGCATATTTGCAAAAATAATTTAATAAATGTTAATAATATTATATTCAAGTTATATGTTAAATATAAAAATAAAATTACTTGATAAAATAAATTTCATATTTAGAAATTATGATTGTGACATATCGTTATTTATTTGTTATCAAAATAATACGTAATAAGTATTAACATTCAAAATAAATAGTTTTTAATAAAATAGCAGCGTAGGAGGCATATCTAAAGGTCAAAATTGACTGTCAATAGTTATCGATGTTAGCACAATCATTTTTTGATGTGTTAATCTGGTGTTTTTTCTTCAACTGTTTTTATCTTCATATGTGGTAGTAGCTACTTTTTCAAAATGAGTACGTTCCTAGCTTATGTTGATAATTCTATATCTGAGTTGTAAATTTGTGTACCTACAAAACTGAAACACCAATTAGTTAAAAAATATGTCAATGAGTTGCCCTCTCTGAAAGTATGCTAAATCTGAATCTGGCTGTTTTTATGTGTTCTCTAATCTTTTTGATTAGAATGGTTAAACTCCAAGGCTCTTTTAACAATGTTTGTTAGAGCTAAACAATCAGTTCCTAGAATTAATGGTATCAACTATTTCTGAACACATTATTATCAATCCCCTTTTAAAGCAAGTTCTTCAGCATATAAACTAGTAGCATCTCCAATCTGGTTGTACATAGTATACTGTGGCTCTCCATCATGATTTCTCATACAAAAAGAAATAGAGCTTTGTCCTGGATTACCTCTATATAACCCATCTGAGTTACACTTAAAACATTCATGATTAGGTATTTTCCAGCACACTTGCACAATCCTAATTGTAGGTTTGTAATTCTATAAATATTCCACCATAAGAGGCCATTCTTTTGGTATATCCTTCATCCAAGGATGTAGTCAATGAAAAGAAGTGCATACTTCTTGATATATCAAAAATTACCCTCCTCTAGTTTACTGCTCCATCAAAATTTAATTTATTTCTTCATTTTCATATATGCCAATAGATCATTGCTGGCACTGTATGAATTACTAATGTTAGTCTGCTGGAACTTTCCACTGCCTACCACTTTTTCATTAGTTGATGGCATTGCAGAAAAGGACCTTCCACTCCTGATCATACTAAAAAATAATTTAAATTTCTTATACAAATTCACTCCTGACAAAGACATGATGACAAGTTTCGAGATGATGTGCCTCACAATATCTACATCTAGATACTAAATGAATGCCATATATCTGTAGAATATCGTCTATAGATAGCTTAAAATTCCATAACCTCCATAACAAGAAATTTATTTTAAATGAAACTCCTTTACCCCATAACAATTTCATCTCTTCTATTGGAGTTTCTCTCTGTTTGAATAATTGAAAAGTACTTGCACTTGTAAATTTATCATAGTGGTTGACATCCATCAAGGAATATCTCAAAATGATGCATACTGACTAATTGTAATATTTTCTTGTATATGTTGCACAATATCTTGTGGTAATATCTGTATCATCTTCTGCTCATTTAAACACCTTCTGTAATTAAAGAGTCAATATCACATGCTTCTTCATTTATGTCAAATTCTTGTTCAACCATAAGATATAAGGCTCCCAATTTTGTCCAGTTGTCACACCATATACTAGATGAACCAACAGTAGGTTCCTACCAAATTTCATGATTCATGAAATCTCTAAATTTCAATATTTTTTTTTTCATATTTGAGAACCACTTTTTCATTGCACCAATGAGGGAATAATCCTTTAACAATACTTATTCCACATATAACCTGTCTAGATTGATGTTGTAGTTTTAAATATGAACCATAATTTATCATGCATAGCTTTAGAGATACCAAATATAGGCCTGAAATCCAATCCACCTTTTTTCTCTGGGTAACACATCTTATCCCATGATATTCAATGTTTACTCCTTCTTTCTTCCTTATTACACCAAATAAATTAGTTGAATATCTTATACAGTTCATACAAAATGAATTTAGAAAGAACAACTATTGTCAGTAGATATAAATGAGTGTTCTGCAGAACTCGATTTATCATAATTTTACTTTTATAAGATAACAGTTTATCCTTCCAACTCTAAAGCCTTCCCTTTACTTTTTTGATCAGTTCATTGAAATAAACCTTATTTTTTCCTGCATGGGTAATGTGCAACCTAAATATAAAAAAGAAAATTCACCTTGATTAAAATCAGTAATCAACCTCACTTCATTTGGCTAGTTAGTAGCAGTCTTTCATCACCATTTTTAAAAGAAATCTTATTTGATGTAAAGAGAGTTGCATCATCTGCATATGCTAGATGATTAATTTCTCTACTCTATTTAAACAATATCATATCCCTTGTATCTTCAGTATTCAAATAGTACATTCAAATCTCTAGATAAAACTTTTACTATTAGAATAAGTTAGACGAGTGATAAAGATCACCTTGCTTAATCCTCCTTGTTGAGTGAAAGAAATCATTTGAATTTCCACTAATGAAATGGAATATGAATTACTAACATCCAAACTCCACGCCATATTAATAACCACTTTTGTAAAGCCCATTTTTCTCATGACCCTTGAAAGAAATAATCAAGAAACTCTATTATAAGCTTTTGACATCTCCCGTTTTAATATAACTTTAGTTGGCTTCCCTTTAGTCTAATCTCAGAGATTATCTCTTGAGTGAGAAGAACATTCTTTTTGATACTTCTTTCTTTTATGAATCCTGACTGATTTTTGAAAGTCAATCTTGATAATAGACTTTTAGTCTCCCAAGCAACACTCTAGTATTACTTTATTGATAAAATTATTGAGACTGATCGGTCTCAAATAAATAAAACCTTCAAATATCTCCTTCTTTGAAATAAGTACCAATTAGTATGAATAACACTTTTAGGAAGAGTGTTACCATCAAAGAAGTCCTTCACCATATTGAGTAAATTCATCTTCACCGTGTCCCAACAATGTTAATAAAAAAAATGCCTGAAAAACCATCTAGACCACATGCATTACTACCTTTAAAACAAAAAATAGCTTGTTGTACCTTCTCCATAATATGTTTCTACTCCAAACTTAGATTACTATCTTCAGTGACCAACTGTAGCAGAAAATTCAGGATGATAAAATCAGGACCTTCCTCTTCTTGGGTGAATTGACCTTTATAGAACCGGATAGCAGCATTTATAATCTTCTCTTTATCTACTAACCAGTTTTCTTCCCCATCTTGTATTCTATTAACTTGTAACCTTTTGTTTCTTTTCTTCACTAGGTTGTGAAAGAACCTAGTATTCCTATCTCCTTTCTCAAACCATGTTATACCAATCTTTTGCCTTCAAAATTCCTCTTGAAAGTGTAAATATTTAGCTTTCTATAAAAACTATTAGATTCTTATTCACATTCCTTGTGGGTAATTATAAAAAACATTTAATATTGCCCTAATTATGCAATTTAATAGTAAATGTTCTTCAGTTATTATATCGTGCATAATCAATTACAGTTTCAATGTCTAAAATCTCTTTATGTGATTCTTAATTTTTAAGGAATTTAATTGAATTAAAGATGATGTGGCTAATCTTCAATTAAACAAAACTATAGATCACTTAGATATTAGTCCTTACTTAATGTCTACAATTTTTTATGTGATCCTTAACATAATACCTAATTTTATTAAATCAAAATTATTGTGGCTAAATATTAATTTAATAAAATCATAAAAAAGCACTAGACATTAAATCTAGAATTATTGATAAAATAATATGAAATAAAATTAAACTTTATGTGCTAAGTACTGTTCAAGTATTTCTCCGTAAAATATTGACTAACAATGTATAAACTCCAAACACATTAAGACTTTTAAATAGTTAAAGATTTCTTCGGCAATTGTCTTCTTCCTCTTTGGGTTTCTTAGACTTGATTTCAATCTATTTTTTTTAAAAAACATTATACAGACTGGAAAAATTGATACAAGACACAAAATTGTTAGAAAATCTACTTTTCTTATGATTTCTAACACTAATTTGTATCAAAATTTTTGAATTTACAGATCCAAAAATTCAAAATGTCATTTTTGAATAATTTGTGAAACTTCAAAAATTGATATTGTAGAGGCATAATGATTCCTCTAATACCAAATGTAAGTTAATATAGAGCAATAACACAACAAAATTTTAAATTGACATACCTTTAGCCATTCTCAAAGTTCGTCGGAGTTTGTTGATGTCACGACCTGATAAATCAGGTTAGCTAGCACCTACCATAACCCACCAATAGGCAAGACAATTCGTAGTTTGGAACGACTAGTAATGGACTACTAAATAATTTAAGAAAAAAAATATAAAATAAATTACATAAAGATTAATACATAATAGAATCCCAAGACCTGATGGTATCAAGTAATGCCCCACATTTTGGGCTAGTCTTTAAACCGTTGTTCCTACGTGTATAAGCCATAATCCAAGTGATTCTCATGTAAATATAAGTTTCATTATCTTTATACTAGTGTGTGAAATGATCATGAGGTTAAAAGTGTTTATAGAAATCATTTAGAGCCAAGTTGAACTAAGATCCTTTGATTCGTCCAAAGTTTGGTATTCAATTCTACAAGGGTCTACTTTAAATGTGTATAACTTTTAATAGATGAGGAATTTTTCAGCTCAAGACCCACCAAAATATATAAATTGAATTTTCTTTCCAACGATATCAATTTTTCCTTAATTCGATACCCGAGTGAAAAGTTATGCTATTTTTTGTGTGAGGCAGTAAGCTCTCACGATAGGATTGCGACACGAGTTTCATTCCTGTTTCTAGAAGGTGCGATGTGAGGTCCATTCCTGTTTTTGTAGGTTGTGCCACGAAGGTTATTTACATGGGAAAAAAGGGCCAAGTGGTAGTTTAGTCTTTTTCCGTCATCCCCAGCCGTCCAAACACGTATAACAACTCAAAAGGGGCATTATTTGCCCATCTTTCTCAAATCAACTCACGTAAAAACCCTCCTCCATCTCCAAGAATAAAAAAATCAAAGCGCCACCATTCAAGAACCTTAAAAAAAAGCTACTCTCTTTCAAGATTCAAGCTTTTGAGGTATGTTAGATGTTCATCAATGGTCCCTTTTCACCCATGGAGTCCAAGAATCCATCTTTTATATTTTAAATCATGAAATCACATGTTTATAATGATTTATCTCCATGAAGATTTTATGGATTTTGATTATACATGATGTTTACAATCTAATTGCATCAAAAGCAGCCCTTTTTTGCATATTTTTACGAATTACGTCCATGTACTTACATAAATTTCAAAATTTTACCATGTTTCAATGAAATTGTTGGTGATATTAAACCTTATATGATTTAATAGTGTTGATTGCTAAACTTAAACCCTAATTGGTGATCTTAGAAGTGACATCATGCTATCACTACAAGTTTTAAAGCTATTCCCATGCTTAGTTCAAACCATGAATTTTAAGTGTTTGATGAAATGCCTAAATGATTGGGTTTTGAACAATGACTACTTATTACATGTTTACAAGTTGAAATTTTAGAATTTGTTTTCAAGCAGAATGCTTTATAGTATATTTTAAATATTGTGGTTTTCATATCATGTTCATGAGAATTCGGAATAACTCCTCAATTTATGATTTGGCCATGTGATCGTGCAATCTCATCATGTATAGTAGTATCCTCATGTTAAAGTCTTGATCCCATGTATTTGATGAAATGCTTAAGTGAATAATTGTGAACAATAATTCCCTTCCATGATTTTAAAGATTTCATGTGACCCTGTTGTTATTGTTATCGAGTCCTGGGGGTTATGAATACCCAAAACTTTTGCTGTTTATCTAGTCTCAGTAGTTTTCAAGTAGTTTCAAACACGTATGAGCTTTATCAATTTAGTTCGTTATCATAGTAGTCAACGTTAGATTAGTTCAGTAATTCGAGTCAATTCCCTCTTTAGTTAAGCTTAGATCAATACCGTAATCAGTAACAGTTTAGGTAGGATTCATCACCGAGTGATCTTAGGGGTGGGGGGCTCATCCGTCAGTTAGGAATGGGTCCTTAGGAGTAATCCCTAAGTTCCATAACTACATAGTCAGCATAGGTTATGAGATGTCACCCACTAGTTTAGGACTGACACTCTCAGGGATCACCCACTAGTTAGGACTGATCTTAGGAGACACCCGATAGATTAGGTCGAACTCCACAACCATTGTTAGTACCCATGGCATGGTACTAACACCCTTCTAACTAGGGTTACAGGTTGGACCCTAATCAGTTCAGAGAAGGGCATGTCGGTTAGATGATATCTTTTACAGTTTCAGTAGTTATCCCAACACGGCAGCAGCGAGTCCTCATATTCCAAGGAACAGTTATGTTTATTCCAATTTCTTAGTTTTAGTAGAAAGTTGGAGTTAGTTGGAGGCTTGTCCCATTAACTTTTTAGTTATTTAGTTAGAGACTTTCAGACTAGTACAGATAGTTAGTCAGTCTTCAATATGTTATTAGATTTTAACATCATGTTTTGGGGTTGATTTCAGTTTTAAAAACCTTATGGAATTTCAGTTAAATTCTGTGCATGTTCTCTTTGTCATTTGTTTTGTTCAGTGCTCACAGCAGGTACTAGCTCATGGGTTAGCCTGTGGTCTCTCGGGACTGTAAGCATAGTGTGGCGCCCAAGGTGTACTTTCGGGGCTTTACAAACTTGGTACCAAAGCCTTAGGTTTTAAAGTGCCCTAGGGAGTCTGAAATCCGCTTCAAGTAGAGTTTTGTGCATGGGTGTGAAGTGCACCACACTTATGGACAAGAGGTTATGAGGCATTTTAGGAAATGTTTCCGTTTTTTGTAGTATTCATATCGTATGAATGAGAAGGAGCTCAAGTTAAACTCTCTATATTAATTCTACTTTTCCTTTTATTTATAGAATATGCCTTCCAAAAAGCCTAACAAAAGAAGAACCATAAATTAGCCTGCCTCTCAGCCCGTTCAGAAAGATCCTCTGAATGAACATATTTCTCATGCAAAGTTTAGAGCTGTATTCACCACTCTATCTCACTTCATAGCAGCCTAAAATGTGTGGCCAGATGCTATTCAGGACAACCCAGTGGCCAATATTGCCGCTGCCAGAATTCGATACTTCACCTGAATGAATCCTTCTTTATTTTCTGGATCCAAGTCTGAAGAGGATCCCTAGGAATTCCTAGACATAGTGCAGAAGGTAACTAACATTATGGGGGTGACGTCTAGTAAGAGTGTAGAGCTAGCTACTTACTATTTATAGAATGTAGCTCATACCTGGTTTAAATAGTGAAAAGAGGATAAGTGTGCCAATGCAGGGCCAGTAGAATGGAAGGAGTTTGTTACAACCTTCTTAAATAGATTTTTTACTTTGGAGCTAAGAGAGTCTAAGATGTTAGAGTTTGTTAATCTGAAGTAGGGCAACATGAGTGTGAGAGAGTATTCCCTCAAGTTTACTTAGCTAGCTATGTATGCTCCTCATGTGGTGGCTGATAACATGTCTAGAATGAGTAAGTTTGTTTTTGGTGTAGTTGATAGTATTGTCAAGGAGTGTAGGACTGCTACATTGATTAAGGAGATGGAATTGTCTAGGCTTATGGTCCATGCCCAGCAGATTGAGAAAGAAAAAGCTAAAGATAAGGAAAGAGAGAATAAGAGGGCTAGGACAGGTAGTTTTTATTTTTCTCAATCCATGTTTGAAGGAGGTAATCGTTCACAGTTCCGTCAGAAGTTTTCATCCCTAGCTCCTTCTTTAGATAGTACACCAGTACCAAAGTTCATGGATAACAGTCATGATGGGGCATCAGGCTCCAAAACCTAGGGTAGTGTGAGAAGTGGTCATACCTATCCGCTTTGCAGAGAATGTAGTAGAAGTCACCTAGGTGTATGTAGAGCTGGTGGAGATGTATGTTTTTGATATGGTAAGCCAGTCCACAGGATGCGAGAGTGTAGACTAATGGCTCAGATAGGAAATTATTTGCACCAACAGGGTCAGCTCAACCATCCTTCAGTCTCATCCAGTCGCCCGACTCAGTAGGGCACCACTTCCAGTACCACTAGTGGTCAACGCCAAAACAAACTTTATGTACTCCATTCTAATCATGATCAGAAAATCTCTTCTGATATTGTTATTGGTATGTTATTGGCCTTTAATCTTTATGTGTATGTTTTATTAGACCCCAGAGTTTCATTTTCTTTTGTAACCCCTATATACATGTTAATGTTGGTATCAGTCCCGATACTCTAGTAGAGCCCTCCTCAGTGTCTACCTCAGACTCTAGAGTAAAGTGGTGACATTTCATTTTAGAGTTGTTGATTAAGTGGTTCACAGACTTAGAATGATGGCTTTAAGCTAAGGGGGAGATGATAGAGTAAGTAGACAACTCATTCTCTCAGATCCTAGTTGTGTGTCAGTATGTGTAGAAAGTCAGTAGGTCAGGATGATACCTGACCCGTTCTTATCTCAGTTCAAGGTTTATCAGTCATCACGATATCTACTCATGCCCTATATGTCAGTTCCATAATCATAGTTCATGTTGATGCATATAATAAAGAATCATGTACGCTTCCAGTTCATAGTATAAGGAGTTCCAGTTTGCTCAGCAATATGGATCATGTTCCATAACTTTATGAACTCCGAATTCATGTCATGCAACTCATGACTCATGTACTCATGCTTTACAGTATGTTCAGTTCCAGTACTCATGCTACACTCTTAATGATCAACAAAATTTAGATTCATGTCATGCAAGTCCTTAGCTCACACCTCTTTGATAAATTCATGTCATTGACCCTCTATTCCTCAGACCTTAGTTTCACATTCCAGATATTCAGTCATTATCCTGTCTGTAAGTGTTCAGTCTTTCCTCAGTGTTTCAGCCATATCAGTATCTTTTGGGTGAAAAAATATCCCAAGGGGAAGATGCACTATGATTCCTCGATATTTCATGTCCTAAACCTTTCATCTTCTCTTCACACAACAAGATCTAGCTTGAAGTAATGCGTACTCATAAGTTAACTCTCTCATTCAAATCTCAGCCTTATAACCATTCTTATGTCATTGTATGCATTTGAGAAATCAGTTTAGTTTGTAATATTCAATTCATGTATCATGTTTCAGAATCAGTTATGCAATCATTTCCAATTCATGCATGTTCAGAATATGATTTCAGTTACCTTTGTACCATACTCTCAGTCTAACCAGACTCATTCGAGGACGAAGGTTCCCAAGGGGGAGATAATGTAATGCCCCACATTTTTGAGCTAGCCTTTGAACCGTTGTTCCTACGTGTACAAGCCATAATCCAAGTTATTATTATGTGAATATAAGTTTCATTATCTTTATACTAGTGTGTGAAACACTCATGAGGTTAAAAGTATTCGTAGAAATCATTTAGAGCCAAGTTGAGCTAAGATCCTTTGATTTGTCCAAAGTTTGGTATTCGATTTTACAAGGGCCTAATTTAAATGTGTATAACTTTTAATATACGTGAAATTTTTTAGATCAAGACCTACCAAAAGATAGATATTTGAATTAGCTTTTCAACGATACTAATTTTTCCTTAGTCCAATATTCGAGTGAAAAGTTATATCATTTTTTGTGTGAGGCAGTACGCTCTCGCTATTCTCGCGACGCGAGTTTCATTCCCATTTCAGGAAGGCGCGACGCGAGGCCCATTCTTATTTCTGTGGGTCGCACCACGAAGGTCATTTACATGGGAAAAAAGGGATAAGGGGTAGTGTAGTATTTTTTCCTCATCCCCAGCCATCCAAACACGTATAACAACTCAAAAGGGGCATTATTTACCCATCTTCCTCAAATCAACTCACGTAAAAACTCTCCTCCATTCCCAAGAACAAAAAAATCAAAGATCCACCATTCAAGAACCTTCAAGAAAATCTACTCTCTTTCAAGATTCAAGATTTTGAGCTGTGTTAGATGTTCATCCATGGGCCCTTTTCACCCATGGAGTCCAAGAATCCATCTTTTATGTTTTAAATCATGAAATCACATGTTTATAATGATTTATCTTCATGAAGCTTTTATGGATTTTGATTATACATGATTTTTAAAATCTAATTGCATCGAAAGCAACCCTTATTGCGTATTTTTATGAATTACGTCCATCTACTTACATAAATTTCAAACTTTTATCATGTTTCCATGAAATTGTTGGCGATATTAAACCTTACATGATTTAATGGTGTTGATTGCTAAACTTAAACCCTAATTGGTGATATTAGAAGTGAAATCATGCTATTACTACAGCAACAAAAAACCCAGTATATTCCCACATAGTTAGGTTTGGGGAGGGTAAGATGTACGCATCCATACCACTACCTCCGGAGAAGTAGCAAGACTATTTCCGATAGACCCCCGGCTCAAGATAAGATAAGTCATAAAAAAGTACACAAAGCATGGAACAATATGGAATGACATAAATACGCCACCTATAAGGAGTAGTTACAAAGAATAGTAAGCAATCGTAATGCAGCATAACAAGAATACTGCACCGGCCAAGTAATGCCCTATCCTACCTACCGAAAAAGTCACTAGCCTTCTATCCGAATACGCGTTCTCTAGATCTTCCTATCTAGGGTCATGTCCTTAGTAAGCTGCAACTGCTCCATGTCCTGCCTAATTACCTCTCAAGTATTTCTTCGACCTAACCCTGCCTTGCCTGAAACCATCCAAAGCAAGCCTCTCACACCTATGAAATAGAGCATCCATGCCCCTCCTCATCACATGTCCGAACCATCTCAAACGGATCTCCCGCATCTTGTCCTCCACCGAATCCATACTAACCTTATCCCGAATACTCTCATTCCGAACCCTATCCCCCTAGTAAGCCCACATATCCAGCGCAACATTTCGATTTCCGCCACCTTCAGCTTTTGAATGTGAGAGTTCTTGACAGGACAACACTTCGCTCCATACAACATGGCCAAACGGACTGCCACCCTATAAAAATTTGCCTTTAAGCTTGGACGGCACCTTCTTATCACACAACACCCCCGAGGCGAGCTTCCACTTCATCCATCCCGCCCCGATCTGGTGAGAGATATCCTCGTCAATCTCACCATTCCCCTAAATAATGGCCCCTAGGTACTTAAAACTATCCCTCTTACACACCACCTGAGAATCCAACCTTACTACCACCTCGTCCACCTCCCTTGAGACATTAAACTTACATTCCTAATATTCGATCTTGCTACTACTTAACCTGAACCCTTTTGGTTTAAGGGTCTGTCTCCACACCTCTATTTATCATTCACACACCCCTGAATCTCATCAATCAAAACCACATCGTCTGCAAAAAGCATACACCAGGGCACCTCGCCTTGGATACGCCGCGTCAACACATCCATAACCAAAGCAAACAAAAATGGGCTAAGAGTAGATCCCTGATGCAACCTTGTCAAGACCAAAAAATGTTTTGAATTGCCTCCCGTTATCCTCACCTGGGTCTTATCTCCATCATACATGTCTTTGATCGCTTTGGTTATGCCACCGGGACCCCACTTACCTCCAAGCATCTCCAAAGGACTTCCCTAGGAACTTTGTCATATGCCTTCTCCAAGTCGATAAACACCATGTGCAGGTCTTTCTTTATTTCCCTGTACTATTCCACTAGTCTCCGCACTAGGTGAATTAACTCCGTCGTCGAGCGCCCAGGCATAAATCCAAACTAGTTCTCCGAAATAGATACAATCCTCCTCAACCTTCACTCTACCATTCTCTCCCAAATCTTCATCGTGTGGCTCAATAACTTAATACCCCTATAGTTGTTGCAACTCTAGATATCACCCTTATTCTTATACAGAGGGATCATAGTACTCTATCTCTAGGCCTTAGGCATTTTCACCGACTTTAAAATGTCATTGAACAAATCCGCCAACCACATCAAACCAGCCTCGTCAGAAAACTTCCAAAAATCCACGGGGATCTCATCAGGCCCCATCGCCTTACCCCTTCGCATCTTGCGAACGGCCTCTTTGACCTCATCCACCTTAAAATGTCTACAATAACTAAAATCACGACACTCCTTCTTCAGCTCATCCAACTCAATAACTCTCTCCCCTTCATCATTCAAAATCCTATGATAATACAAATACTACCTTTTCTTAATATGACCATCCTCCACCAAAATTCTACCATCCTCCCCCTTAATGCACTTCACCTGGTCTAGGTCACGACCCTTTCTCTCCCTAGCCATAGCTAGTCTAAAGAACCTTTTCCCCCTCTTTTCTCTTCTAACCCCGCATACAAGCTCTCAAATGCTGCCGTCTTAGCTGCCATAACAGAAAGCTTAGCCTATTTCCTTGCTAGCTGGTACTCCTCCCTAAAAACCCGCTTCTCTTCATCATCCTTACTCTCAACCAACTTTGCATATGCCCCCTTCTTAGTCTCCACTTTCTTCTTTACTTCATCATTCCACCACCAATCCCTCATATGGTGCCCAACCCAGCCCCTAGACACCCCTAAAACCTCACTAACAGTCTCCTTGATGTACCCAGCCGCCCTATCCCACCAACCATCTATGTCTCTCCTACGCTCCCACACCTCTATACCAGTCAACTTCTCCCCTATCTCCCGCACATTCACCGGCATCAAGCCATCCCCCATAGTTTTCGGTCGGCCTTCCTCACCCCTACTCTTCTTACCCTTCTTTATTCCCAAGTCCATCACTAACAGCCTATGCTAAGTCAAAATATTATCACTCAAAATAACCTTACAGTCTTTCCAAAACCCCTTATCCACTTTCCTAAGAAGCAAAAAGTTAATTTGGGTCTTGGCTATCATGCTTTAGAAGGTGATCAGGTGATCGTCCTTCTTTAGAAAGATCTAATTCACAACTACCAGCCCAAAGGACCTCACAAATTCCAACAGAGTAGCTCCCTCTTCATTTCTCTCCCCAAAACAAAAACCACCATGCACATCGCCAAAGCCTCCCCAAAATTCCTCGATGTGTCCATTAAAACCCCTGCTACAACAATCTTCTTAGAGCTAGGCACGCCTCTAACCACCTCATCCAAGTTCTCCCAAAACTGCATCTTTTCCTTCCCGCCCAAGCCCACCTGTGGTGAATACACACTATATACGTTCTGGATAAAATCCTCAAAAACTAACTTAATAGACATCAGCCTATCACTAATCCTCTTTAGCTCCACTACCCGCCCTCTAAGCTCTTCATCTACTAAGATGCCAACTCAATTCCTACGTCTCTCACTTCCAGAGTACCAAAGGTTGTAACCATCCATATCCCAAGCCTTAGACCCTACCCACTTAGTCTCCTGGACACACACCATATTGATCCTCCTCTTTCTAAGATTCTTTACCAGCTTTATGGACTTTCCCTGGAGAGTCCCTATATTCCAAGACCCAGCCCTTAACGCCAGACCTAGCCCCACCTGCCCTACTCTCATCCTCCACCCCCAACACCACCCCCCGCCCCGACCCCATCCCCTTCAGACATGGCCCTATTCTACCATCAACAACCACAACCACTACACCAAGAAAATAACAACTGCGATAGTAATAACAACAACAGGGAATACAAAGCAATAACAGGAATAAAAGGCACACACGACGTAGATGTAATGAACAAGCAATGCTCAATAGAACCAATTAGAAGCGTTCAAGAGATGAAATAATCAGGGAAGCAACAACAGGAAACAAGGCACATGCAAAGCAGATAGGATAAGCAAGAAAAAGTCAATCCCAAAAATTTTAAATTCAAGAGAATTCAATAGATGTAAAGAAATGAAATAAGTAGTAAAGGTAGAAGGAACGACACAAAAATAGTAAAATGTAACTAAACTAAGTAACAAAAAGAAATTAGAGGTTTAGATGTCACCGGTATAGGTGCTGTTGGTTAGTTTTCTGATAAAGGGATCACCGGAACAAGCCCGCCAGTGCGTCGCCGGAGTGACCTTGATAGAATTAGGTGCTAGATCATTTGCTTACCAACCTACTCTGCCAATACTACCACTCTTACCATTCTTTGGAAATGAGTTGAGCCAGCGGAACCTTAAGGTCACCGGCGATAGTCGTGTCTAGGCAAAGGGGGAAAAAAAAGAAGGGAGTAGAGACGGGGATAGGGATATCTGAGGGAAGAGAGGATCATGGGAGAGAGAGAGCCCTTACCTGTTACCGGTGTAGATATATCGTCGCCAGACAAAGCACCGAACTTTGGAGGTCAGTGACATAGGGGTAGGGGTGGCTGGGGCCAGTGAATGTTATGATAGAGAGAGAGAAAGTAATTTATTGCTGAAAACTTGCAATAATTCGAAATCATGCTATTACTACAAGTTTTAAAGCTGTTCCCATGCTTAGTTTAAACCATGAATTTCAAGTGTTTGATGAAATGCCTAAACGATTGGGATTTGAACAATGACTACTTATTACATGTTTACAAGAATGACTACTTATTACATGTTTACAAGTTAAGATTTTGGAATTTGTTTTCAAGTGGAATGCTTTATAGTATTTTTTAAATATTATGGTTTCCATATCATGTTCATGAGAATTCTGAATAACTCAGTTTATGATTTTGTCATGTAATCGTGCTATCTCATCATGTCTAGAAGTATCCTCATATTAAAGTTTTGGTCCCCATGTATTTGATGAAATGCTTAAGTGAATAATTGTGAACAATAATTCCCTTCCATGGTTTCAAAGATTTCATGTGACCGTGTTGTTATTGTTATCGATTCCTGGGGGTTATGAATACCCAAAAATTTTGTTGTTTATTTAGTCTCAGTAGTTTTCGAATAGTTTCAGACACGCATGAGCTTTACCAGTTTAGTCCATTATTATATCAGTCAAAGTTAGACCAGTTTAGTAATTATAGTCAATTCCCTCTTCAGTTAAGCTTAGCTCAGTTTAGTAATCAGTATCAGTTCAGTTGGGAGTAGAATTCAGCACCGAGCGAGCCTCGGGATGGGGGGATCACCCGTCAGTTAGGAATGGTCCTTAGAAGCAATCCCTAAGTTACAGAACTACGTAGCCAGTGTAGGTTATGAGATGTCACCTACTAGTTTAGGACTGACACTCTCAGGGATCACCCGCTAGTTAGGACTGATCTCAAGGGTCACCTGCAAAATTAGGACTGACTACACAACCGTTATTAGTACCCGTGGCATGGTACTAACACCCTTCCAACTAGGTTTATAGGTTGGACTCCAATCAATTTAGAGCGGGGCATGCCAGTTAGATGATACCTCCTACATTTTCAGTCTCAGTATTCATTTCAGAACTTAGTTTAGTTTTTGCTTGACCATAGCATACAGTTTATCAGGTATTCAGTTATGAGATTTTAGTATTTCAGTTACAGATTATATCAAAAATATATTATATGCTTGGTCATGCATTCTCAGATTTTACAGCTTTCACGCATTTATATTCAGTATTCTAATGCTAACTAGACAGTTTCAACTCCATGTATGTTTACTAAGTTACTTCAGATCATTCAACTAGTTATTACTTCATGTCTAGTTATCCCACACTACTCATTCAGTTAGTTATCATTTATGCACATAAATTGATGCATCTCAGCCTTACCTCATTTAGCATACCAGTACATTCAAAGTACTGATCGCATACTCTTTTCTTGTGCTATAATATTTCATATCATAGGTTTGGATGCTTAGGTTCCCGACTATACCTAGTTATCCCAGTACACCAACAGTAGCATCAACGATGATTCCTCATGTTCCGAGGATTAGTTATGTTTATTTCAGTTTCTTAGTTTTTGCAGACAGTCGGAGTTAGTTGGGGGCTTCTCCCATCAACTCCTCAGTTATCCAGTTAGAGGCTTTTAGACTAGTACAGGTAGTTAGTTAGTTTTCAATATGGTCTCAAACTGTAACATCATGTTTCAACATTAATTTTAGTTTTAAAAACCTTATGGCGTTTCAGTTAAATTCCGCACATGTTCTCTTTGTCATGGTTTTGTTCAGTGCTCACAGTAGGTACTAGCTAATGGGTTAACTTGTGGTCTCTTAGGACTGTAAGAACCGTGGTGCCCAGGGTGTACTCTCGGGTCCTTACATATCAGTACAAGATCTTCTAAATACAATAAGAGTATAAAAGTGATCTATCAAGAGAATTACACTGATACTACTTATCTCTGCATTCAATATAAAGACAAGTTTAATACAAAGAGAGAGATGAATAATACTCTGAACGTCAGGAGTTCACTCTAAGTATCTTAATCATGGATGCTCCGCACAGTGCACAATCAACGGTGATAACCCGTACTATGATCTGCAGGCTGTAAAAGTGTAGTATGAGTACTAAATAAATGGTACTCAGTAGGCAACTGCCAACTGAGCTCCAAAGATAAAGTAGATATATACAACATATAAACTGAATGGAAACTACACCCAAGAGTCCGGATCTTATATAACAAGTCAATGAGAATAATAAGGGACAACTATACTGTTCAAGTTCAAAAATCAACATAGCAAGACTAAGGAAGTATCAATGTGAACTATCCTATTCCAGCCACATTCATCAGACGTCAATACTATATCGTATATTCTAGGCCAATATACGAATGAAGAGTGAAAGAAAGATATATTGCAATATACAAGGTCAAGAAGCGAATATACAATATGAACAAGCAAAGGAAAGGATATACGGTAGTGCCATATCTTTATATAGCTATATACATAGCTTCATATAGCTAGATACACGTAAATATGAGGTCATCTCAAAGAGTAATTAGATCAAGATATACTGATTCTAAGGCTTCATTATGATACTATCAGGATTTGATACTATCATACTCAGGGTTTTTGATCCACATGGATAGACATGAAATAATCATGCATAATAGTTTAATCACAAGATAAAAGAGGCCGAAAACATACCTCAAATCTCGAAACCAAATCAATGACTAATCTGTCATAAGCTAGCCATAATAGTGATCATAATAATGATAATAACAATATCAATAACAATGCAAATAACCAGCTACTCCAAACAACCATATACCTAACTGAGTCTATACATACCCCCATCTCCCCAGAATCAAAAGGTTTAATCAACATACAACAAAAAAAGGCATATTCTTCACCCATGTTTATGCAACCGTCTTATACTGACTGATAGACATAGGTACATATTGGTGATAGGCGATACACATGCAGGAATGAATGAAAGGTACACAATCAATATCAAAACTTATCATAAATGTCATCATCATGAACATCATTATAGTAATCAACCTCCGGCCTTGCCAGGTATCAATATATCATAACATTATTCTCCTCTTACTCTCTCTTTCCTTCTTCTTCACCTTCTCTTCCTCAATCTGTTGAGCATGGACCATTAACCTAGAAAAGTCCATATCCGTAATCAACATTGCGGTCCTACACTCCTTAACCATGCTATCGGCTATGCCCAATTAAAATTTACTCATCCTAGATCTGTTATCAGAAACCACACGAGGAGCATACCTTGCTAGCTGAGTAAACCTAAGCGAATACTCTTTCACACTTATATTACCCTGCTTCAAATTAATAAACTCCAACACCTTAGATACTTTTATCTCTAAAGGAAAGAACCTATCTAAAAATCCTATAGCAAACTCCTCCCATTCAATACGCCCTATATCTGCATCTCTATCTCTCTTCCACTATTTATACCGAGTGGGAGTAATATTTTATAACTGGTAAGCACCCAACTCTGTACATTCTCTATAAGTCATACCTAAAATGTCCGGTACCTTCTGAACCATGTCAAAGGACTCCTGTAGATCCTCATCAGACTTAGATCCCAAAAACAGAAAAGGGTTTATTTGGGTAAAGTCCTGAATCCTAGCTGCGGTAGTATTATCCACTGGAATGGTTGGGACAGCATCCTATTGATTATTCTGAGATGCTACTAAGTGAGATAAAGTAGTGAATGCAACTCTGAATTTGGCATAAGAGACATGCTCATTTAGGGGATCTTCTTAAACAGGAGGAGGTACCAGATGATTTCTATTCCTTATTTTGTTATTCAATATAGAAGGCATGTTTTATAAATAGAAAGAAAATTTAATTATAAAGAGAGTTTAAATTGATCTCATGCTCATTCTCACGACATAAATACCGAAAGAAGGGGAACTTTTCCTAAAAAATCTTGTAGCCTCTTGTCCATAAGTGTGGCGCACTTCATACCCATGCACAAAACTCTAATCAATGCGACTTTAAGAATTCCTAGGACAATTTAAAACCTTAGGCTCTAATACCAAGTTTGTAATGTCCTGGGAGTGTACCCTGGATGCCACACGGTGCTTACAGTCCCGAGATACCACAAGCTAACCATGAGCTGGTACCTGCTGTGAGCAATGAATAATATTCTAATAATGAAATATGTGTGGAAATAACTAAATATACCATATGGTTTCAATACTGAAAACAATACAACTAAAATCCACAAGTCTTGAACATAAGCAAAATACTGAAAACTGACTGATAAGATAACTAACAACTAACTGATTGTCTAAAATGTTTGAAAGCCTCTAAAACTGACTGAATGAGAGTTGATGTGCCAGGACCCAACTAACTCCAACTGACTACTAAACTGAAATAAAATAATCAGTCCTCGAAATATAAGGACTCACCACTGCTACAGTTGTGGATGTACTGGGAGGTCTAGGTGCGGTCAGGAACCTGAGCATCCGAACCTATGATATGATACATCATAGCACTAAAAACGAGTGTGCGTTCAATACTTTAAATATACTGGTAAGGTAGATGGGGTTAGGCTGATATGCATGGCTCATGTACATGAATTATAACTGATTGAATAAATATCATGAGGTAACTGATACATGGTATGCATGAAATCTGTAAAATCTGAGGATGCATGACCAAGCATATAACATAATACTAAAATAGTCTGTAAACTGAAGTACTGAAATACTGATACTAAGTAACTGATACATATATGCTATGGTCAAACAAACCTGAAACTGAACTCTGTACTGAATACCAAACTCAGACTGTAGGAGCTAGCTATAATCGACATTCCCCAATATACTATCAGGGTCCAACCTATAACCCTAGTTGGAAGGGTGCCAGTACTGTGCCATGGGTACTAATAATAGCTGCATGGATTCACTAATATGATATCTTGAAGGAAGAGGGCATCATGCCTAACTGACGGGGGACCTCTCTAAGTCTATGGTGGCTTCGTAGGTTTGGAACATAGGGACTGCTACTAATGTCTCATGCCTACTGACGAGGGAGACAAATGCCCTGTTCCTATTGATAGGGGAGACACCATTCCTACATTCACTCGGTGCTAAGTCTTTACACCCAACTGAAGGACACCGATTACTAGACTGAACTAAGTTTGACTAATATGATAACTGACTGAACTGACGATACTCTAATATATATGAAACCATTCTGAAAACACTAAGACTAAGTAAATAGCTAAGATTTTGGGTGTTCATAACCCCCGAGACTCGATAACATTACCAATAGAAACAAACTAAAGCTTCAAAAGCATGATAAGTAGTCATTGTTCAAAATTCATCTCTTAGGCATTCATGAAACACATGGAGGTCATAAAGTTAAAGCATGAGAATAGTCAAATTATGGCATAATGACATAATTTCTACACAAAAATTATGGGTTAAGGATTTAACATGTAAATATCATCCTTCAAATGGGTCAAAGGCTAATTCCAACAAAAACATATGTAAACATGATCTAAAAATCAAACTTCATGGATAAAATTCATGAAAACATGTAAAGGTCATTACTTTAAACTTTAAAATAGATTCTTGGACTCCATGGGTGAAAATGACCCATGAATGAACATCTAACATCCATTAACTGATGAATTTTTGAAAGTTCTTGAAGCTTGAACTTAGATTTGAAGAAACTAGAGTTTTTTTCTTGAGAGAGTTTGTGAAAAGATAAGTGATTTTGCCCTCTTGGGACCTTAATCTCATGTTATGGGTGCGTCAAAGTAAGGGAAAAATGACTCAAATACCCCTACATGCCCAAAATTAATTAAACTAAATATGGCTAGTGACGCGGTAAGCGATGCATCACATGGCTCAGTATATGCGTTAGGCACCGCACCGCATTGCACCTCACCAATCGATAAGCAGCATGCCGCGGCCATATCGCGCTGACTCGCTAGTTTGAACATCCAAACGAGCATCAAACCTTGTCCAAAAAATCCAAAACTTATCCAAGATATTCTATCGACCACCCCGCTCATGAATCAACTTAAAAATTGACGTTCTAAGGATGGAAAGGTTGGAATTAAAATTATCAAAGTTTAAGATGCTTTGGAAATGACCAAGTCTTAACACTTAGTGAAATTTTCTAAGCCTTGGATCCCTTTAGCATGTAAGAGTGATCTGAAATGAGCTAGGATCTTATGGGGTCTTACAACTTTATTCCACTTGGTGATGCGGACTATTGGCCAGAAAGTTTGTTTTTCATGATTACATATAAATTTTTTTGGTCAAGTCCACCATACGTATTCCCAATGAAATGTATGTTTCACAATGTAGTCTCTCCCAAAAGTACACTACTTGTAAATAGACAGGACATGATAAGCGCAATTTTTCATCGAGAGAGCGTAATGCTAATACATATCGATCAACAAATATCTCTAGTGGTGCTAGTACTTCTAGGAGATTATTTTAATTATAGGTCTTATTATGAATTGCTTTATATGTTATTTTATTACATATTTTCATGTTAATGAATGGTGTAAGAGTTTTATTGTGAGATGAGATTTGAAATTTCTTATAACACCAGAGTGCAAAATAACGTACAATGTAAAAAATTAAATATCTTCTTCGTCAGTTTCAGAAACTACATCGACTTCGTCTTTGTCACTAGGATCTAAACACAAATTTGGATTAGTTTGTTGTTTTGTCTCAACTAAAAATAATTGATTTATACAACAATATGGTACTCCAAAATCTAATGTTTGGGTTGAATATTTTTAAGGCCTATCCATTCTTTAACAATTGGATATACCAGATAGGTAGAATCTTAATGTATCTTCTGATCTTCAATTAGTTTCCAATGCTCCTATTCATCTGCTCCTAGATAGATAAGATCATCTAATGCATGAAAAATCTCTATTGCCTTCCCCTAATTTTTATTTGTCTAATATCAATCCAGCTTTTCATTGAAGCTTTCTGTAATGTGTTGTAAGATGTAATGTTTTTCTTTGTATTTGTAATGTGTTATTTATAATGTTGTGTTGTTAATCAAAGAGGTCAGTCAGTCAGTTAAAACAGGAGTCCACAGTAGAAGGTGCATATATTATGTGGGCTATGTAGCTTGTAGGTTTCAGAATATGTCATATAAAATTATGTTGTCAATCAAAGACATCAGCCAGTCAAAAGACGAGTCTACAGCAAAAAGCACATATAATATGTGCACTATGTAGCTTGAACGTTTTAGAATATGTTATATAAAGTTGTGTTGTCAATCAAAGACGTCATTCAATCAATTAAAAGACGAGAGGTGCATATATTATGTGCATGATATAGCTTGTAAGTTTTAGAATGTGTCATATAAAGTTGTGTGCCAATCAAAGACGTCAGTCAGTCAATCAAAAGAGGAGTCTACAATAGAAGGTGCGTATATTATGTGCGCTATGTAGTTTGTAGGTTTCAGAATGTCTCACAAAAAGTTGTGTTGTCAATCAAAGATGCCAGTCAGTCAAAAAAGGAGATCACAACAGATGGTGTATATATTTCTCATCCATTACTTTTAACATTTTTCAAAATAATTTTCTTTCAATTTCCTCTATCACCTTCAATTTCTCCTATCTTACCTACTTAAATTGCAATTTCTTGCTCCATTAATTATAATAGAAGGCTTGTTTGTGCATGTGGGTCTCCTCCAATTGTTAGAATTTCATGGTCGGATGATAATCCTAGAAGTAGATTCCTCGGTTTTATGCGCATTATGGTGTATGTAACATTTATATTATCAATTCTTATCATTTTTTTCTTATAGTAATTTTTACAACTTTGTTTTTCATGAACTGCATTTCGTACTTATTGCAACTTTTTTGATTGGTATGATCCTAAATTTCCACATCAGGCAAATTTTGTAATTTAGGGACTTTTTGGACTTCTAAACACAACATCGGTACCTCATTCACCATATCGGCTCACCAGTTATGCAACAAGGAGGTAAATATGAAAGATGTCATGATAAGGTGTTCATACAAACTAGATTAAAATAAAATAGTCAATAGAAAATAAAGAATGGATATAAAAAAAAATAAAATTGAAAATGGATTTAAAACAAAAGGAAACTACATCAAATGGATATAAAAACATCAAGAATTAGTTGGTTTTAATCAAAAAACTACAAACTACAAATACAGGAAACTACAACATAAATTATATCTCTCCAAGTTGCACACCCCAGTCTGTTTACTGAAGCTACTGATTTGCAATTGTTTATCCCTTACTTGCTCTCTCTTTGGTGTCTTTAGAGGGGAGATACTATGTTACTAGTATGTTATGCAGTTTACTTTAAAGAACTTATTGTTGAACCATAATAAATATGTTCCAGAATCTTACTTGTTTTCTATTTCAAGTTAAAAGTAAGAAAATTCACATTAATTTGTCTTTGGATTATGTGGCCCAAAATGATTACATGTTTTGACTTATGCAGGAGCTTTGACTAGAAAATATACTCCAGAAAAGCCTCCTAAACCTCGAGGACAGATATATACTCCTGAATTTCTAACCAAAGTAAGAGATTTTTTAGTATCTAGAATTATTAAGAATTTCACTTTTTATGGCTCAAGAACTTTATGCGCTTGCAATTGTAGCCACTCATAAATTGGTTTTAACCAAAAATCTAAGTACACAAGAGTAAAATCACCTGAGAATAGATATAAAAAAAGGAAAATTGATTACCCAGATGGAAGAATGGCAACCAAATGATGCACAGTAAAAAATGGGACCAGTAAACAACATTTCCAGAGACAGAAAAGGGAAAAAAGTGTCACGACCCAAACTAGGGCCTGGCCGTGACGGACATCCCGAACCATGAAGGCTCGGACGTCCTACTCTATCTTGTAGCCATGTACAACATTCATATAATAAAAGAAAATGTATAATTTTAATCTAATACGGAAACATGGTCATACTCTGGATTAAGTTTAACAATAAGGAATGATATCCGAAAATCACTAACAACATCTGGAACAGTCTGTGAAATCTCTACTACATGAAAATCTGACAACTATCTGAAAATTGGGACAAGGCCCCCAGTAGACCAAAATAATGGAATAACATAATCTGAAATAACAAGCCTTCTAGAACAAAGAAGGCTCACCACCACACAGATCACTTCTCTCTGGAATACTTTACTGATTTGTCGGACCCTTAGACTGAGCCTCCAAACCTGGGAGGTAGAGGGTCAATACAGATGTAATGGTATGCAGAGCAAATGTAAAATAATAATTTATATTCAACATATATGAGAGAAATTTAAAAATAGTTCATAAACATATCATATAGTAAGCAATCTCATGGGCATTTTTGAAAGACTCTGAAAGAAAATTATCTGAACTCTGTGACATTCTTTGTTTTACTTCTGTGCTAGGTGGTATACCCTAAGACTCTGAAATTACACGGGTTATATGGAATCTGCCATTGACTCGGCGGGGAAGCCTCCAACCCAAGTGTACCGCAAGGGTTGGAGTCTCTAACTCTGCTACGCCACACAACCATCGCCAGCGTAAAATTAATATACTCGGATCGACAAATCATGGTTTTAGGCTAAGAGTTACTTGAACTCTAGCCCTATTCAAGCAACCACCTAACTATCTTTATGCCCATTTTTAACTCTTTAAGACATGCATTCTCTAAACACATACTCTGAAAACTCTAACTCTATTATGGCATACATTTATATGGTATCGTTATACCATTGACTTGCAAGTCACATCTCTGAGCCATTATTAGCATATAATAATCTCTGTTTAAAAATGTAAATCTGGGACTATCATATTAATAAATCATTTCAAGACACTCTTCCTTAAAGCTCATGTAAACATATGCAAGAAATGCTCTTTTTCACCATTTCAAATACACAAGGTGGTCATGTCAAAGATATCAATAATATACAATTCTTTCATTTTAAGACAAGGACGAAATTATATCAAGAAACTTCCTCTCATCATCATCAAAATCATGTTAAATACTTGAATATTGAAAAGATCCCCTTCAAAATATTAAACAAGCATCTTAAATCATTCCCAACAAGTTCATCAACTCTATATCATCAAAGAGAGGGGTTTCAATAATAATGCTCTCAATCAAATCTTCAACATTATACATATTCATATAAGTTTAATCAATTTAAGGGGGAAAGGCCTAAAGACCAAATCAACAATATAATTAAACATTCATAATGCATAATAAATCATGTATTTCAAAAACCCCTTTCTAAATTCATGCTCGATAATGTTTAAATCATGTTCTAGTGTTTACAAGCCCATGTAGTTTTTAGGATAAATCCCACGTACCTCTATTTACGAAATTAAAGGATGATTGTTGATGCCCACAGCTTGGGGATTCCAAATCTTTAATCAATTTCTAAAATCCACCGTTGAATCATGAGTTGTTTGGGTTTTCTTGTTTGAAACCCTAAGGAGTGTTCTTGATGGTTTTTTTTATGAAAATATCAATAATGAGGTCATTTGGAATTAAAATCCCATGTTTAGCCTGATAAGGAGGTAAAAAATACCCAATATGCCCTTAATGAGATCGAATAAAAAATATAACTGGGATCCCAATTTCATTGGCCACCGCGACAAGCCACAATCGTGGTGGCTCACTGGAAATTGATGAATGGGATTCTTAAGGTCACCGCGACGCAGAGCCATTGCATTGTCCCACTGGTTGGGACCTGAAACTTAAGCGCGGTGCGCCACAATCGCGCTATGCTACTGGAATTTGACAATTTCTAAATAGGCCCCCTCCGCAATGCACTATGCACCAAATTGACGGTGTTTTACGACTAGTATTTAAATTAGCCATAACTTCTTGCCCGAGTATCGGATTTAGGCGAATCTTATATCAACGGAAAGATCATTCAATTTTCCACATGATAAAATTTTGAAATTAGGGAAATTATATATAATTTAAACTTTACTCACTTTGGAAGTCAAAAATAAGACTAAGTTTCTTTGACACAATTCTAGTCATTTTAACTCTAAGAGCATATTACCACGAGCTAACACATGGACGATTTTAGGGGTGGGGTGTTACATTATCCCCCCTTTGGGATCATTCGTTCCCAAATGATGACGCAGAACACAGACAAGTACGATTTAAAGTATACTAAGGCCATAAAAGAATAAGACAAGGATTGTACCTTACATTTCGTCATTCACCGGATCAAATAAGTCTAGGTATCTATTTCTCATGCCATTTTCTGATTCCCAAGTTGCTTCTTCAACTTTCTAATTTTTCCACAACACTTTGACTGAGGCTATTTCTTTGCTCTCAGTTTCCTAACTTGGCGATCCAAGACTGCCGCGGGCTATTCTTCATATGATAAGGAGTCTGTCACTTTGACCTCCTCTACAGGCAACACTAATGAATGGTCTCCAATATATTTATTCAATATGGATATGTGAAATACCGGATGAACAGAACCCAGACTTGTAGGCAACTGTAACTCATATGTAACCCCACCTATCCTTCTAAAAATGTGGTATGGCCCTATATAGAGAGGATTCAGCTTACCTTTCTTCTCGAATCACATAGCTCCCTTCATATGGGAGACTTTGAGAAATACCCAATCACCAACCTCAAACTCTAAGTCTTTTATCCTAATATCGGCGTAGGATTTTTGTCTACTCTAGGCTGTTTTAACTCGTTCTTTAATAATTTTCACATCATCCATCGCCTGATAAACAAGATCAGGCCTGAATAACTGAGTCTCACCCACTTTATACCACCCTATTGGTGATCTACATGTTATCCCATATAAAGCTTCAAATGGAGCCATCTTAATACTGGCATGGTAGCTATTATTATAAGCAAACTCTATTAACGGCAAGTGATCTACCCAGCTGCCTTTGAAGTCAATTACACAAGCCCTCAACATATCCTCAAGGGTCTGAATGGTGCGCTCAGCTTGCCCATCAGTCTGAGGGTGGAAACTAGTACTTAGGTTCACTTAGGTACCTAAAACCCTCTGAAAAGACCTCCAAAACTGTGAAAATATAAACATGCACTCCATAAAGATAATGCCACCAGATTTTAAGCGTAAAAACTACAGCCGCTAACTCCAAGTCATGGGTGGGATAATTTTTCTCATGCACCTTCAACTGCCTAGATGCATAAGCCACCACCTTACCATTCTACATAAGTACACACCCAAGTCCTACATGGGATGCATCACAGTACATAACAAAACCCTCTGTGCCTTCCAGAAGAGTCAGAACAGGTGCTATAGTCAAATTATTTTTCAACTTCTCAAAACTACTCTCATAGGAGTCAAACCAGACAAACTTCACCTTTTTCTGGGTTAACTTTGTAAGTGAAGCATCTATAGAAGAAAGGCTTTCTACGAATTTTTTGTAATACCCTACCAAACCCAAGAAGCTCTGAATGTCAGTTGGAGTTTTGGTTCTGGGCCATTTTCTCACTCCCTCAACCTTTTGGGGATCCACCCTAATCCCATCACTAGACATAATATGCCCCAAGAAAGTAATAGCACTTATCCAGAATTCACATTTGGAGAATTTAGCATGCAACTTATGATCTCTGAGAGTCTGAAGAATAATTCAGTGGTGGTTGGCATGGTCCTCCTCACTCTTAGAATAAACTAAGATGTCATCAATGAACACTATGACAAACAGATCCATAAACTAACAGAAGATCCTATTCATTAGATACATGAAGGTTTTAGGGGTGTTAGTCAACCCGAATGACATGACTAAGAATTCATAATGACTGTAGCTAGTTTGGAACATTATTTTTGGCATACCTGACTCCCTAACCTTCAACTGATGATTTCTCAAACGACGGTCTATCTTTGAAAAACATTTAGAACCCTGAAGCTGGTCAAAAATATCATCAATCCTAGAAAGAGGATATTTATTTTTAATCGTGACCTTATTCAACTGGCGGTAATCTATGCACATACGAGAGGAACCACTTTCTTTCGCACGAAGAGTACAGGTGCACCCCAGGGAGAAACACTAAGATGGATAAAACCTTTATCTAGGAGATCTACTAGCTGCTCTTTCAACTCTTTCAACTCTATTAGAGCCATTCTATATGGTGGAATAGAGATGGGACGGGTATTTGACAATAAATCAATACCAAAATCTATCGCCGTATCAGGTGGTATTCCTGGGAGATCATCTGGAAAAACTTCTGGGAACTCATTCACCACAGGGACAGACTGAAGAGAAGGACCTTCGATATTTGAATCTTTAACCCGAATAAGATGATACGAGAAACCCTTCAAAATGAGTTTACGGGCTCTGAGGTAAGATATAAAGTTCCATCTAGGTTCTTAGAAATGTCCCTCCTATTCTACTACTGGTTCATTGGGGAAGGAAAAAGTAATCTGTCGGGATCTATAATTTAGTGTGGCATAGCATGAATGAAGCCAATCCATCCTTAGGATAACATCGAAATCAACCATGTCTAAGTCCACGAGGTCTACCATGGTATCCCGCCCACAAATAGAAACCACACAATTTCTATACACCCTTATAGCTACAATCAAATCTCCCACCGGAGTGGAAATAGAGAAAGGATTGGCAATTACCTCGGGCTCAAACCAAAAACAACAACCACATAAGGGGTCCATAACACAGGGTAGATCCAGGATCAAGTAACACATATACATCATGGGAAAATATTTGCAACGCACCAGTAACTACATTCGGTGAGGCCTCTGCCTCTTGGCAGTTAGTAAAGGCGTATAACTGGTTGTGGCCATTTCCAACGGCTGAAGTGGCACCCTTCTGAGGTAGTGGTGGTGCAGAAGAGTTAGCCTGTGAATTAGATCTACCAATATTACCCTTTTTTGCTGGACATTCTATCTGGATATGGCCTGGATGGCCACACAAATAACACACCATAACACTAAATTGATATCTCCCTGGATGATTCCTCCCATATTTCTTACAGTACGGGTATGTTCGAGAGGTCTGAGCAACACTTCCTTGAGACTGTGAACCCTTCATCCTCAGCCCTTGCCTATACTAAAAATCCTGAGTGCGCTATTTGGTAGAGGGTCTGGTCACCGGGGCACTGGCTGCAGACTGCGTGTTATCCTAATTCCCACTCTGCTACTAATTGTAGCTCTGGTCTGCTATTTTTGCTCTCTTTGCCTGTCTATCCTTCTCTATAGATTCAGCAATTTTCCTTTTTTCCTCAACTTTCTGCATGTGGACTGATAGTCTGGCAAAATCCATGTCCCAGTTCAACATTACTCCCTGACATTCAATCACTAAGTCATTTGAAAGGCCGAATGAAAATTTCCTCATTCAGGATCTCATGTTACTAGTCATCTTTGGAGCATAACGGGCTAGTTGGTTGAACTTCAGAGTGTACTCCTGGACACCCATCTTTCCCTGCTTTAGATTCATAAACTTCTTGGCTTTGGCCTCTCTCAGCTCAAGAAGAAAGAACCGATCAAGGAAGGATTCAATAAACTCAGCCCAAAACTGTGGGCTCAGCATGCTTACTCTTTAAATCTTCCCACTCGTTATACCATTGGTTCACTAAATCCTTATGCTGGTAGGCTAATAACTCAACTCCCTCTACCACATATACATACATCACCTTAAAGATTTTCTCCATCTCGTCCACAAACTCATGTGGATCCTCTTCTACCTTGGTACTAGTAAACTTGGATGGGTTCATCCTCATGAACTAGCCCACTCTTATAGCCTCAGACATAACAGATATAGACCCAATATCTTCTAATCATTGAGTTTGTATGGCTACCAACTATGCAAGCATATGAATGGACTGTCTGAATTCTGCATTAGATACTTCTCTCTCGCAAGGCTGAGTGCGATTAGTCCCTATCCGAGGAGCTTTGGGTTCCCTAGGTGGGATGGTCTGAGTAAGTGGGACTCCCAAAGTAGCATCAATCTCTGAAGTCTGAGCTCTATTTCAGGTCCTCATCCTATGAGTGGGACAAACCTTATCTATATGTGCATTCTGATCGATAGTACGACGGGGAGGCATGATTGTTTTTTTGAAATGCAAGAGATCACGGATTAAAGGACAGATTAGACTACAAATCATGAAAAGAATTACAAAGAGGGAAAACATTCCTAAATTCCTGGTAGCCTTCTGCTTATAAGTATGACACTCTACACACCATAAACAAGACTCTACCCTATACGATTTCGCAGACACCCTGGGACCATGAACTGTGCTCTGATACCAAGTATCTTACGACCCAAACTAGGGCCTGGCCGTGACGAAAATCCCGAACTATGAAGGCCCAGATGTCTTACTCTATCTGGTAGTCTTGTACAACATTCATATAATAAAATAAAATGTGGAATTTTGATCTAATATGGAAACATGATCATACTCTGGATTAAGTTTAACAATAAGGAATGAAATTCGAAAATCACTAACAACATCTGGAACAGTCTGGGAAATCTCTACTACATGAAAATCTGACAACTATCTGAAAACTGGGACAAGGACTCCAGTAGACCAAAATAATGGAATAACATAATCTAAAATAACAGGCCTTCTGGAACAAAGAATGCTCACCACCACAATGATCACTTCTTTCTAGAATACTCTACTGATTTGCCAGACCCTTAGACTGAGCCTTCGAACCTGGGACATAGGGCGTCAATACAGATGTACTAGTATACAGAGCAAATCTAAAATAATAATTTATATTCAACATATATGAGAGCAATTTAAAAATATTTCAAAAATATATCATATAGTAAGAAATCTTATGGGCATTTTTGAAAGACTCTGAAAGAAAATCATTTGAACTATGAGACATTCTTTGTTTTACTTCTGTGCTAGGTGGTATACCCTACAACTCTGAAATTCCACTGGCTAGATAAAATCAGCCATTGACTCAGTGGGGAAGCCTCCAACCCAAGTGTGCCACAAGGGTTGGAGTCTCTGACTCTGCTACGCTATACGACCGTCGCCAGCATAAAAATGATATACACGGATCGAAAAATCGTGGTTTTAGGCTAAGAGTTACTTGAAATCTAGCCCTCTTCAGGCAATCGCCTAACTCTCTTTATGCCGATTTTAAACTCTTTAAGACATTAATTCTCTGAAAATATACTATGAAAACTCTAACTTTGTTATGGCATGCATTTATATGGTATCGTTATACCATTGACTTGCAAGTCACATCTCTGAGCCATTATTAGCATATAATAATCTCTGTTTAAAAACGTAAATCTGGGACTATCATATTAATAAATCATTTCAAGACACTCTTCCTTAAAGCTCATGTAAACATATGCAAGAAATGCTCTTTTTCACCATTTCAAATACACAAGTTGGTCATGTCAAAGATATCAATAATATACAATTCTTTCATTTTAAGACAAGGACGAAATTATATCAAGAAACTTCCTCTCATCATCATCAAAATCATGTTAAATACTTGAATATTGAAAAGATCCCCTTCAAAATATTAAACAAGCATCTTAAATCATTCCCAACAAGTTCATCAACTCTATATCATCAAAGAGAGGGGTTTCAATAATAATGCTCTCAATCAAATCTTCAACATTATACATATTCATATAAGTTTAATCAATTTAAGGGGGAAAGGCCTAAAGACCAAATCAACAATATAATTAAACATTCATAATGCATAATAAATCATGTATTTCAAAAACCCCTTTCTAAATTCATGCTCGATAATGTTTAAATCATGTTCTAGTGTTTACAAGCCCATGTAGTTTTTAGGATAAATCCCACGTACCTCTATTTACGAAATTAAAGGATGATTGTTGATGCCCACAGCTTGGGGATTCCAAATCTTTAATAAATCTCTAAAATCCACGATTGAATCTTGAATTGTTTGAGTTTTTTTTTGAAACCCTAAGGAGTGTTCTTGATGGTTTTTATGAAAATGTCAATAATGAGGTCATTTGGGTTTAAAATCTCGTGCTTAGGCTGATAAGGGGGTGGAAAATACCCAATATGCCCTTAATGAGATGGAATAAAAATATAAGTGGGAGCCCAATTTCATGGGCCATTGCAACGCGCCACAATCGTGGTGGCTCACTGAAAATTGATGAATGGGATTCTTAAGGTCACCGGCCGCAGAGCCATTGCGTTGTCCCACTAGTTGGGACCTGAAACTGCAGCGCGACACGCGACAATCACACTATGCTACTAGAATTTGATAATTTCTAAATAGGCCCCCTCCGCAACTCGCCAAGAACCAAAATGATGGTGTTTTATGACTAGAACTTAAATAGCCATAACTTCTTACCCGGGTATCGGATTTGGGTGAATCTTATATCGATGAAAATCTCATTCAATTTCCCACATGATAAAAAGTCGAAATTAGAAAAATTTTATATGATTTAAACTTTACTTACTTTGGAAGTCAAAAATAAGACTAAGTTTCTTTGACACAATTCTAGTCATTTTAACTCTAAGAACATATTAGCACGAGCTAACGCATGGACGATTTAGGGGTGGGGGTGTTACAAAAAGAATTCTTGGTTGGTTTGTAATTAAAATAAAAATACTAATTAGAAGATCATACCTAAAGAACTTTACTTCTTGAGAAGTTTGAAGGCATTCAAAATATGTTCGCATTTATCTTACAATTCATTCATGTTTGAAGGAATGAAAAATATGTTCACATTCATCTTACAATTATGATCATTCATATACATTCATTTTCATGGATCACAAGAAAGGAAATTTCTAATTTTTTTCCTGATTTGTGCTCAGAAAGGACTTATTGATGACTAGTTCTAGTCTGAGCAAGTGTCACAACCCAATTTCTTAGGTCATGATGGTGCATACTATAACCCACCTGTAGGAAAGACAAACCCGTAGTCCGAAACAACTAGTAATGGACTACAAAATAGAATAAAGAAAGAATGAGCAATAAGTATAACAAAAGTTCAAATACATGAATAAATTCCAAAACCTGGTGGTATCAGTAAAAGAGATTCTAATATAATAAGAGTACAAAAGTGAAATATCAAGGGAAATACACTGATAAAACTTATCTCTAAATACAACATAGAGTCTAGTCTAATACATATGAGGGAGAAAAGTAATACTCCAAACGTCGGGATCTCACTCTATATCTTTAAACCATGGCTGCTCCGCAGGATGTACACATCAAAAATGACAATTCATACTAAGATCTGAGGGCTTCAAAAGTGTAGTATGAGTACCAAATGAATGGTACTCAGTAGGCAACTATCAATTGAGATCCCCAGATAAAGCATATATATATATATATAACATATAAACAGAATAGAAACTATATTCAAATTGTCACAACCTAAGAATAACCCTAGTCACGACAATGGTGCTTATGGATAGAAGTAACCACAAGCTAACCCATGAGCTGGTACCTAGTGCTAGCACTGAGTAAAATAGTAATATAACACATGAGCAGAAGATAAACTAATAGGGTACTATAATTCTGAATATTAAAATACGTTTCAAAAACATGTCAAAAATATCTGATAATACTCAAAGAAATTACTAACTGTCTAATTGATTGTCTGAAAGTCTCTAAACATCATGAGGAGTTAATGGGACAAACTCCCAACTAACTTCAACTGACTGGACAAAAGGAGATACTAAAATAACTGAGATAAACATAACATGTCCCTAATAGATGAGGATTCAACACTATTATTGTTGAGTAACACTGAGTTGTCTAAGAATGGTTGGGAAACTAAGCGTTCGAACCTATGTTATAAGATAACATAGTGCAAATAAAATTATGCTATAAGTACTTTGAATGTACTGGTATATGAGATGAGGACTGACTGAAATGCATGAGATAACTAAGCATAAATGCATAAACATGTAATATCTGAGAATGCAAGACCAAGAATAAGCATGTTACTGAAATAATCTAAAATTTGAAAGACTAAAATTTGTATAACTGAATAACTGATAAATCTGTACACTTGGTCAAGCAAACATAAGTTGAGATACGCTGATATACTGAATAAAACTATGGGACGTATTGTGTAACTAACATGCCCCAATCTGAGCCAATCGGGGTCCAACCTGTAACCCTAGTTGAAAGGGTATTAGTACCTTGCCACGGGTATTAACACTGGCTATGTGGATCCACTAAACTGGTTTGCCAAAGGACTAAGTAATCACCCTTTGCTGGTGTAGTACCCCACACTTTTTCCTAGCTTAATTTAGCTCCTAGAATGTCAAGGGTTAGCTTAAAAAATTAATAACCTTTGATACATCAAGAATTTTTCAGTTTTATACCCTCCAGTGTGTAGAAAATTGACTTAGCTTTCCACCGATACCAATTTCGCCCCAATCCGATACCCAATTGAGAAGTTATGGCATTTTTAGTAAAACAGTATGGTATTTCGGCAAGCACCGCATCATGGTAAAGACCAAAATGGCAATTGTCAATTTCCAGTGGACCTCCACTATTGGCCTGTATTATGTTGAAGTCCCATTTCCCAATTGTTAATTTCTAGTATCTCACCACGATGGTGGCGCATCGCGGTAATGGCCTAAATGGCATTTTAGTGGATTACCGTGATAGCTCCACATCACGTTGATTTTCTAGTTCCTATTTTTCAATTTTCAGTAAGCCACTGTGATAGTGGCGCATCGCGGTGGGTGGAAAAAATGGGATTACCAGTTTTTTGAGTTAAATTTTAAAAGGGTAGTTTAGTCTTTTTCCCAAGCCCCAATTCGTCAAAAATAAGGAATTTAACCTATTCTAAGCATTCTATGCCCACTTTTCATCAATTCTCCCTCAAAGAAAACCCTAGAGCTCAAAACTTACTCTCTAAGAAATCAAATTTCCTCCATTCTTCTTCCAAGATAACTCAAGATTAAGGATTCCCAATTAAAGAACTTCAAGAGTTCATCTTCAAAATCTCAAATAGGAATTCAAGATCAAGATTTTTATTCAATTTCATCAATTAAGGTATGTGAGATTATGAACAAGGATAAATCTTTCATCTTTGTGTCCAAAACTAGTCTTTAATTATAAATTCACATGATGTTACATGAATTTTAATTTAGGGTTCATATCCAAATATTGCTATTTAAAGATTATAAGATTACAAGTGCTTTGGATGTTTAATTACATGTCTATTTTTGTAAATTCATGTGTGTTACTATATTTTCCAGATTTTGAGTTGAATTATGAACATTGTTTAATCAAGCATGAACTTTATGATGATTTAACATTAAATTGATGCATGGGTTATCAAGCCGTAGTTGAATATTGATACTTCAAGAATGATTATGCTTTTAAGCATCCCAGGTTATGTTTATACACAACTTTGAATAAATATTTGATCTTTTGATCTTTAGCTAAGACATGAAATTCACTTTATAGCTTAAATTCATTTTTGAATGAACAGATACACAGTTATCTTTCAGTATGAAATAGTATGACTTTTAATAGTGGATTTCCTACAGAATGAGCATACAGAATAAAGGGAGTAATATTTAGTTCCGAGCGGAAAGTGTGGGTTTAGAGCATCCTACTTTCCAAGAACTACGAGCCAACATAGATACAGATTCAATATTCTAATTTCTATATGGATGAGAGTTACAGGTATGATCAGTTAGCTCAGGTTATACTCCTTGGAAAAAGTATGATACTTCTCCCAAACATGAGATTTTTCCCTTAGGGGAACAAGACGTTGGACTCTATGATAGCTCACATGTTTTATGTTCGTTAAGAGAACCTCCCTACTAGTAAAGAACAATAGAAAAGCTTTTAAAAGAATTTTCCTAACAGTAAAGATCTTCAGAATAGTTATCTTTTTAAAGTATTTTCCCTAGAGTTTAACAAAAAAGAATGATAGATAACAGTTTAGCTTTTAGACTTTAAAGGTGATGGATCACTAGATTCATGCAGTATGTTTTATTATTCATGATTTATGAGTATTAGTTTTCAGTTATTCCAGCCATGTAAGTCTTTGCATACAACATGCATATTCTACAAATTTTAATAACATTGAGATATTACTTCTACTTATGCATTCACCTCCATATGCTTAGTACATCCTCAAAGTAATGATCCATATATACATCTATATGCTACATTGTCTCATAATGTTGGTTCACGTGCTCAGTCTCAGCAACATGAGTGATTTCGGGCATCCCTATCTATATCCCAATGGTGGTGAGTCCTTATGGTTCGAGGGCCCATTTATCCAAACTTTCTAGCTTTTTTGTTATTTGATTAGTTACTTCCAGTTTAGTCTGAGTCAATTGGGGGTTTGTCCTAATGGATCTCTAGTTTCTTAGTAAGTAGAGGCTTGTCAAACTACTAGATATTATTTTCAGACTTTCAACATTATTTATCCAAATAATAAATTTAGTTGATCTCAGACAGTTTTGATATAATTCAGTAATTTAGCATTTCTCCATGATTAAATTACTTTATTATGATTAATAGACTTAGTAGCAGGCTTACAGGGTTAGCTTGAGACTATTAATAGTCATAAGCACCGTGTGATGTCCCGTGACCAGGTTTCAAGGCATTACAAACTTGGCATCAAAGCCCAAATTTTAGAGTGTCCTTGGGAGTCAAACTAGCTGGGTTACATAAAGTCTTGATCATGGGTGTAAAGCGTGCCACATTTATGAGCATGAGGCTCGGGACGTTTTAAGAAATTATCTCTTTCTTTCATAATCCATCATGCTTATAGCTATCTCTATCTTCTTTTAATTTATGCTTTTTTATGACAGAACATGCCTCCTCACAAAGCTAATGCCTATAGGAATGATAACCAACCACCCCAGCCTATTGATTTGTTGAGTGAGATTGTGTCTCATGCTAAATTTTGGGTTTCCTTTTAGGAGTTAGCCAAAGATGTGACTGCTAATGCTCAGGCCAATAATCAGGTTACAGTTCCACAACAACAAGAGGGTGATTTAGCTATAGTCAAACTTTGTGGATTTATGAGGATGAATCCACCCGAATTATTTGGGTCAAAGGTAGGTAAGGACCTAAAGTTGTATCTTGATGAGGTGAAAAAGATCACCCAAGTTATTCATATTTCTGAAGAGGGGATTGTAGAGTTAGCTTCTTATAAATTGAAGGATGTAGCGTATGATTGGGTTGTTATATGGAAGAAAGGTAGGGGTGAAAATGTAGCTCCCATGAGTTGGCAGGTGTTTTAGGATGCTTTTCTAGATAGGTTCTTTCCATGTGAGTTGTCAGAAGCCAAGATTAAGGAGTTCATGAACCTGAGGCAGGGCTCAATGACAGTGGAAGAGTACTGCCTTAAGTTCAACCAGTTATCTAAGTATGCTCAAGAGTTAATAACTGAAACTAGATCTAGTATGAGTAAGTTTGTTATTGGAGTGTCTGGATTGGTAGTCAAGGAGTGTAAGACTTCCATACTTATTGGAGATATAGATCTTGCCATATTGATGATTCATGCCCAACAAATTAAGGCAGAAAAGTTGAAGGGAGGATATAGAAGTAATAAGAAGGCTAGAACTGGGTAGTTTGAGTACGATCAGTCAAGGTCTGAAGGGGGAAATCATTTACACTTTCAGAGTCGCCTGCCTTTGACATTCCATCTTCAGCTAGTGCCCCCACACCCAGAATCAAGTAGAAATAGTATGGTAAGACTTCTATGTCTAGATCTCAGAATAGTGTGGGTGTAAGGCCTAGTTATCCTTCATGTGCTAGATATGGTAAGAATCATCCTGGTGAGTACTTGTTGGGTTAGAAAGGTTGTTTTTGATGAGGATAGTTAGGCCATGGTATCAAGGAATATCCGTATTCTAAGAAAGAAAGCCGGGATGTTCGAACCCAGACTCAGGCTACTAGTACACCAGCTTCTCTAACTTGCCCAATCCCTCCTTAGGGCGCATTATCCAGTACCAATGGAGATCAGTGCCAGAATCATTTCTATGCTTTACCACCCCATCAGGAGCAGGAGATCTCTCCAGATATTGTTACTGGTATGCTTCATGTCTTTTATCTAGATGTTTATATCTTGTTAGAACCAGGGTCGAGTTTCTCTTATGTGACCCCACTAGTTGCAGTGAATTTTGAAATAGATCCTGAAAAGATCCCAGAGCCCTTTTTGGTTCTACCCCAGTGGGTGAGTCAGTTATTGCCAAACAGATTTATAGAAAGTGTCCCATTTCCATCCTTCATAGGGTCATGTTAGCAGATTTGATAAAATTAGATATGGTTGACTTTGACCTTATTCTTGGTATGGATTGACTCCATTTCTGTTGTACGTCTATGGATTGTCGCACGCGAGTGGTGAAGTTTCAGTTTCCTGATGAGACAGTCTTTGAGTGGAAAGGTAATTTAGTATCTCCCATGAGTCATTTCATATATTATCTTAAAGCTAGGAAGTTGATATCTAAAGGGTGTATCTATGATCTAGTTTGAGTCAAAGACACTGAGTTTGAGACTCCTATAGTTCAGTCAGTCTGTGTAGTTAATGAATTTCCTGATGTGTTTCGAAAAGATTTGCTAGGGTTACCTCCCGATAGGGAAATAGAATTCAGAATTTATCTTCTTCCTGATACTTAGCCCATCTCCATTCCTCTATATTGTATGGCTCCTACCGTGCTTAAAGTGTTAAAAGAGCAACTTAAAGATCTCTTAGACAAAGGTTTCACAATGCCAAGTGTTTTTCCATGGGGCGCTCCTATCCTATTCATGCGAAAGAAAGATGGTTCTTTGAGAATGTGCATTGACTATCGTCGGCTGATCAAAGTCACAGTCAAAAACAAATATCCTCTTCCTAGAATTGATGACTTATTCGACCAGCTCCAAGGTGAAAATTACTTCTCTAAGTTAGACCTTAGATCCGGCCATCATCAACTTAGAGTAAGGGAATGTGATATTCATAAGAAAGCTTTCAGTACCCATTATGGTTATTTCAAATTTCTAGTCATGTCCTTCGTAAAAACCAATGCCCAAACAACCTTCATAGACTTGATGAACTGTGTGTTCAAGAAGTACCTAGACATGTTTGTTATAGTCTTTATTGATGATATCCTGGTCTATTCCCGTAGTGAGGATGATCATGAAGACTATTGATGATAGGCGAATTTACACGCCTATAGTGCTATATTTTACCCATATTTTAGCCTAGTTTTGAGAACAAATTATATATTTCATGCACTTTTAGACCTTTTTCCTGTAAGTGATCTAACGAACATGATTAGCAAAGTTTCAGGTATAAATGATGCAGAATTCAGCATTTATGGATAACTTGATGCCAAAGAAAGCTTCACGAGGGGAGAAAAGGGAGTCTTGGATGCCTAAGGACCAAAAGTGATGCATGGGAAACCTGTCCCGGTCTAAAACAGCAATTCTGAAGACTTTGGGGACTAGCAGTAATTTATTATGATTAGGATAATGATACATTAACCTAGTACAATTTGGTTAAGTATTTCATTAGCTTAGTAGGATTTGGTTAAGTATTTCAGTAGCTTAGTAGGATTTGGTTAAGTATTTCATTAGCTTAGTAGGAATAGGATATGGTTATTATAAATACCCTATTTTGCTAGAGATTTTTAATTCATTCTTGGAAGATATTCATTCTACTTCTAAGACATTCATCCTTAATTCTATAACTCTTCCATTTATTCTACTTCTTCTTCTATTCATCTATTCTTAATTTCCGCAACAAGAAAAACGTTACTTGCAAGAAATCACGCCTAACGCCTACCACACTTGTGCTACACGAAATTCTTATTGTGGTATAATAACAATGTCAATTGTGATTTCCTTCGCACTCATGGGTAACTAAACTTCTCTATTGGGGTTATGGAAGCCGAATGAGATACTATCTATTACTATGAGCTTGTGAGTGCATGACACGTATGCTGCTTATATCATTATTCTCTTCATCTTAATTTAAATTCTTTGTGGTTGCAAACGCAAGAATATGCCAGTATAACATTTAACTTGTTCGAAAGAAAGGTTATCTGTCTGGAAAAGAGAGACGGTTTGTAGAGGGGGTTTTATCCATTGTATCTCCTATCACCAGATTGACTCAGAAGAAGATTAAGTTTCAGTGGTCAGATTCCTGTAAGAAGAGTTTCAGGAGTTAAAGACTTGACTCACTTTAGCCCTAGTTTAGCATTACCTGATAGTACAGATAGGTTCGTTGTGTATTGTGATACATCTAGAGTTGGTTTAGGTTGAGTTTTGATGCAGAGAGGTAAGGTCATAGCCTATACATCTAGACAGCTTAAGCATCACGAAAGGAACTATCCTACTCATGATCTTGAATTAGCTGTTGTTGTGTTTGCCTTGAAAATATGGAGGCATTATATTTATGGGGTACATGTTGATGTGTTTACGGACCACAAAATTTTGCATTATGTGTTTACATAGAGAGAGTTAAACCTCCATCAGATAAGGTGGTTAGAGTTGTTGAAAGATTATGGCATGAGTGTTTTATATCATCCGGGCAAAGCCAATATTGTAGAAGACGCCCTTAGTAGACTGTCTATGGGTAGTGTTACCTATGTGAAGAGTGATAATAAGGAATTAGTACGAGAAGTTCATCAATTAGATAGATTGGGTGTTCGTTTAGTTTATTCAACTAAGGGTAATGTTTGGTTTTGAGTAGTACAGAGTCTTTCTTGGTTTCTGAAGTAAATGAGAAACAAGATCAAGATCCCATCATGGCTAAGTTAAAGAAATTGGTTAGAGATCAGAAAGTGGAGGTTTTCTCCCAAGGGAGAGATGGTGTGTTGAGAGATCAGAGTAGATTATGTGTACTGTGCGTTGATGATTTAAGATAGAAGATTATGGCTGAAGCACATGGTGCACGTTACTCCATTCATCATGGTGCTACTAAAATTGACTAAGATTTACAAGATATCTATTAGTGGTGTGGTATGAAGAAAGATACTGCAGAGTTTATAGCTAGGTGTTTAGTTTGTCAGTAGGTTAAGGTAGAGCACCAAAGGCCTGGTAGTACTTTGCAAGAATTTAGTATTCCCACTTGGAAGTAGGAAGAGGTGAACATGGATTTCATAACAGGGTTACCTCATTCACAGCCTCAACATGATTTGATTTGGGTTATAGTAGATAGGTTGACCAAATCAGCCCACTTCTTGCCAGTTCACATGTCTAACACAGCTGAAGATTACGCTAAGCTGTATATTAGAGAGTTGGTTAGATTTCATGGAGGTTTTTTATCTATCATCTCAGATAGGGGTACTTAGTTAACCTTTCACTTTTGGAAGACCTTTCAGAAGGCTCTTGGTACCCAAGTCCATCTTAGTTCAACTTTTCATCCTCAGACAGATTATCAGGTAGAGAGGACCATTCAAACTCTAGAAAATATATTGAGGGAATGTGTGCTTGGTTTTAAGGGTAGTTGGGATGAGCATTTGTCATTGATTGAGTTCGCCCACAATAACAGTTACCATGTTAGTATTCAGATGGCCCTGTTTGAGGCTCTTTATGGGAGAAGATATAGGCCACCAGTCGGTTGGTTTAAAGTGGGTGAGGCCACTTTGATTGGGCCAGATATGGTGTTTGAAGCCATGGAGAAAGTCTAGTTGATTCGAGAAAGATTGAAAGCAGCTCAGAGTCGTTAGAAATCTTATGCAGACGTTAGAAGGAGAGATCTTAAGTTTGAGGTTGATGATCTTGTTTATTTGAAAGTTTCACCCATGAAGGGGGTGAAGAGATTTGGCAGAAAGGGGAAGCTTAGTCCTCGAAATGTAGGCCCCTACTGGATTTTGAGTCGTGTGGGTAAGGTAGCGTATGAGCTTGAGCTACCCGCAGATTTGTCCTCAGTTCATCCAGTGTTCCATTTGTCCTTATTGAAGAGGTGCATGGATGATTCAGCTTTTGTAGTCCCTCTAGAAAGCATAGATATTTAGAATAGCCTCTCATATGAGGAAATTCCAGTAAATATTCTTGATCATCAGATCCGTAGACTAAGGAACAAAGAAGTTGCCTTGGTCAAAGTTCTATGGCAAAATCAGTCTATTGAGGGTGCTACTTGGGAAGCAGAAGCAGACATGCATACCAAGAACCCTCATCTATTCTCCACGAACTCAGATTCATCCGGAGGTAACAATCTTTCTTAATTTAGCTCTTTTCCAGTCTCAGATTCAGCTATGTAGTTGACCTTATGTAAATGCATGCACTCACAAATTAGCTCAATCGCTCAGTACGTTTTAGATCCAGTTATACAACTTGTTTCAGTTGTCCATGTTATCATATAGCCTCAGTTCCTCAGTATATTCAGTTTAACTAGTCACATTTGAGGACGAACATTTCCAAGGGAGAGATATTGTAATACCCCACACTTTTTTCTAGCTCAATTTAGCTCCTAGAATGTCAAGGGTTATCTTTAAAAATGAATAACTTTTGATACATGTAAAATTTTCCAGTTCTAGACCCTCCAGTATATAGAAAATTGAATTATCTTTCCAACGATACCAATTTTACCTCAATTCAATACCCGGTTGAGAACTTATGGCATTTTTAGAAAACAGTATGACATTTTACTAAATTGGCCTACATCGTGTTGTAGTCCCGTTTCCAAATTGTCAGTTTCTAGTAGCTCACCGCAATGGTGGCGCATCGTGGTGATGGCCTAAATGGAATTTCAATGGCTTACCATGATAGATCCGCATCACGTTGATTATCCAGTTCCCATTTGTCAATTTCCTATAAGTCACCACAATAGTGGTGCATCTCGGTGGGTGGCAAAATTGGGATTTCCAATTTTGTGAGTTAAATTTTAAAAGGGTAGTTTAGTCTATTTTCCAAGCCTCAATTCTTCAAAAATAAGGAATTAAACCTATTCTAAGCATTCTATGTCCACTTTTCATCAATTCTTCCTCAAAGAAAACCCTAGAGCTCAAAACTTACTCCCTAAGAAATCAAATTTCCTCCATTCTTCTTCCAAGATAACTCAAGATTAAGGATTCCCAATCAAAGAACTTCAAGAGTTCATCTTCAAAATCTCAAATAGGAATTCAAGATCAAGATTTTTATTCAATTTCATCAATTAAGGTATGTGGGATTATGAACAAGGATAAATCTTTCATCTTTGTGCCCAAAACTAGTCTTTAATTATAAATTCACATGATGTTACATGAATTTTAATTTAGGTTTCATATCCAAATATTGCTATTTAAAGATTATAAGATTACAAGTGCTTTGGATGTTTAATTACATGTCTATTTTTGTAAATTCATTTGTGTGACTATATTTTCCAGATCCAGATTTTGAGTTGAATTATGAACATTTTTTAATCAAGCATGAACTTTATACATGATCTAAACGAGGTCCAAAAAATTCAAAACTTATCCAAAAACACCTATTGATATTCCTGATCATGAATTAACTCAAATATCAACATTTAATGAACGTAAAGGTCACGAAATAATATTGCCAACTTTCGAAGGCTAAAATAACACTAAGTCTGAATACATAGCTAAAATATTTTAAGTCTGGGACCCCTAGTCAAGCCAAAAGGACTGATTTAAGCTAAGAATTTTTTTTGCAGGGTTTTACAACATGGCTAGACATGAAATAATCATGCATAATAATGAAATCGTAAGTGAGAAGAGGTCGAAAACAAATCTTAAATCATGATACCGAACATATAACCAATCTATCATAAACTAGACATAATAGTGATCCTAACAATGATTATAACAATATCAATAACAAAACAAGTAACTGGCTATTCCAGACAACCAAATACCTAACCGAGCCTATGCACCTACTGCCCCAGGCTCGGAGGGCTTAATCAGCACCTAACAACACAAGGCATAGTCATCACTCATATCTATGAAACCATCCCATATCCGTTTATAGACATACTGGTGATAGGCGATATGCATGCAAGAATGAATTCAAGGTACACAATCAATATCACAACCATCCTCCGTACTCAAACCAGGTATATATATCATCATCACAATATCCTCCGGCCTTATTGGGTATCAATATCATTATCATATTATCCTACGGCCTTACTGGGTATCAATATCATAATAATAGTATCTTTCGGCCTTGTCAAGTATCAATATCATCATAACAATATCCTCCGTCCTTGATGGGTATCAATATCATCATAATTATCAATACATACGTATTGATAGATAGATATATAAATAGATAATAGGTTCACAGACTCAAGTCTTGTCTAAAAGAGATTAAATCTATAAGTCTATTTCCCGGAATAGTCTTCTGGACTAAATCATTATAAGAATATAGAAAAAGTCAAAATATGTCATGCCAAGAGTAAATAATAGTGTCAAGTCATGGACTAGAATCTGTCTCGGTCTAATCACTAATTAATATTTTTTACCTCTTTTATACGTATAAATATTTTATTTAGTAGGCAATTATTATAGTAAATAAATCCATTGTTATGGTGAAAAGTGGGTTTTAACCCTTATTTAGGAAAAATAATGTTAAGGTCATCTTTTAGCTAGGATCACATCAATACATATATAATAATCATGAATGTACCGAATCTATGCATGCCATCACCAGTATTCAGTCAATGAAATCATAAGAAACTTAAACATATATATATATATATATATATATCCATATTCTAAAGATGTATCCTTTACTTGGATAAATACTTCTCGGATATCCAACCAATATTATAACATGGACCTTGACCCAATAATATGTCCAGAATAAACACAACATCGTACTCACGGTCTTAGGCCCAATAATAAAAGACAATACCCACATGGGCTAAAGTAAAGTACGAGCCCCACGAAGGCTAAAGTAAATGACAAGCCCCACAAGGGTTAAAGTAAATGACAAGCCCCACGAGGGCTAAAGTAAAATAGAAGCGAGGAAGAGCATACCATCGTAACTTATCACTCATCGTCAAGGGCATTTATCCATAGATATATGAATGCATATAACATGAATATTACAATGCATTATCTGGTTTAACATGGTTCATAGCAAAGCTTCTCATGTAGTCAATAAATATGTCTTCTAGAGCCCTTAGTATCATGACTCACAATATTAGCAACAAGAGGGATTTTTAGCCTAATTACTAGTTTGGTTAATAGTCAAAGTATAAAGTTAGCAATACCATAGTCCAAATGCAAAAATTGTAGTACCCTCAATGGTTTAAATGATAACATAGTCATGGGCTTAATTAATAGCATAATCCATAGCTACACATAACATTAATGATAATGTAGTCAATAGTCATATACATCACCTCATGTACTATCACCATAACTCATTTACCACAGTTAGCCAACATGCTCCCAAGGCCATTCTCTAAGCGCATAACAAGCATCTAAGGTCTTTAATGGAACTATGTAAATTCATGCATAAGGTGGGTCAAGATCCCACTTCAAATCCTCAATTTTCATAATTAGGCAAATTATGCCCCACAACTTCTAGATGTCAAGTAATCCATAACCAATACTAAGATATGAACTTCACCTAGAAACATGGGCATTTAAGCCAGCATTATCCAAATTATGGTTTCAAGATCACTAGAATAGTCCATCTAAGGTTAAACATACTAACCATGATTTCAACATATAAACCACATCCTAAACCTTGCATACTATCATATCCATGCTACAAATTATCTTAACCTAGGAAAAGGAAATAGGTTTCTAAAAGGGTCATAAACATTCCACCTTACGGGTCCAAAACCATCATCTAATTCAAATCCCTCTGCATGAACACATACTGTAAACTGCAGTGATCAGCGAAAACTTCAAAATGAACCCCATACAAGTAATGCATCCATATCTTAAGAGCAAAAATCATAATAGTCAACTCAAAATCATGAGTCGGATAATTCCTCTTATTAGGCTTTAATTGCCTCAAAGCATAAACAACCATATTCCCCTCCTGCACCAAAACAACACCTAAACTAGAATGTGAGGAATCACAATAAATAATAAAATCCTTACCCTCTACAGATAAGGTAAGAATATAAGCGGTGGTCAATAAGGTCTTAAGCTTTTGGAATCTCTCCTCACACCCACCAGAACAAATTGTAACGCTCCGAATCTAGTACTCAAAATGCTACACGGTGTCCATAACCCCAAAGGACCAAAAGCTAACCCATGACTGATATCTGTAAACTGAGCACTAAATAATAGTAATAATATCGTAATGTGGAAACATAAACTGAATGGCCATAAGGTTCAAAACTGAATGAAGATCTGATAAACAATGCCTAAAAATGGTATAACAATACCAAAGCAAATTACTGAGCTTACTGAACTACTGAGATTACTGAGATTTCTGGGTTTTCCAGAGTCATATGACTGACTGAGTTCTACGGATTATAGCTTGACTGAGAGTATCTTGAAAACATGACATGGCTCTAGGCACACAGCTAAATTGTCAGGTACAAGTACACCCAGGACTCGATGGAAAAAAACTAACATAGCATGACTTACGTGAATACATGGCCAATAACACAATTCATAATTCATTAATTGAAGCACTTCAACAAACATGTGATATGCATAAACTTGTACAAACATGGACATTTTATAATATCATGCTAGTTGGGCACTTTTCCTTCATATTGTCATTTAACCAAACACATGATAGGCATAATATATGTACACACCATTATACAATAATTACATATCATGATTCAACATCTAATTTCATCATCCTAGGGTTTAATCATAGGTTCGCATGAATATACATCTATACAAATCAATTCCACATAACATTAATCACCCAACATGGATTTGAATTTAATTGATCATTCTCACCATAAACAAAATAAATCCAACATGAAGTTCATAAAGAAAATCTAAAATCTTGACTTTAGAAAAGAGATTCTTGGGTTTCATAGACGAAAGGAGTCCATGAATAAACACTATGCATACCTGGTGTGTGATTTCTTGAGGATTGACGGTGAAACCTTCTTGAATTTGAATCCCCAATAGAAACCCTAGCTTTTTCTTGAGAGAAACTTGAGAGAAACTAGTATATAGAATGACTATATCACGTGTTATTGGGTATATATAGGGGTGGGAAATTGACCCTTTTAACCTTGGACTCGTCTTTAATTTCTGAGAAAATTTCCCAATTTTCATCCTTGGCGCGATGTGCCACTATCACGCCAAGTCACTGGAAAGTGACAAATGGGAAATTTCACGGTGGTACGACGCGGAGCTATCACATTGCCACCTTGTCTGCGACCTGGAAGTTTGGTGCGCCACTATTAAGGAGCAACACTGAAAATTGACAATTGTCATTTGACCTATCTCAATGATGTGTTGACGGCTCAGGTGATACACTATCTCTCTAAAAAGGTTCTAACTCTTCACTCGGGTGTTGGATTTAGGCGAATCTGGTATAGATGGAATGATTATTTGATTCCCCACATAATAAAAAGTGAAAATATTGAAAATACAATATGTACAAAAATGGATTGATCTTTTAAAAAAAGCTTCTAACATTCTTGGGAAACTTTTCACACTAGAAAAAGTATGGGGTATTACAATATCTCCCCCTTGAGAACATTCGTCCTCGAATGAGACTGAGTGAGAGGGAAGGAATTCAAACTGACGTACATACTGAACATGACTAACTGCAACATGATTTCATGACTGACATAACTGATGGATGAATATAACACACTGAACATGCATATCTAATGCATGACTAATAAGTTGAATTCATGCATATCTGGTGCATGACTGATAATTGACTTATGAGTACATGACTGAATATTCTAATAAACTAAATTTCTCACAGTAAGAATGCATGTCTAATGCATAATTACATGGCTGAACTGATATATGAATGCATGGCTGAATATGCAAGTGTACTTAGTACCAAGTTTGTGATGAACACTGAACATGAAACTGAGTATGACTAAGGAGAACTATTATCTTAACTGGAAATGCTAATGAATCTGAGATCGTCTAACTAAACATTCATAAGAGAAAATATGAGAACCTAACTGAGTCTGGTGTGATACGTGACAATGAACTAATCATCATAAATAGAACTGAGCCTCTGAATACGTAGCCCAAAGCTGAGGTTGGGACTTTAAGGGACAACTTATGAATACCCTCTACTCTAAACTGGATTCTTTATTCAAAGAGAAACTTTATTAAAGACATAAGGACATTGGGTAATAATGAGGTATCTCCCCCTTGGGACACTATGTCCCTCTAAGAATGCTCACCATACTGAGATACTGGGTGATGCATAGAGCATCCACAGACCGATTCATAACTGAAAGTTTAACTTTGAGCCTATGCTTACTGGCACGACATAAATACTGAAAGAAGAAAAATTGTTCTTAAAACATCTCATAACCTCCTGCACATAAGTGTGGTGCACAACACACGCATGTATAAGGCTCTACTAAATACGTCTTTTCATACTTCCTAGGACACTGTTGAACCTTAGGCTCTGATACGAAGTTTGTAACGCCCCAAATCTGGTACCCAGAATGCTACACATTGCCCATGACCCCGAAGGACCACAAGCTAACCCACGACTGATATCGGTAAACTATACACTGAATAATAGTAATAATATCATAAATGTGGAAACATGAACTGAATGGCCATAAGTTTCAAAACTGAATAAACATCTAATAAAAAATGCCCAAAAATGGTATAACAATACCAAAGCAAATCTGAAATAACTCTCTAACATGCTATAGTCTGAAAGCCTCTAAAATGTCTGAATAAGGAGTTGATGAGACATGTCCCCAACTAACTCCAACTACTAAAATAAAATGATAACTAAAATAGTAATATGATCATCATGTTCTCGAAGGATGAGGAATCACTGCTAACTGTGATCGCTGAACTGGGATACTACTGGTTCTCTGGAGCTCATGCTTCTAAAACTATGTTATAAGACACCATAGCACTAATACATCAGTACTTTGAATGTACTGGTATGCAAGTAAGGTAGGCTGAATAAAATAGGTTCATATGCATAAACAATACTAACTGACTGACTAACATGAATGTAAGAATACATGCATGCATACATAACTATAACTGAGATCATGATAGGACTTAATACTGAGTTATGAATACTGATTCTACTAATATTGACATCTGAGTCACTAATGAATGAGAAACTGATACTATATTACTGAATACTGAGGGACTGATACTATGTTATCGATTCATGGATAACGATGTCTAACAGTTCTGATTATAAAGAACTGGTCTGGTTGACAATATCTTACAGACCTAAAGCTGAATGCTATTAACATAAGTTTTGATAATAGATATAACTGATAAAATGAGTGACTGTATCTGACAGTCCTGAACCTGATTGAACTAGCTGAGTTCCATATTGTATCTGAGTAACTGAATCTGAGATCAGTCCTATCTAGTGGGTGATCTCAATATCTGATGATACTGATACTGATTGACCATAGTTGAGATAAGTTCTGTCTGGTAGGTGATCCCGGGGTCTATTTATAATGATAAGGATTGATTGTATCTGACTGTCCTAAATCTATACTACTGAGCTGAATTAACTGTATCTGACAGTCCTGATTCTATAACTGAAACTGTGGGATGTATTTATATAACCGACATGACCCATACTAATCTAACTGGGGTCCAACCTATAACCCCAGCTGGAAGGGTGTCAGTACCACGCCACTGGTAAAGACAACTGCTGTGTAGTCAGTCCTAATATAGCGGGTGACCCCTGGGATCAGTCCTATACATTTAAATATGCTAACAGGTGATCCCTGAGTATGTCAGTCCTATCTAATGGGTGGCATCTCGTTCCTATGCTGGCTATGTAGTTTTGGAACTTAGGGATTGCTTCTAAGGATCTCAGTCCCATCTAGCGGGTGAGTCCCCATCCCTAGGCTCGCTCGGTGCTGAATCCTACTCCCATCTAAAAGACACTGAACTAATTAACTGAACTGAGTTGATTAACTTAACTGAGTTGGTTAACTGAACTGAGCTGATTCTAATGGTATTGTTTAGCGGAGCTAAACTGAATTTACTGAGATCTGTTGACTGACAGAATGTACTGATTTCTTAGGACTGACTGAGAGTACTGAAGTTACATAGATTGACTAGGAATATGAGGTTATTGAGATTAATGAGTACTGAGATCACTGAGATTACTAAACTACTGAGATTACTGAGATTTCTGAGATTTCTGGGTTTTCCTGAGTCATATGACTGATTGAGATCTATGGATTATAGCATGACTGAGAGTATCTTGAAAACATGACATGCCTCTAGGCACACAGCTAAATTATCGGGTACAAGTACCCCCAAGACTCGATGGAAAAAAACTGACATAGCATGACTTACGTGAACATATGACCAACAACACAATTCATAATTCATATATTGAAGCAATTCATCAAACATGTGATATGCATAAACTTGTACAAACATAGGGATTTCATAATATCATGCTAGTTGGGCACTTTTCCTTCATATCTATATTTAATCAAACACATGATAGACATAATATATATAGACACCATTATACGACAATTACACATCATGATTCAACATCTAATTTCATCATCCTAGGGTTTAATCATAGGTTCACATGAATATACATCTATACAAATCAATTCCACATATCATTAATCACCCAACATGGTTTGAATTCAATTGATCATTCTCAACATAAACAAAAAAAATCCAACATGAAGTTCATAAAGAAAATCTAAAATCTTGACTTTAGAAAAGAGATTCTTGGGCTTCATGGATGAAAGGAGTCCATGAATGAACACTATGCATACATGGGATGTGATTTCTTGAGGATTGACGGCGAAACATTCTTGAATTTGAATGCCCAATAGAAACCCTAGCTTGTTCTTGAGAGAAACTTGAGAGAAACTAGTATATTTTAGGTGAAGAATGACTAAATCACGTGTTATTGGGTATATATAGGGGTGGGAAATTTACCCTTTTAACCCTAGACGTATCTTTAATTTCTGAGAAAATTTCCCGATTTTCATCCTTGGCGTGATGCTCCACTATTGCACCAAGTCACTAGAAAGTGACAAATGGGAAATTAAACGGTGGCGCGACGCCAAGCTATCGCGTTGCCACCTTGTCTGCAACTTGGAAATTTTGTGCGACGCACCACTATCATAGAGCAACACTGGAAATTGACAATTTCCATTTGAGCTATCTCTGCGATGCACTGAAGGCTCACGTGATGCACTGTCTCACTAAAAAGGCTTTAACTCTTCTCCCGGGTGTCGGATTTGGGCAAATCTGGTATCGATGAAAATCTTATTTGATTCCCCATATGATAAAATGTGCAAATCTTGAAAATACCACGTGTAAAAAAGTGGATTCATCTTTCAAAGAAAGTTTCTAACATTCTTGGGAAACTTTTCAAGCTAGGAAAAGTATGGGGTATTACACAAATCAAAGGTATATCATTCTGAGTCAATCACGTCATATGAGTAGAAATAGAAGCAAACCCTATCACAAACCTTCGATAATAACTTGCTATCCCCACAAAGCTATGAACCACCGTCACTGAAGTTGGCTTAGCTCAATTCTTAATCGCTTCAATCTTCTGAGGATATACCACTACCCCTTCCATCAAAACCACATGCCCCAAAAAGGATACAAAAGACAACATGAATTCACACTTAGAAAACTTCACATAAAGCTTTTTCCATTTTAACAAACCCAAAACAATACTTAAGTATTTCTCATGTTCCTCTATACTCTTAGATAAACCAGAATATCATCAATAAAGACAATCATAAAAGAATCTAAGTAGGTTTTAAATATTCCATTAATCAAACTTATAAAAGTAGTTGGGGCATTAGTCAACCTAAAAGACATTACAAGAAACTCATAGTGCCCATACCTAGTTTGAAATATAGTCTTAGAAATATAGTCAGGACGAATCTGAAGATAATGATACCTGGACCTCAAATAAATCTTAGAGAATATGAATGCACCCTGCAACTGATCAAATAAATCATTGACACAGGGTAAAGGATACTGATTACGAATCATAAATTTATTTAATTGACTATAGTATATACACATACGAAGACTACCATATTTCTTCTTCACAAACAAGACAGGAGCACCCCATAGAGAGGCACTCAAATGGATAAATATCTTACTCAACAAATCCTGCAACTGAGCCTTTAGCTCTCTCAACTCATCTAAAGCCATCCTATAGGGAGGAATAGAAATCGGATGAGTACCTGGCTCTAGATTAATACAGAAATAAATGTCATAATCTGGTAGCATGCCAGACAAATCTGCAAGAAAACTGTTACGACCCAAAAATGAGGGTTATGATGGCACTTGTCGCGGCGTACCTTGACAAGCAAGACTATTACCCACACTAATACAAAAAAAAGAAAAGACAAAAATATCCTAAGGTAAGTTTTCTAGAATGAAGTTGAATCATATAAGTAATCATAACAATGCAAAAAGAACATATCCAAAATACCAATCATGTCCAAAACTAGGTGTCAATAGTGTAAGAACTACTAATACAATCCAAGAATTAAATAAATCAAAAAAATAAACATAAAGGAATAATATCTGTAGAGCAAGGGAAAAGATATAGATACAAGATCATCAAATACAAGTGAAGTAAGCTAAGATAAACATATAGATGACAAGTCAATATGACAATAAAACACAACATAAACACAATAAATTAATTACAATGCGTATGATGATGATGATGCACGAGGTCATAGCACAACCTCGGGGATCGTCGCACAATCCCTGTATATACCTACAAAGCTAAAGCTTCTCGACGTAGGACCCATGAAAGATTCATTAACCCGTATACAATCCACATATATCATATATCCTTTCCAACATATCCCTCCGAAAGGGTTTTATAAGGTGTTACAATATATCCTCCCCGACACATCTCTCAGGAAGGGTTTTAAAAAAGTGTTGCCAGTGTTTCTCAAATGTTGCCACGGTGGTACTAATGTTTCATGAATGAGTATGATATAGGATGTAACGCTCACAACCAATCACAATGAGTATTTTCATAATCAACCATAATGATATATTTTCTCAACCACGTAAACCAATATCCACTCATTATTTCAGTTTCATCCACAAATTTTCATATGTCTCATATGCCAATAAAGTATAAATATAATCAAAATACACCAATGATACCATATTAAACATCTTAACAATACAATACAAGTATTGATATATATTCAAGGCTATCAATATCCCTCCTATGGTTACACATATCACATAATAACTCAATTTCGACAATTACATCACATATAGGCTCCCATACTGGAACAACATATATATAGTCATTTTCATGATTATTTCTCTCCCTTAACATGCATTTTGTATCATCATTTACTACCCAGCCCATTCTAAAAGAGTTAAGTCATAGCCTACCTTAACAGTCGAAACCAATCTGCTACACTTTAAACCCACAACCTTATGTTCCATAACGATCCCGAACTTCTATAAAAATATCAAATATGGAATCGATGCGTCAAAACAAAATCAATGACACCTATATTGACCACTTCTGGTTTGGGATCAAAATGGACCCCTAGAAGGGGTTTTCAAAAAAGAAAGCAAAATTAGAACTTTACTTCAAAAACATGTTTCTCATATTTTTAGGAATCTATAACTAAAAACCCAAGTCAAATCGAGTCAAAATAAGGTTTAAATTGAAGAAAAATTATTTTTAAGCTTTACTGGGTAAAATCTTTGAAATCCGTGTTAAAATCAAGAATCGGAGTTGCTTTGAAGGTTAAATTGATAAAAAACTAGTAATTATAAAATAAAAAATATTTTTTAAGTGAAAAGAAAAGAAATTGGATTTAAAATCAAGCCTTAAGATTTTTGGAATTTTGAGAAATTAATCAAGAAATTACTAAGAATAGGGTGAATTCATACCTTAAATCCGTAATAAAACAAAGAAATAAGTGTTAATCTAGCTTCCCAAGGTCCCAGAAACTTTACTTTTAAGCTCCCACACTATTTTAGGGTTTAAATTTCAAGAGGCAAGATGAAAATGAGCAATGGCAAAAAAGAGGTGAAAACTATTACAAACAGTGCAGTTTTTCTGCATCAGCATTAAGCAAAAAGCTGTTTTTTTAAAGTCCAATTTGGACTTTGACAGGGTGTTCGAAATTCGTTCGGAGTCCGATATAAACAAACAAACTATGAAACCATACTAAATTCGATGTTCTGGGCGCGTTGGACATATCATATTTTCAAATTAAATATTGGTTTCACAAAGTTGACCCCCGAAACACGAAATCACAATTTTCCAAATCGAGGGTCGAAATGAGATTTAAAAGCCGTAAAATCTTACCAAATATGCTAACACCCTAAAATTGACATTTCGAAAGTGCTGGCAAAATTGAATTTTCCATCCGAGGTAGTTTCGACCAAATATGGGTCCCACACTCATATTTCTAATTTTCCAACTTTTTGATCAATAGGTCGAAATAAGCTTGGGTGCACCGAGTCCTGATCCAAAGGTCTAACTAGCCTAAAATCGATATTCCAGAGCTGCTGGCACAGTTTGTTTGGCCATCTATTGCACGGATCAAAAGATATCACTATAAGTCTAAAATAAGGCTCTCGAAGCCATCAAAAACTACAATATTATATAAATGGTACCAAAATACATCAAAAATCATTTCAATCAATCCCACACCCCAAAAATACCATAATGCAACTACGGGGAAGGTTAAAATAGTCAAATCACAGAAAACCATAATTTTCACATATTTCATCAAATTTTTAGGTCGTTACATCATACACCACTAAAAATCTAGTTCGTCCTCGAACTAGGCAAAAGAAATACCTAAATAAATGAAGAGCAGGGGATAAAAACTAAGCATATCAGACTTAACCTCCCAAGTAGCCTCATCTATAGTTTGATGTCGCCACTGGCCCTTAACCATAGGGATAACTCTAGAGTGCAACCTCCTAACATCCCTCAATCTCTGAAGCACAATCCCCAAATTCTCCACACACTTAACCTCACTCTTGGAGTACAACAAGATATAATTTATAAATACAATAACAAAGGAGTTAAGCTACTATTGAAATACCTGGTTCATTAACTCCATGAACACGACAGGCGCATTAGTCAACCCAAAGGACATGGACAAGAACTCATAATGACCATATCGAGTTTGAAAAGCTTTCTATAGAATATTTGAAGCTCTAATCCTCAACTGGTGATAACCGGACCTCAAATCAACCTTTGAAAATACTGCAGCACCCTAAAGCTGATCAAATAATTCATTAATTCGAGGAAGAGGATACTTATTCTTAATCATAACCTTATTCAACTATCGATAATTAATACACATCCGAATAGATCCATCTTTTTTCTTAACAAACAAGACAGGAACACCCCAAGGTGAAATACTAGGTTGGATAAATCTCTTATCTAACAACCCGACAACTGATCCTTCAGTTCCTTCAACTCTGTTGGGGCCATCCTATAAGAGAAATAAAAATGGGCTTGGTTTCCTCTCAATATCAATAGTAAATCACTATCTCGATCTGGAGAAATACTAGACAAGTCCGTAGGTAACACATCCATAAACTCACAGACAACACGAACATAAACTAAGGAAGGAGGCGATACAACATCGGTGTCATAAATATGATCCAAGTAAGATAAATATCCCCTCTCAACCAATTTATGAGCCTGAACAAAAGCTATAATCCTCTTAGAACCCGAATGAAGTGCACCCTTCCAAGCTATCCTTGGCACACCCGGTGAAGCAAAAGTCATAATCTTATAAGAATAATCTAAGACAACATGATAAGGAGCCACCTAATCCTATCCAAAATAACATCAAAGTCATCCATATCTAACATAAAAATTTACCAAAGTCTCACACCCAACAAAAGTCATAAAAAAATATCGGTGCACCCAATCCACCATAAAAGAATCACCTACTGGGGTAGATACATGAATAAGCATGGCAAGAGGCTCACTAACAGAATCAAAACCCAAAGAAAAATATACCGACACATAGAAGGAAGTCAATCTGGGACCAAATAATACTGATGCAGGTATGAAATAAATGGGGACGATACCTGTGATCATAACATCTGAAGCCTCTGCCTCTGGTCTGGCTGGTATGTCAAAACACTGACCATGACTACCAACTGGCTGATTAGTCCCACGACCACCACCATAGGCTCTACCACCTCTGCCTCTCCACCTCTAGTAAAATCCCTACCCCTCACAGATAAAATAGAAGTAGCTCTAAACACGCGACGAGAACAGTCCTTGGCCACATGGATAATCTCATCACACACATAGCAACCTCTATGACCAGTCTCAATAAAAGAATGTACAAGTGGGCCCGAATGGCCCCCTATAAATTGTTGAACTAGAAGATCCACCACCTGAACTCACTCAAACATCGTGCCTTTTTGGGACCTCCTGAGATGCACTAAGAATACCCTCTGTCATCTTAGTATGATCTATAATTCTCTAAAAAAGCCTAAAAAACAACCATCTGAGATGTAGCTGACTGAAGAGAGATATCCAAACCATTACAAACTTCTGAATCTTCCAAGACAAGGTAGAAATGCTATCATAGGAATATCTGGACAGGGCATGAAAGTGTGTCTCATACTCAGTAACTGTCATGAAGCCCTACTTCAAATGATCAAACTCGTCCTATATACGATCTCTCAAACTAAAAGGCACAAATTTCTCTAGAAAAGCCATGGAAAACTGATCCCAAGTCATCTCAAGAGAATCATGGGGTCTACAACTGACCAGCAACCTCCACTAATCTCTCGCTGCATCTCTCAACTAATACGATATAGATTAAGCTACACTATCCGTATAGAAAGAGTACAACACAACTCAGAATACAAGGTATGAAAGAACTTTTCACATCAAAGAATAAAATTATGGAAGTTTCCTAAAGACGTCCTACAGCCTCTCGAAGATAGATACAAACATCTACGTACCGATCTGAGAGACTCTATTAGAAATCATGTTCTATCACCGTTGAGACCAATGAAACCTGGCTACTCTGATACCAATTTGCCACAACCCAAAAATGAGGTTCATGATGGCACTCATCACAGTGTACCTTGACAGGTAAGACTATTACCCTAACTGATACAAAAAGAGGAAAAGACAGAAATATCCCAAGGTAGGCTTCTAGAATGAATCCAAACCATATAAGTAATCATAATAATGCAAAAGGAACTTATCCAAAATACCAATCATGCCCAAAACCAGGTGTCAATAGTGTAAGAACTACTAATAAAATCCAAGAGTCAAATAAATTGAAAAAATAAACATAAAGTAATAATATCTATCATCGAATACTAATAAAGACATAACTACTATAGAAATATAGAGGTGAACTTCGAACTCATGAATGTCTAACCACTACCTTAAAAGGTCCAATAATTGCTCGAATCAAGTAAGTTGAGGCGCACTCGAGCTAGGACCTGTACCAAAAGGGCGCAGTAGGCATGAGTACGGTCTACTTGTACTCAGTAGGTATTATAGGCCGACCAAGAAAAGTAGTAAATAAAGCATATAAAATATACACTAAGGGCAGGTCACCTGCAATCAGAAAATATCCCATAATGGTAGCCCATACTGCTTGCACTAGTAGTTCTAATATGTAACATACATTACAAAGACACACCAAGATATAGAACACAAGTATACATTATGTCACATATAATTAGAACAAGAGAGAACATGTAGATACAAGATCATCAAATACAAGTAAATGAAGGTAAGACAAATACATAGATGACAAGTCAATCTGGAAATAAAACATAGCATAAACATAATAAAGTAAGTGCAATATGTGTGATGATGATGATGATGTACGAGGTCATCGCACAACCTTTGGGATTGTCGCACAATCCCCGTATACACCTACAAAGCTAAAGCTTCTCCATGTAGGACCCATGTGAGGTTCATCAACTCTTATACAATTCACATATCTCATATACCCTTTCCAGCATATCCCTCGAAAAGGGTTTTATAAGGTGTTACAATATATCCTCCCCGACACATCCATTGGGGAGGGTTTTAAAAAGGTGTTGCTAGAGTTCCTCAGATGTTACCACGGTGGTACCAATGTTTCATGAATTAGTATGATATGAGAATGTAATGCTCACAATCAATCACAAAGAGTATTTTCACAATCAACCATAATGATATATTTCCACAACCACATGAGCCAATATTCACTCATTATTTCAGTTTCATCCATAAATTTTTATATGTCTCATATGCCAATAAAGTATGAATATAATCAAAATACACCAATGATACCATATTAAGAATATTAACAACACAATATAATTATTGACATGTATTCAACGCTATCAATATCCCATACAACCCCACACGATTACATATATCACATAATAACTCGATTTCGATAATTACATCACATATAGGCCCCCACACAAGAACAATACATAAATAGCCATTTTCATGATGATTTTTTACCCTTAACATGCATTTTATATCATCATTTACTATCCAGCCCAGTATGAAAGAGTTATGCCACAACCTACCTCGAAAGCCGAAATCAGTTTGCTACACTTCGAACCCACAATCTTAATTTTCATGAATGATCCCAAGCTTCTATAAAAATGTCAAATATGAAATCTACACATCAAAATAAAATCAACAACACTCATATTGACTACTTTTGGTTTGGAGTCAAAACAGACCCACAAAACAGGTTTTCGAAAAAAGGGCAAAATCCGAACTCTACTTCAAAAATATATTTATTATATTTTTAGAAATCTACAGTTAAAAACCCAAGTCAAATCGAGTCAAAAACGAGGTTCAAATTGAAGAAAAAATATTTTTAAGCTTTACCGAATAAAATCTTTGAAATCCGAGTTAAAATCAATAATCGGAGTTGCTTTGAGGGTTAAATTAATGAAAAACTAGTAATTATAAGATAAAAAATATAATTAAAGTGAAAAGAAGTGAATTGGGGTTTAAAATCAATCCTTAAGATTTTTGAGGTTTTGAGAAATTAATCAAGAAATTTCTAAGAATAGTGTGAATTTTACCTTAAATCCGTAATAAAACCAATAAATAAGTGTTAATCTAGCTTCTCAAACTCCCAAAAACTTTACTTTTAAGACCTCATACTATTTTAGAGTTTAACTTTCAAAAGTCAAGGTGAAAATGATCAAAATGGGCCAAAAAGAGTTGAAAACTACTATAAACAGTGCAATTTTTCTGCACCGGCATTAAACAAAAAACTGTTTTTTTTAAAGTCCTATCCGGACTTTGATGGGGTGCTCAGATTTTTTTTGGAGTCCGATAAACATAAACGAACTATGCAACCATACTAAATTCGACGTTCTGGATGCATTGGCAATATCATATTTTCAAAAAATATTGTTTTCATAAAGTTGACCTCTGAAATCATAATTTTTCAAACCGAGGGCCGAAATGAGATTTAAAAGACATAAAATCATACCAAACATGCTAACACGATGAAATTGATATTTCAGATGTGCTGGCAAAGTCATATTTTCCATTCGAGGTTGTTTCGACCAAATATGGGTCCGACGCCTATATTTCTAATTTTCTAACTTTCTGATCGATAGGTCGAAATGAGATCGGGTTCACCGGGACCTAAACCAAAGGTCTAACTAGCCTAAAATCGATATTCCAAAGATGACATCACTATCCGTTTGTCCATCCATCACACGAATCAAAAAATATCCCTATAATTCTAAAATAAGGCTCTCAAAGCCATCAAAAACCATAATATTGCATAAATGGTACCAAAATGCATCAAAAATCATGAAAATCACTCCCACACCCCAGCAATACCATATGCAACTATGAGAAGGGGTAAAATATTCAAATCACACAAAATCACATATTTCATCAAATTCTTTGGTCGTTACAAAGATCCTCTTGGAACTCACACACCACATGAACCGACTCAATAAATGGGACCTCTGTGGAAGGTCCCAAAGATGTGATAGGAAGTCCAAATAGCCTCTCTCAATTAACCTCTTTTCACGTAGAAAAGAAATACATTTAATTGGAGCATGACTATAATCACCCTCCCACTTAAGTCTATACATTCCCAGTATAGCCTAGTTATTATCTTAGCATGATAGTCTAATATAGCATGATATGGAGAAAATAAACTCATACATAATATTATGTCAAAATCTAACATGTCTAGAATCATCAAATCTGCCCAAGTTTGATACCCTATAAACATAACAAAACAAAAAGAATAAACTCTCAATAATGATAGAATCACCAACAGGGGTAGACACATGAATAGGAAAGTCAAATATATCACACGCCATGTCTAATACCACAACAAAATTAACAGATACATATGAGAAAGTGGAGCTAGGAACAAATAATATAGTGGCCATCTGATCATAGACAAGAATAGTACCTAAAATAAGAGTGTCTAATTCTCTGCCTTAAGCCTGCCTGGAAAAGCATAGATATAAGCCCTACCACAAGTCTGAGATCGTACAATAATAGTGGGTTGGCTACTCAAACAATAGAATCACCAATATTTCTTATAATTTTTTATGATTTCACCATTTTGTGTTTGATTCTAGAGGAGCCCTAACTATATGATGGATTAGTTTGGTAGCAGCTCTAGGGGGAGTATTCTTTGTATTAATAAATCTATCCATGTTGTATTTTTGGAAATCCATCTATGTGTCTCCCCTACCAAGTTAAGAACCACCGCAATGGGGTTGATTACCAACCTTATCAATCTATGGCCATTACGCCAACCCTGTGGACAACCTCTACCATTACCACCAGATCCCTTCCCTGCTGGAACAAGAGCTTAATGAGCCTGTTGCTGGACAGACTAACCATATTTCCTCAAAATAGGACAAAACCTGCTGATTTGACCAACTCCATCGTACTCATAACATTACGATCCAAGGTAGGTCATTGAGCTGACAAAGATAAAGTGAGGTGACCACCAAAATCTGAAAATGGATGGCTAGCTCTTGGAGGACCGCCAATAGACACCTGCATCGCTGACTAAATGGGACGGGTAAGGTATCCCTGTGAACTCTGACCCCTAGAATAAGAACCACTGAGATTGCCTCCTTTGCAGGCTTTTTTCTATTGCCTTGGCATAACCCTCTTTCCTTACGTCCTCCACCTTCTTGAAAAAATCAACCATATCCTGAATAACTACCTAAAGATGTCATCTGAAGAGCAGAAATCTGGACACTTGTATTCAAACCCTTCAAAAAGAGATGTATTCTTTCCTCCTTAGTTTTCAACAAATGAGGTGGGCCTCATAGGCTGCAATTGACATATTTCCTTGCTTAAGATTTAGAGAACTCATATCTTTTTCTATTTCTCAATGTACGGTGCACGTACTTCTCTAGAAGTAAAATGGAGTCCAAGTCAACAGAGTCAAACTTGCATCCCTACACTCTACATAAGCTCTCGACCACGTCTTGGCATCCCCCTGAAACTGAAAAGTAACCAATTCTACACCATACCTCTCAACCATACCCATCTTGTAAAGTCTCTCATGACTATCAATAATAAACTGATAGGCATCCTCAGACTCAGTGCTATGAAAAATAGGGGGCTTTATCTTGATAAACTTATAAAAAAAATCATGCCCATCTCCAGTCATCACTATACCCACTACCTGTATAAAAAAACATCTAACCTTTTATCTCTTCCATCCGAGGAGCTACAGCAACAACATTCTACACCTCGGATACTGTACTATAGGTGTTATGGGAATACTTTTGATTCCTTCCAACCCACTCATGTAACGCCCCAAGAACACACCCTGGGTGTCACACATTGCTTACAGTCCCGAGGGACCACAAGCTAACCCATGAGCTGGTACCTGCTGTGAGCACTAGATAACAACCATAAATATGGAAGAATACTGATATGCCATAAGTTTTTAATAACTGAATTCAAAACTAAAATATGAGTCTATAGAAATGACTGACTGAATCTGATAAAATACTGATAAATTGGATAACTAATTGTAATGTCTGAATACTGAATAATTCACCCTAATGTCTGACAAGCCTCTAAAATTGAATGACTGTGAATTGATGGGACAGGCCCCAACTAACTACTAAACTGAGACAATAAATAAAGTGAGCCTGTCCTCAAAGTATAAGGACTCACCACTTCTACTACTAAGGATCTGATAAGTCTAATCGCGAATTGAGAACTGAGTGTTAGAACCTATGATATAATACATCACAGAGCGAAAAAAAAGGTATGCGATCAGTACTTTAAATACACTGGTATGCTAAATGAGGTAGGCTTATATGCATATTTTTATGAACAAAGCTAATAATTAACTGAATATGCATGTAAAGCATGAAGTACTGAATAGAGAGAATAAAATTTGTAGGTACTGGGAATATGTGGAAATCTATAAATACTGATTATGCATGAAAATCTGTAAATACTAAAGATACGTGAAAATCTCTAGATACTGAGGATGCATGACCAAGCATATAACATGAAATGAGTAAAATCTATAAACTAAAAATACTAAAATAACTAAAATTTGTATGCTTTGGTCAAACAACACTAAGACTGAATAACTAAAATGGGATTGAAATTGATACTGTATCTGAGAGTGTGGGAGATATCATCTAACCAACATGCCCCAATATGAGCTAATTGGGGTCCAAACTGTAACCCCAGTTGGAAGGGTGTTAATATTGTGCCACGGGTACTAACACTGGTTTATGGATCCACTAAATTGATATAATGTCCAAAGGACTAAGGGTGTCAAACTTGAACTGACGGGTGATCCCTGCGAGATAGTCAAGCTTAATCTGATGGGTGACTTCTCATATCCTATGCTGGCTATGTAGTTCTGGAGTATAGGGACTGCTACTAACGACTCTGCCTATTTGACGGGGAAGCTGCCATCCCTACACTCTCTCAGTGCTAAATCCTACTCCCAACTGAAAGACACTGAAATACTAGACTGTTCCAAGTTTAACTTACTAATATTTGGCTATGTTGATAATGCTTATAGTATGTTCTAAAGACAATTTTGTAACATACTAATACTAAACTACATACACAGCTATAGTTTTTGGTTATTCAATACCCCCCGGACTCAAAACAACAATAGTAAAATAGCACTGAAGCTTAATGGACACAGCATGAAGGCTTTTATAAAACATTTACTCTTGTAGATATTTTATCAAATACTTGTAATTCGTAGCTTAGTCAAATCATGGGAATACTATGGAACTTGTATAAATAACATGAATTAAACATGAAAAGCACTAATTCATTGTTTAATTCAATAAATGTTAACATTAAAACATAGAGAATTGAAGAACAACAATAATTTCATTGAAACATGGTATAAAATCGTAGATATGGAGATTCATGAGTGAAATCATAATTTAAAACATAATAACTTGGAAATATTAAAACTTGTTAATTAAAATAGGATACTTGGACTCCATGGGTGGAAGGGATCCGTGAATGAACATTTGACATACCTTAACTGATGAATTTCTTGAAGTTCTTGATGAATTCTTGAGGGTTGGCCTTTAATTTGAGAGCTAGGGTTTGTATTTTAGAGAGAAAGCTCTTGAATTTTGGGGGAAAATTGAGTGAACACCTAGGCGGATTAAAATAATAGGAAAGGACTATTTGAACCATGGGCAACACTTTTAATTTTCATCGAATTTTTTCGTAAAACACCATTGGTGCGATGTGGCGCTATCGCACTGTGTTACTGGAATTGGACAACTGGGAAAATACATAGGGGCGTCACGTGGTGCAATCGTGTTGCTACCTTATTTACGACCTAGAATCTCACCGCGGCGTGGTGGTATCGCGTGGGATCACTAGAAATTGACAATTCTGAACTGAGTCTATGGAGCGATGTGCTAACATCACGGAGACCCACTGGATTTTAACAATTTTCATTTAAACTAGCTCCTTGATGTGCTAAGGATCAAAATGGCGGTGTTTAATGACTGAAACTTAAAATCGCCATAACTTCTTGCCTGGTTATCGAATTTGGGCAAATTTATATCGTTGGAAAGATAATTCAATTTTCTACGCAATGCTAGGCTCTAAATTGACAAATAATGAGTGTTTCAGAAATTTTATATATGAATACTCATGTATTGGGACGTAAATTATGCTAGGGAAATATGGGGTAATATATATCTCCTCCTTGGTCTCATTCATCCTCGAATGAGACTAGTTAAGTTGAGGGAAAACTTATGGACTGATCTTACACACTGAACATGCATATCTGATGCATGGAATGCATGACTGAACTGACTCATGAATGCATAACTAACTTAACCATGATGTGCAATTAAAAATGACCATGATAGAGAGAAATCTTAAGAAGATTAGTACCTTATACTGAATCTGGATTCACAGAGAAAAGATGAGATTACTTGGTCCAAATAACTGCCTCTGCTTCCTAAGTGGCTCCCTCAATGGACTGATTCCGCCAAAGAACTTTGACCAATGAAACTTCTTTGTTCTGTAGTCTAAGAACTTGATGATCAAGAATTTCGACTGGAACTTTCTCAAAGAAAAGAATGCCCTGAATCTTTTCTAACACATCAAACACAAAGTCAGGCCCTACTACTGCGGCCTCACCTACTTCAAACCAACCACTTGGAGATCTATATCTCCTACTATAGAGAGCCTCAAATAGAGCCATATGGATACTAGAATGATAGTTGTTATTATATGTGAATTCAATCAAAGTCAAGTGGTCATCCCAACTACGTTTAAAATCAACTACGCATGCTCTCAGCATATCTTCAAGAGTTTGAATGGTCCTTTCTACTTGACTATCTATCTGAGGGTAGAAAGATGTACTGAGATGGACTTGGATACCAAGACCCTTTTAGAATGCTTTCCAGAAGTGAGAGGTAAACTAGGGACTTCTATCTTAGATGGTAGATAAGGTAACACCGTAAAACCTGACCAACTCTCTGAGATAGAGTTTGGCATAGTCCTCGGCTGAATAAGAGGTGTGGACTGGCAAGGAATAGATGATTTGGTTATCCAATCTATGATAACCTAAATAGAATTATGTTGATGATGAGTATGAGTCAAACCCATCACAAAGTCTATGTTAACTTCCTCCCATTTCCAAGTAGGAATACTGAACTCCAGCATGGACCCACTAGGTTTTTAGTGCTCAATCTTAACTTGCTGGAACATAGAGTATTTAGCTACAAACTCTGTAGTACCTCTCTTCATACCACTCCACCAATAGATCTCCCAAAAATTATGGTATATCTTAGTGGCCCTAGATGAATAGAGTAATATGCACCATGCGCTTCTGTAAGAATTTGTTGCCTCAAGTCATCTATACTAGGCACACATAGCCGACCCTGACAACGCAGCACACCATCTCCCTCTTGGGAGAAAACTCCACCTTCTGATCACTGATTGATTCTTTCAACATAACTAGACTGGGATCTCTATCCTACTTTTCCTTTACCTCAAAAACTATAGATGATTTTGAGCTACTCTGTACCCATACACTACCTTCTGCTGAATCGAGTAAACGGACACCTATTCGGGCAAACTAATGAACTTCCTGAGCTAACTTCTTCTTACCATCCTCAACATGAGCAAGACTACCCATATACAACCTAATGAGAGCATAAGCCACTACATTAGCCTTGCTCGGATGATACATAACACTTATGTCATAATCTTTTAACAACTTTAACCACCTTCTCTGATGCAGATTTAAATCTTTCTAAGAGAAGACATATTGCAGGATCTTATGGTCAGTGAATGCATCAATGTGAACCCTATACAAATAATGCCTCCAAATCTATAAAGCGAATACTATTGCTGCTAACTCAAGATCATAAGTCAGATAATTTTTCTCATGAGATTTAAGTTATCTAGAGGTATAGGCTATGACCTTACCTCTTTACATAAGGAAACGACCCAAACCTTCTCTGGATGTATCACAGTATACAACGAACCTATTTGATCTATCTGGCAAGGTAAGAACTGGGGCTACGGTGAGTCAAGTTTTCAACTCCTGAAAACTCTTCTTGCAAGAATTTGACCACTGAAACTGAACTTTCTTCTAATTCAATCTAGACATGGGGGATGCAATAGAATAAAATAATTCAACAAACCAATGGTAATAGCCAGCTAAACCGAAGAAACTCTTGATGTCTAATGGAGAGATGGGTCTAGGCCAGTTACTTATCACTTTTGTCTTTTGAGGATCAACTCTAATGCCATCAACGGAAATCATATGGCCAAGAAAATCTACTGATCTTAGACAAAATTCACACTTACTGAATTTAGCAAATAACTGGTGAGCTCTAAGAGTTTGTAACACTATTTTGAGATGGTCTGCATGATCAGTTTTGCTATGGGAGTAAACAAAAATGTCATCAATTAAGACTATGATGAAAATGTCCAAGTTATGCTTGAACACTTGGTTCATCAAGTCCATGAAGGCTACTGGGGCATTCATGAGACCAAAGGAAATAACTAGAAACTTTAAGTGACCATACCGGGTTTGGAAAGCTATTCTTAAAATGTCATATTCCCTGACTCTAAGCTGATGATAGCCTGATCTGAGGTCTATGTTTGAAAAATAGTTGGCACCCTAAAGTTGATCAAATAACTCATACATTCTAAAAAGTGGATATTTATTCTTAACTATGACTTTGTTCAACTAATGGTAGTCTATGCATATTCTGAGAGAACTGTCTTTCTTATGCATAAGTAGAATAGGTACGCCCCATGAGGAGATGTTGGGTCTGATGAATCCCTTATCTAGAAGATCCTTTAACTGTTTTTTTAACTCCTTGAGTTCAAATAGAGCCATTCTATATGGCCGAATAGATGTAGGCTGAGTATCTAGAAGAAGGTCTTTTCCGAAGTCGATTTCCCTTTTGAGAGAAACTTTAAAAAGATCTTTAGAAAATACATCTGAGAATTCATTTACTAATGGAACTGATTCAAGATTTGAAATTTTTGAATTAGAGTCTTTGACTTGCACAAGATGGTAAATACACCCCTTCGATATCATCTGTCTCGCTCTAAGGTATGCAATCAATTGAACCCTAAGAGCTATGGTACTACCCCTTCATTCAAGGACTGGTTCATTTGGTAACTGAAAACGAACTATTTTGTTTTTACAATCAACTGAGGCATAGCATGAGTGGAGCTAATCTATGCTGAGAATGACATCAAAATCCATCATATCTAACTCCACAAGATCAACTGAGGTAACTTTATAAGATATTATGACCAAACAGTTCCTTTATACCTATCTGGCTATGATGGAAACACCTACTGGGGTAGATACTGAAAAGGGCTCTGTTAGAGTTTCAGGACTGACTCCGAAATTAATGGCTATACAAGGAGTTACAAAAGAAAGAGAAGCAAGAGGGTCTAGTAAGGCATAAACATGTAAGTGAAATACCTGCAACGCATCGATAACTATGTCAGAAGAATTTTCCTGATCTTGGTGGGACTGAAGAGCATATAATCTGTTCGAACGCTGACCATTTGTAGCACTGGAAGTAGCACCCTGCTGAGTTGGGAAACCGGATGGAACTAATGAATGATAGGACTGGCCCTATTGGTGCACATCCCTACCTTTCTGAGAAACTACCCGATACTCCTGAATCTGATGGCCTAGCTTGCCACACCCGAAGCATATATTACTACCCACTCTATACTCACCCTGATGGTGTCTGCCACATTTTTGACATAGAGGATTTGTATGAGCACTGCTAACAATGACTCGGGACTTAGAGCTGGTGCTCTATCCTTATTGTCATTTTTGAATTTGGGTATAGGATCACTGGATAAAGAGGAGTAACGCCCCGAGTCTATACCCGAGATGCTACACGGTGTTCATAATCCTGAGGGACCACAAGCTAACACATGACTGGTACCTGTTATAATAACTGAATAGTAATACTGTAATTATGCAGAAATTAGGCAGAAATCTACCACAAGGTTCAAATCTGAAATAAATAATGAGAACGGTACATCAATACCAAAGCTAAACATTTGTCTATAAATACTCTAGTCTAAAAATCCTCTACTATCTGAACAAGGAGTTAATGGGACAAGTCCCCAACTAACTCCAACTACTGAAATAAACTGAGTACTAAAATACTAGAATAATAAATTTATCCTTAAATAATGAGGACTCACCACTAGTCTGCTGCTGATGGATCGGGCTGCTAAATATGATTGGGAGCCCGTGCATATGAACCTATGATATAAGATATCATAGTTCAAAAGAAAGGTATGCGTTAGTACTTTAAATATACAGGTATGTTAAGTGAGGTAGGCTAAGATGCATGGGTTCATATGCATGAACAATACTGACTGAATCACATGAGTATAACTTAATAAGAGTACATGCATAAATACATAAACTGTAACTAAGGTCATGATAATAATGGATACTGAGTTCTGAATTACTAATTTACTGATATCTAAGATTACTAATACTGTATAACTGATAGCTGAATAGATATATCTGATAGTCTTGATTCTGTGGAACTGTACTGTGTTTCATACTGAACTGAGTAACTATATCTGACAGTCCTAATTCTGTAGAACTAAACTGAGTTCTATACTGAGGCTGAAACTGAAACTGAGATTGTGGGAGGTAATCATCTAACCAATATGCCTCTTTCTGAATAGATTGAGATCCAACATGTAACCCCAATTGGAAGGTAGTCAGTACCATGTAATGGGTAAAGATAGGTTATGAGTTAACCCTCTCTGACAGGAAGCTCTTTCGTCAACCCTCACTGCAGGAAAAATTCATATGAGATGTAATAGCCCTAGTCTGGAAGAAAGATATCTCAACCTATGATGGCTACGTAGTTCAATAATGCAGGGACTGCTACTAAGGGTCAAACTCTCTATTGGCAAGAATTCCCCCATCCATGGGTTCACTCGGTGCTGAATCTTACTCTCATCTAAATAGATACTGTACTGATTTCTAAACTGTACTAGACTAGACTAACCATTACTGATCGTACAATCTAACTGAACTGAACTGAGTTCACTGAGATCTATTAACTGATGGAGTACTATTGAATTTTGTAAACTGATGGAATACTACAGAGTTTTATTGACTAGCTGGATTTACTAGGTTCTGAACTAAATACTGAACTGTAACTATGACTGAGTAATGAGGCTACTGTTCGTGACACTACTAAGACTGTTCTATAACTACCACAACTCTAGTTAAACAACTATGTTTTTTAGTATTGGATACCCCCAGGACTCAATAGCATGAAAGTTAAATCATAGCATAAATTTAAAAGGGTATAACCATGTGCACTTGATCATAACTCATTCATAGAGACATTTTATCAAATACTTGCATGATATAACTTGCACAAAGGCTAACATGACATGATTGTTTTCCCTTTTTCTTTGTTTACATGATTAATTTATCAAACACTTGGAGGACATAATCCATGCATATGACACTAAGCCCCATAATTCAAATCCCCATTTAGAATTTCAAGGGTTTAGCATAGATTCACATCACTCTATACATATATCAAATAACTCCACATGAAACTTGTAACAAAACATGGATTAGAAACCCAATTAATCATTATAATCATGAATATATAATCAAACACAACATGAAATCAATACACTTGCATTTTTAAAAATAGATTCTTGAACTCCAAGGATGGAAGGGACCCTTAGATGAACACTTAACATACCTTAACAATTAAATTCTTGAAGATTGATAGAGTGTTATTGAGAATTGATTTTGAAATTGATGTTCTACGGTTTTGCTCTCGATAGCAATTTGAGAGAAAAGAGTATAATTTGCTTTGTGAGGGCTGAATTTCGTGTTTTAGGGGCTGGGTCAGAATGAGGAAAATGTCCCATTTACCTTTCTGAACGTTGTTTTTAATTAATGAAAAATTAGACTAGCAATGCGCAGACTGATGCATTACGTCGTTGGCATTGACGTGATGGCCAACGCGCCACGTCGAGTCTATGTTGATCCACTAGAATTTACACTAAGAGCTGGAGAAAAATATTCATCGATGCAATGGGCGACGCGGCACATCGAAATTGCATCGATCCACTGGTTTGAACTTTCAAATGTGTTTCAAACGAAGTTCGAAAAATCCAAAACTCGTTCGAAAACACCCACTGACATTCCTTATCATGATTCAACCTAAAAATCATTACTTTAAGGTCACGGGGGTTGTGAATAGAGTCTCCAAACTACGAAGGCTCAAATAACAATAAGTCTGAATACTTAGCTAAAATTTTCTAAGTATGGTACCCCTTAACAAACTTTAAAGGACTGAGTTAAGGTTAGGAGTTTGTGGGGTCTTATAAGAGGGTGTTGGGGATGAAGACCTCTAATGAAACTGAGGATGGTTACCACCCTCTGACTTTGGCTGATTGAAGTTAAAACTACCCATCCTAGCCCTCTTATTTTCTCTCCCTTTCCTTAATCTTCTTCTCCTCTATCTGTTGAGAATGGACCATCAGCCTAGACAAGTCCATCTCACTAATCAGCATTATGGTCCTGCACTTCTTGACCATACTATCAGATACGCCAGACACAAACTTACTCATCTTGGACCTATTATCAGCTACCACATGAGGAGCATATCTATCTAACTGAGTAAACTTAGGGGAATACTCCCTCACGCTCATGCTTCCCTGCATCAAGTTAATAAACTCTAACACCTTGGCCTCCCTAAACTCTAATAGGAAGAATCTATCTAAGAAAGTTGTGGCAAACTCTTCTTATTCTAAAGGCCCTGCATCTACACTCCTATCAACCTTCTACTACTTAAATCAAGTATGGGCTACATCCTGAAACTGGTATGCAGCTAACTCAGAATTCTGACTAGATGTCACCCACATAGCATCCGTGACCTTCTAAACTATATCTAAGAATTCTTGTGGATCCTCTTCAGACATGGATCCCGTGAAAGAAGGAGGATTTATTCGGGTGAAATCTCAAATTTTGGTTGCATCAGTATTGGCCACTAGGTAGGCTGGAACAGCAATTGGCCATTCATTCTATGCAGCTACGGAGTTCACTAGAGTAGTGAACACAGCTCTAAATTCTACGTGAGAGACATGCTCGTCCAGAGGATCTGACTGGATGGGCTGAGGGGCTGGCTAGTTTCCTGTTCTTTTTCCATTCTTCTTGGGAGTCATGTTCTATAAATTAAAGGCAGAAATGGATTAGAATAGGATTTTAACCTAACCTCATGCTTACTCACACGACATAAATACTGAAAGAAAGGAAACTTTTTCCTGAATGCCTTGTAGCCTCTTGTCCATAAGTATGGCATGCTACACACTAATGCACAAGATTTTACACGATGCGGATTTCAGAATTCCTAGGACACTTTAAAACCTTAGGCTCTGATACCAAGTTTGTGATGCTCCAAGAGCACACCCTAGGCGTCACACAGTGCTTACAGTCCCGACGGACCACAAGCTAACCCATGAGCCGGTACCTACTGTGAGCACTAGATAACAACCATAAATGCAAAGAAATACTAACATACCATAAGGTATTAATAACTAAATTCAAAACTAAAATATGAGTCTATAGAAATAACTGACTGAATCTGATAAAATACTAATAAACTGGATAACTAGCTATAATGTCTGAAAACTGACTAACTAACTCTAATGTCTGATAAGCATCTAAAACTAAATGACTATGAGTTGATGGGATAGACCCCAACTAACTAATAAACTGAGACATGAAATAAAGTAAGCCTGTCCTCAAAGTATGAGGACTCACCACTACTACTGCTGAGGATATGAAAAGCCTAATTTCAAACTGAGAATTGAGTGTCAGAACCTATGATATAATACATCATAGCGTAAAATAAAAGGTATGTGATCAATACTTTGAATGTACTGGTATGCTAAATGAGGTAGGCTGATATGCATGGTTTCATGAACAGAACTAATAATTAACAAAATATGTATGTAAAGCATGGAGTACTGAATAGAAAGCATGAAATCATTAGGAACTGGGAATATGTGGAAATCTGTAAATTCTCAGTATGCATGAAAATCTATAAATACTAAAGATACGTGAAAATCTATAGATACTAAGGATGCATGACCAAGCATATAATATGAACTGAGTAAAATCTATAAATTAAAATACTGAAATAACTAAAATCTGTATGCTTTGGTCAAACAATAGTAAGACTGAATAACTGAACTAGGATTGTATCTAATATTGTATCTGAGACTGTGGGAGGTATCATCTAACCGACATACCCCAATCTGAGCTAATCAGGGTCCAGTCTATAACCCCAGTTGGAAGTGTGTTAATACCGTGCCATGAGTACTAACACTAGCTGTGTAGATCCACTAAAATAATATAATGTCCAAAGGACTAAGAGTGTCAAGCTTGAACTGACGGGTGACCCCTTCGAGATAGTTAAGCCTAATATGATGGGTGACTTATCATATCCTACGCTAGCTAGGTAGTTCTGGAGTATAGAGACTGCTACTAATGACTATGCCTATCTGGCGGGGAATTCTCCATCCTTACACTCACTCGGTCATAAATCCTAGTCCCAACTGAAAGACACTAAAATACTAAATTGTTCTGAGTTTAACTTGCTAATATTTGACTATGTTGATAATGCTTATAGTATGTTTGGAAGACTATTCTGTAATGTACTAAGACTAGACTACATACACAACTATGGTTTTCGGGTATTCATTACTCCCAGGACTCAAAACAAAAATAGTAAAACAGCACTAAAGCTTAAGGAACATAGCATGCAGACTTTTATGAAACATTTACTCTTGTAGGCATTTTATCAAACACTTGTAGTTCGTAGCTTAGTCAAATCATGGGAATACTATGGAACTTGTATAAATAACATAAATTTAACATGAAGAGCACTAATTCATGGTTTAATTCAATAAATGTTAACATTAAAACATGGAGAATTTAATAACAACAATAATTTCATTGAAACATGGTATAAAATCATAGTTCATAGAGATTCATTCATGAAATTATAATTTAAAACACAATAACTTGGAAAGATTAAAACTTGGTAATTAAAATGGAATACTTGGACTCCATGGGTGGAAGGGACCCCTGGAAGAATATTTAACATACCTTAACTGATGAATTTCTTGAAGGTCTTGGTGAATTCTTGAGGGTTGGGGGAAAATTGAGTGAATAATGAACATAAAACGTTTTTAGGGCTTAAATATCATGCCTAAGAGGATTAAAATAATGGAAAAGGACTATTTTAACCCTGGGCGACACTTTTAATTTTTGTTGAATTTTTTTGATAAACACCACTAGCGCGACGCAGTGCTATCATACCGTGTCACTGGAATTGGAAAACTGGGAAAATGCACAGTGGCGCAATGAGGTGCAATTTCGTCGCCACCTTGTTTGCAACCTGGAATCTCACCGCAATGCGGTGGTATTGCATGGGATCACTAAAAATTAACAATTCTTAAATGAGCCTATGGTGCGACGTGCTAATATTTTGGAGGCCCACTTGTTTTTGACAATTATCATTTATATTGGCTCTGCGATGCGCTAAGGGTCAAAATGACGATGTTTAACGACTGAAACTTAAAATAACCATAACTTCTTATCCAATTATCAGATTTGGGTGAATTTTATATCTTTGAAAAACTAATTCAATTTCCTATGCAATGGCAGACTCTAAACTGACAAATAATGAGTTTTTCAAAAATTTTATACACGAATACTCATGTATTTACACTTAAATTATGCTAGGGAAATACCGGTATTACAACTCAAAAAGCTTAGAACCTACTAAATCATTGTAAAAGACATTTGAATAAGAATTGCACCTCCCTGAACTGGTGCAACCCCATCATGAACCGGTACCATCTTATTCAATACTGGCATCACCATCCTCTACTATCCCAGGCATATTTACATATAGAAGGGGAGGGGGGAGATACTGGCTTCTCTCTTGCTTGTCTCACGGCTTGTTCTATCCCCCTAGTTAGTGCAGCTATATTTCCTTTTCCTTGTCCTCCCCTTGCTTTTCCTATACCCCAAACTGCATCCCCAAGAACTAATTTAGGTACCTTAAATCTTTCTTTATTTGATCGTGTTCTTACCATATACATGAATAAGAATGAAAGAAGTCAGATATCAATTGGAATCTCCAGATACCAATTGAAATCAAGTAACAACACATAAGAAAGAAGAATTTAAAATTTCCTAGTATCCTGTCTATGAATTATAATATTCATGCTATGTGTTAATTATGTTCGTGTGGTTGTTGTTGTTGTATGATTCCCAAGTTGGAATCTTTATGTGTTTCACGTTAGCATGTGAGTTGAAAACCATGAATTTTAGTTGGTTATGATATGTTAATTTGATGATTATGCCATGCGCTAATCATGCACCCTAAGTGTTTGACAAGATGACTAAGAGACTAGAAATTATGTAATATGACTCAATTGTGACTTAAGTGAAGAATTCATGTTTTACCCTTATGTTCAAATGACTCCTATGCTATTGATGTGCAATATAGATGTTTGTTGGAATTCTCATGATGTTAGAGAATGAAATTATGACATTGAGTATATGCATTCCTACCATGTATAAGATTATGATAACCATGTACTTCATGAAATCCCCAACTTATTGTATTATGGATTGTTGATGTCGGTCGTGTATTCAAGAATGTCATGCCTTATACTTGATAATTTAGCTGTGTGCTTAGATACAGTGTCAGTTTTCACGATACTCTCAGTCAAGCCATGATTAGTAGAATTCAGTCAGTCACATGACTTAGGAAAACCCAATAAATTCAGTATCAGTCCAATACTCAGTAATCTCAGTAATATCAATAATCTCATTAATATTAGTAATCAAATAATCTCAGTACTCAAAAATCTCAGAAATCTCAGTCAGTTATTAGATCTCAGTAGTATTCTATCAGTCAACGAAATCTAGTAAACTCAGTTCAGTCCAGTTAATCAGTACAATTAGTAACAGATCAGTCCAGTCCAGTTCAGTATCTATTCAGATGGGAGTAGGATTCAGCACCAAGTGAACCCAAGGATGGGAACACACACTGTCAGCAGAGGGTGTGATTCTTAGAAGCAATCCTTGCACTCTAGAACTATGTAGCCAGCATAGGTTGATACATTAATACTTTTAGTTGAGGGTTGATGAGGTGGATTAACACTGTCAAATGAGGGTCCCACCATTCTTCTTTGGGGACATTGTTAGATGAGGGTCACTCATAGCTTGTCCTTACTAGTGGCGCGGTATTGACACCCTTCCAATTGGGTTATTGGACCCCAACGTAGCTATAATAACTTATTAGGGGCATTTCGGTTAGATAAATTCTCCCATAGTTTTAGTTACAGAATTAGGACTGTCAGATACATTCACTTAATCTTAGTAATAGAACTCAGATAGTTATTCAGATATGAAAACTGTTAGATACAGTCACTCAGTACAGTACAGAACTCAGCTAGTTTTATCAAAATCTAGACTATCAGATACAGTCACTCAGTATCAGTTATCTCAGTTATTAGTAGTTTATGTTATCAGTATTTAGACTCAATAGTCAGCATTACCACGTATTCAGTTTCAGTTACTTATCCATGCATGTATCTCGCATTCATGTTATACAGTCAGTTAGTATTATTTGTGCATATGAACCCTTTGCATTCAGCCTACCTCACTTGCATACCAGTACATTCAATCGTACTAACGCATTTGCGTTATGGTGTTTTTATACCATAGATTCAGAAACACGAGCTCCAGAGCATCAGTAGCATTCCAGTTTCAGCAGTCAGAGTCAGCAGTGAGTCCTCATCATTCGAGGATGTTATTATTTGATTATTTTATTCCTTCAGTACTTAGTTTATTTTACTAGTTCGGAGTTAGTTGGGGACATGTCCCATCAACTCCACAGTTTTCAGACAGTTTAGAGGCTTTCAGACTACAGTACATTCAGACAGTTTATTTCAGTTTTAGGTATTGCTATACCCCGTTTAGATATTGTTTTATCAGACATGTTACTTTTTTAAACCTTACGGCCTTACAGCTTATATTCCACATTTATACAGTATATCATGCAGTGCTCAGTTACAGATATCAGTCATGGGTTAGCTTGTGGTTCTTTGAGTTCACGGGCATCGTGTAGCGTTTCGGGTACCAGACTCGGGGCATTACAGTGGCAAAGGATCAGGTACCTGAAAATAGTGAAATGAAGAGATCTCAATAAGTTGTCTTATTGGAACTGATATCAAATAATCTTTGAGGATATTTTTGTTATAATATAGCGCTCACCATTATAAATGGTATCGAGGATCTTGAATTTAAATTTATTGATTAGTGTGGAGAGATAAAATATGCAATTAAAGTTATTTTATTTCACTTGAAAAGTGATGTTTTGAAATTAGTCCATAGACTAAGGTATAATGTCAGTGAGATACAAATTGGTGATCGTGCAAAAAGTAAAATCTTAAGATATAAAATACGACTTGTACCTTGAGGCACAAAGGTTATTTGCAAAGTCCTGGAATTATTGATTGGAGATGGGATCTTCAATGGTGGATGCAATAAGGTTTCTTTAAATCTGACAATGTATGAAAATCTTAAATGCATATAACGAATGAATGTTATGTCTAGCTAGATGGTAAATGCAATAGGAAAATCCTTGAAGGATTTAAAAGAGACTCAATCCATTGGTAAATGATTGTGAGATTGCTTACCATAAAGAAAGATCAATTTTGATCTCATGAAAATGGTTAGAAAATATCATGTATTAGTGAAATTGGTGCATTTATATATCCTGCTATATCTATACATGAGATAATATTTTTATTAATGTGCAGAAAAGACATAATTTTACTTTTATGTGAATGTGAGTGAAATCAAATATTATTGATATGAATTTATTATTTCTAACAAATATTGTCAAAGAATTGTTGGTCATGCAAATTCAGAAAGAATCAATCTACGATCAATTTTAATATCAAACAAATGAAAGTTTCCACAACTAATTTGTTGTTGCTACGAACAAATTCAATGTGCAAATGGCTTGCGACAATGAGGTCACAAATAAAGTGATTTTCAAAAACTTATTTGGCTGAGCTTAAAGGCTTAACATATCCAAGAAATAAGAAAACAACATATCAAGACAATTTCAAGAATGCAACATTTTCATGAATGTGATTTGGTCACAATGGCACAGTCAATATCAACATTTGAAAGCTGACATATAAGATTGGGATGCATCATCTTTGAGAAGTGAAATGATGTTTGCATCAGGGGGAGTAAAATATGCATTGCAATCTTTTTTTCTTTGCCTAAGTTTTGTCCAATGGATTTTTCTTGCAAGGTTTTTAATGAAGCAGTAAACAAAAGCTTATTATAAGATATGTGTACTCTTTTTCCTTCACTAGAATTTTTTTCCCACGAGATTGTTTTCTACTAAGATTTCAACGAGGCACATCATCTATGGACATCCAAGAGAGAGTTATGTAAAACTAATAAGTGTGAATGTCCACTACTCTAGTAATTACTCTCACTACTTATCTCTATTATTTTCCTCCATTATAAAGATAACCTTCACCGTTCATGACTATTATTCTTGTAACCTTACACATACATAATCTCCTCCATTATATTAATGGTTAATGTCATGTTTATGACAACCTTTTGTATGCCTCTATATGACACTAAAAATAGAGGCATAAGGATTCATATTGTATAAACTAGTCGCTTGAACAATTAGAAGAATGAAAAGCTCCCATATCTTGTCTTGTCTCCTTATTTTTTAGTTTACTCCTTTCTTTCATATTGCTAATCTTTTAGATTAATTTTAACAGGTTCAAATCATGCATCATCAAATCACGTTTAGCACTATACAATAACACTACTAAAACACTTTTCCTATTCTCTTTATTCAAATGCTCATATTTTTTTAACATTTCCAAAACATACCACATGTTGATGTTCAATTATAAATATTTCCATTCTCATATTTTATTAACAATTCCAGAAAATACAACATGGTGATGTTCAATTATAAATATTTCCTTAGTTAGATGCAAACTAATTATTGATCACTGCAATTTCTTCTAACTGTATATTCGTACTACAAACTCTTGTTACAGTCCTAACTCGTAGCTCAATTTCTTAATGTAAAAGAATCAAATTAATTTCATGTAAAAAACACCTTCGCTAAAACTAATATTTCCTTTGAATTTTCTGTAGAGCAACAATCTCATACAAAAGAGATTGCAGAAAAATACCAATTAACCACTACTGGAAAAAGGATCTATAGTGACGGTTCTCATACTTTCTTCATAGACACCAAAACCATTCCAATACATATATTGCGATGGTTAGAGCACTCAATACAACTGAAGGCATTACATTAGATCACAGGCGATGGTTTCTTGCAACGGTGACAAAAACCATCGCTATATCTAGGTATTTAGCGATGTTTATTATATTGACCATACGGTAACGGTTTTCAAGATGTTGGGATAGTTCAAAACGGTTCCTATATATCTGCTATAGCGGCGATTATAAATATGATGTTGCGATGGTTTTCAAGTTGTTGGAATGGTTTCAAACCGTCCCTATATAATTGCTAGTCCAACCATTATAAATATGATGTTGCGATGGCTATGAGGCTATTGAGATGGCTAAAAACCATCCCTATATGTCTAATATTGCGACAGTTTAAGATATATTGGGACGGCTGGCAACCATCCCTATAAAACTTATTGGGATGATTTTTTAAGCTATTGCGACGATTTGATTTATGTTGGGACAACTACCTATATATCTTATTGGGACAGTTATACATGCTATTGTGACGTATATAAACCGTCCTAAAAGCTTTATAAGACGGTTATTTTGTAAGCTATTGTGACAGTTAAACATGAGCTATAGCAACGGTTAATTTTGGCTATTGGGACAGCTATTTTAGGCTATTAGGGCAATTATTATAAGACTATTTAACAATACTATATTATGCTATTGCAATAATTTTATAAAGCTACCATAACACTTAAAATATACATATATATTAATCATCAAGAGTACTAGTAAGTATTAATTTCCAAAATGAAAACCAATAAGAAAAAAAATATTTTTTGACCATTCAAAAAAATTAAAACATACTCAAGTTTAGAATGTTCAAAAATAAAAGATGTTTTAAACTACTCGATCAAATTTTCAAATGCTAGTGTAACATGAAGCCAATGTGATCGATCTCTTAGGTCAGGTCTAGTTCATCAATTTCGTTCCCTCCATCTTCTATATCACGATCACCTACAACAATAAGAAAAATAAAATTAAAGATGAGCAACAAACTACACAACAACAACAACAAAAGTTGGAAAAGATCAAGTTACAGTAAATAGGACAAACTAAACAGTAAACAACCAAAAAGTAAATTAAACAGTAAACAACCAAAATGTCATGATCCTCAACATTCAACTTGCGACAACACTACCATCTGAAGACCACATCTGGAGTATCTAGGACAAACTAAACAGTAAATTATGATTATGAGGTAAACAACCAAAAGTATGCTAAATAGCCAAAATAGCGTATGAACACAAATAGGAATAAGTTATAGGAGTACACACATTTAACAACCAGAGTCCACTATTAAACATCTCTATAGTTGTTTCTACTTCTCCCCCTTCCTTTTTCTGTTGGAGATAAATATGACTTGTCAATTATCTTGTTAAATATATATATCTGAACTTTCAGGATCCAAAATATATATCTGCACTTCCTGGATCCTCTTCCAAGATGGTACACTAATTATATTGAGATAATTGTTTTGAGCATATCCTAGTTGAACAAAGTACTTATACAATTCAGGATCATTGTGATAATCTTTGTCCATATTATTGTTCACTTCACTCTCTTGGTGAAGCATGCAAATGGGCAATCAACAATCTTGGTCATTCTTTGGTCTAACTAATAAATGTTTAGGCAGTTCTTTCCATATGAACCTTTTGTGTAATGATTCATCACTAAATACAGGAGCACCAAACAGTCTTTAACAAAAAAAAAGACAGTCATTTTGCCAAAAAGTTTATAACTTAATTTAAAATTGTGACCTCCAAGATGACTTGCAGGTATATATATATATATATATATATATATATATATATATATATATATATATATATATAAAGAAAAAATGGCTCAGAAACTTGATGAACGTTGAATGTATCACATAGAAAATGATAGACAGAATTATATTTGTTGAAGTACCTAAAGTTATCAAATAACTAATTCTTATTTAGAATAATTTAGATAAAGCATAAATCTGCTTGCTCATGAAATTACCAAGTTGAGGCTCTTATTTTTGTACTGAGGCGTTATAAGAGAGCCATTGGGTGGACTATCACTACTAAAAATGAGGACTATTACTTCACTTTTGCAGCACCAGAGCACACACATTTAACCACTTAGGTGATGTTTTACTTAGACTTCAAACGTACAATACACTTACTTTCATAGGATTTCATCCTCACAATATCATCAAATCAACATTTTCTCTTAATTTATCTCATAAACTGAAGTGTGATTACATCTTATGTAGGTTCATATGCAACCATTACTCATAGAGAATAGGATTCCCTATCACATTATAAAGATAGAACTTAACATGATATTCACTTTATATTCATTATATTCACATTCCCAACCATTAAAGCTTTGCACAGAAAACCTCCCTATACAGATATGCAAGACTTAAGCATCTGTCTACACAAGATAATTGCCAGGATGCAAAATATACCCCATTACATGCTTAATAATATCAAACACACACATTCACCATATAAAACATCATAGTATACCTATATGAATAATTACCACAATGATTGATCTAATTTAACAGGGTCTTCTATGTATATCCCATGTAAATGTACAACTTACATACTCCAGGAACCAAGAATTTCAACTCACAACCCTTAAAATAACTCACAACTCACATCAGTAGTGAACATCCCACATAATCACCATGCCTAATTTCAATTTTAACAAGTGAAACAAAAGTCATTCAAATAACATAACTCATCACACTCACCAAAACACGAACTAAAATCAAATTAGAAGTACAGTTCATCAAGTCTTGTCTATGTGTAGGTGCACAAACTATTGTTATATTTCAAGTGAAACAAAATGATTTAAAAGCACACCAATAACCATCCAGAATTTAAACAATAAACAATAATACCCTAAAAATATAACAAATAGACTAACAACCATCCAATACAGTCCAACAACAACAATAATATAAGCCACTAAATGAACTAGAGTACAATTCAGAATTTCAAGCACTAACCATGACTGTTTTGACTATTTCTCCCTGTAACTGCTAGTGTAGAAGTTTATTCCATTGGTGAAGGAATGGAAAATTCCTCCAGTATCTTAGGATCAATTATTCCTGCACTCTAAAGTCGAGTAATTACATCTGTAATAACTTCTTGTCGAATGGTTCTCTTTTGCTCCTCAATTTGATCCTTTATTTCTTGCATCCTTTCTTGCATTTGTTACACAACATAATTTGTGGAATTTAAAGTTAGTCTAGATCTTCCATTTAATCTTTACAAATAATGGTTTGTAACCCCAACTCCAAACAGTCTTAGACGTCCCGGATGTTTAACACCCATGATGATTGAAAATGCATCAATAGGTTGTTCATTTACACCCTGTTGTGTTTCAATTTCCTCCATTTAATCCTAATAATCATATTCAAAAGCACATTTAAGTAATTAAAAATTAAGAATCGATCATTTATATTAATATAAACTTGAAAAAGATAAGTTTCATACAATTTTACTAGTGGTGTCTTCATTAGATGCCTTGTATGTATGATCAGGTTTTCTTGCTCTTGTGACCACAAACATCTCCTTTAAAGACAAAGTTCCCCCTTTCCATTTTCATATTAATATGATATTTAGTGAATATCAAAAACTATTTAAAAGGCAAGTTATAACTAAATAATAAATAAGAGAACACACCAATTTATTGTGATCTAAAGCAAAACTCTTCTTCACAGTAGTGTGTGGATCCATCAGCTTCTTCTGATTCTCAGTATTGGTTTTGGACATTTTCTAAAAAAAATGAATTAGTAACATTAACTACAGTAACAAAGGGCTCCATCTATAGCAATAACAGTAATATGATCGCAGATGGTGAAATATATTTTACCTGGAATTTTTTAGACTTCCAATACAGGAGGAGCTCTTTAAATTGACATTCTAGAATACTTTTGGGCCTTTTCTTCAATCGAACTTCATCATTTTCATATGGATCATAATGATATTTCTTCAAATCAGCTCTATGATTTCTCCAAGATTCTTGAATTCTTTCCAAAACTCAATCTTTTGTGGCATCAGGAATATCATATTTTGACTACAAGTTAGTTCCATTCAGTTAGAACAAAAATATGCACTTTTAATTAAGGAAATGAAAAAGGTAGAAGTTCCAATAATCTGATCCCCTTATCATTCTACTTGTCAATTCGTCATCAAATTATAAAGAATTAGCAAACCACTAAACAACAGAAATAATGATATGTAACTTGAGAGTCAGATCATTAAATAATTGATTTAATCAATTTCCAAATAAGAAAAAATTAGTATGAATAATAAAAAGGAAAAAAATAGATTAAAGAATTTAGTAAAATTACTTGTAGTGTTATGGAATATTTTTTATTATAACAGTAGTAGTACTAGTATTGTTCTTATGTCTCTAATTTATAGGTATCACATAGTGTTTCTTCAACCCATTGAACCTTGACCACTTCTCCTAACAAGTAAAATGTCTTTCATCAGTCTCCATTGATGTCCTACTAACTGAACACTCACTTGAACAACTTTCTATTTCAAAACTACCTTGTTTATGTTGTTCGCCCGACATAAACCTTGTCCTCCTCACAATTTTTCTTACACGATTGAAGCTACATAGCTCTCTTGTTCTAATGAAATAGCTCCTACTTTTCTTCTCTATTAAAATAAGTTAATTTTGCTTGTGTATTTCTGCTATAAAAAAAGGCTCTTTACTACATACAAAGAGCAGACAGTGCAGTACATAATCTGTTCTTTTCTTTCATTTCCTTCTTTCGTTGTCACTGTATCTTTCATTCTAATGTACTCTCAGATAAAGTTTATCAATTGTACTTTCACAAAGTGCTTGATAAAGTTACATTGATAAACTTTATCAATTGTACTTAATCAATGTTTGATATAGTGGATAAACTTTATCAATTATACTTTATCATTTAATAAAGTTGTAGTGATAAAGTTAGACAATGATAGTATAATTGATAAAGTTGTACTGACTTTCAAAAAGTGTTAGATTATTTTTTTTAAATATGAGAGAGAGATTTAAAAAGAAGAATGAAAGAGACAGTGATAGTGAAAGAAGAAATTAAAATAAAGGAACAAATTACTTACTACAATGACTACTATTTGTAGGAAGCAAAAGCAACCTTTATATAGAAATAACAACCAAGTAAATTCAGTTTATATTTCTAGAGAATAAAAGTAGGAGCGACTACATTAAAACGGGAGAATTGTGTAGTTTCTATAAGGTAAGAAAAATTGTGAGGAGTACGAGGTTTTGTCAGGCGAACAACATAAACAGAGGTTGTTTTGAAAGTAGAAGTTGTTCAATTGAGGATTCAGTTAGGAGGAAATCCATGGAAGCTGATAAAAGACATAATGCTTGTTAGGAGAAAAGGCCAAGGATCAATGGGCTAAAGAAACACGACGTGATACCTATAAATTGGAGACATAAGAACAATACCAGTACTACTACTGTAATGACCAAGAATATTCTATATCACTACAAGTAATTTTACTAAATTTTTAAATCTATTTTTTTGCCTTTTTACTATTCATCTTGATTTTTCCATATTTGGAAGTTGATTAAATTAATTATTTAATGATCTGACTCTCTAGTTACATATCATTATTTCCTATGTTGGTCGGACTCTTCAAAAATGTATATGGATTATAAGATCCTCCAAAAGTAGTGTATTTTTTAAGGATCCGATATGGGTGCGGCAACATTTTGAGGAGTCCAAGCAACTTAAATTATTCCTATCATTTTGTGATCTGCTAAATCTTTGAAATTTGATGGAAATTATGCGAATCCCCTTGTCGTTCTACTTGTTACAGAACATATACATATGACAACTAACAAAAATCATTAACAAACACACATTTATATGCAGATAATATGATATTCAAAGGTCAACAACACCACCACTTAAAAAAAATAGATAAAGCTAGAAAATGCAGCCACTACATTCATAGACACAGAACCACTCAACTGAAAATATATCAAATATATAATGAACCACTCAACTAAAAATATATCAAATATTCAGAACACAAAACTGGTATAATCCCATAATTCCTGTTTTGTGTAACACCCCAAATCTGATACCTAGAACGCTACATGGTGCTCATGACCTCTAAGGACCACAAACTAACCCATGACTAATATTTGTACCTTTATACTACATAAAATACTTTATAATGCAGAAACATGAACTGCAAGGCCATAACGTTCAATATTAAACATGATCTGAATGATATAACATCTGTGTGGGGTAATAAAATACCCAGAACAAAACTAAACATACTGAAGTCTGAAATATGATAGTCTAGAAAGCCTCTAACTGACTGAACTATCTGACTGAGGAGTTGATAGGATATGTCCCCAACTAACTCTCACTAATAAATTGATTAATGAGGTAATAGGGAAATAATCATATCCTTAAAAGATTAGGACTCACTTTTAAATCTATCGGTTATCTGGAATCTACTATTGCTCTGGAGCTCATGTCTCTAAACCTATGGTAAAAGACACCATAGCGCAAATGCTTTAGTACTTTGAATATATTGGTTTGCATGTGAAGTAGGCTGAATGCACGGGGTTCATATGCATAAACAATAATCATAACTGACTAACTATCATCAGCGTGAGATTACATGCATGAGACATAACAACTGACACTAATATTGTGATAACATGATTACTGAATCTGAATATAACTGATAACATGAGTGACTATTATTGAATCAAAATATAACTGATAACATGAGTGATTGTATCTGACAGTCCTAAATCTGATGGAGCTATCTGAGTTCTATCACTGAGACTGATTGATTGTGTCTGACAATCCTGATTCTGTAACATGAAACTGTGAGAAGTAGTTATCTAACCGACATACCCCTAATATGCCAATATAGCTGAGTTGGGGTCCAATCTGTAACCCTAATTGGAAGGGTGTCAATATCATGCCACTGATAAGGACAAGCTATGGGTGACCCTCATCTGATAGTGTCCCCGACGAGAACGATGGGGCCCTTACCTGACAATGTCTATCCACCTCATCAGATAGTATTAATGTCTCAACCTATGCTAGCTACATAGTTATGGAACGCAAGGATGACTTCTAAGAATCACACCCTCATATGATAGTGTGTGTTCCCATCCTTTGGTTCACTTAGTTTAAATTCCTATCCCATCTAAATAGACTTTGAACATGATTTGCTCAACTGAACATAGGCTGAGTTACTAAATTTTGTTGACTGATGGAATACTACTGATATCTGACAACTGACTAAGTTCATGAGATCATGGAGATTTCTTGAGTCATAAGACTATCTGAAAGCTAAGGATCATAGCTTGACTGAGAGTATCGTGAAAACATGACATGGCTCTATGCACACAGCTAATGTTTTGGGTACGAGTACCCCCAGGACTTGATGGAAGGAAACTGACCAAGCATAACTTACTTGAACATATAACTAATATCATAATCCATAATACATTTATAGAAGTATTTCATCAAAACATATGATAGGCATAACTTGTACATATATGGGGATTTCATGGTATCATGCTAGTTAGGCACTTTTCCTTTATCTAGGCATTTAATCAAACATATTATTGGCATGGTACATGTAAACATCATTGTACAATAATTAAACATCATGGTTCAATTCTAATTTCATCATTCAAGGGTTTAATCATAGGTTTGCATGAATCTATATCTATAATAATTAAACACACATAGAAATTATCACCCAACATGGAGTAAAATTTAATTTCTCATTTATCAACGTGAACAAGAATAGCCCAATCATCAAATCATAAAGAAAATCCATAACTTGAAGTTGGAAAAGGGATTCTTGGACTTCATGGACGAAAAAAGTCTATGAATGAATACTATGCATACCTTAGTTTGTGATTTTGTGAAGATTGACGGTGAAACTTTCTTGGAATTGGATCTTCTATAAAAACTCTAGCTTTTCCTTAAGAGGTTTTTGAGAGAACAGAGTGTATTTTGGGTGAAAAGTGGCTGAATCATATATTAAAAGGGCTTAAATAGGGGTGGGAAGTTTACCCTTTTAACCTTGGACGTGTCATTTAATTTCAGTAAAATTTTCCCGAACTGAACTCCTGGCGCGATGCGGCGCTATCGCGCCGTGTTACTAGAATTTTACAATTGGAAAACTAAGGAATGGCGCGATGCGGAGCCATTGCGTTGCCCCTTCTTTTGTGACCTGGAACTTTGGCGCGACGTGGAGAAAATTGCACTAAGACACTGGAAAAGGATAATTCTGAATTTAGGCCCTGGCACGACATGCCATAATTATGGATACCTACTGGAATTTGCCAAATGTCATTTCCTCTTATGGTGCGGCACGGCATTGACTAATATGGTGTTGTTTTACGATGGAAACTTAAAATAGTTGTAACTTCTGACCCGGTTATTGGATTTGGGCGAATCTTATATCGATGGAAAGCTTATTGAATTTCTCACATGACAAAAAGTGAAAATATTGAAAATTACTTATGGAATAACCATCATTCAATTTAGAAGCTAATACTAGACATTCTTAAGATGAAATTAGCTAGGAAAAAGTATGAGGTATTACAATATTTTCCCCTTGAGAACATTAGTCCTACTGGGTTGGCCAGAACAACAGATAGACATTCATTTTGGACTGCTACTGAATTGGATAGAGTAGTAAATGTATCCCTGAATTTATCATAGGAGACATGCTCATCCAGAGGATCTTCCTGGACGAGCCGAGAGACTGGCTGATTTCCTATCCTTCTTCTGTTCTTCTTGGGAGGAATATTCTGTAAACAGAAGGGAGAAAAGGATTAGACTGGTATTTTAATTTGATCTTATGCTCACTTGCATGACATGAATACTGAAAGAATGGATACTTTTCCGAAAAACATCTCGCAGCCTCTTGTCTATAAGTGTGGCGCGCTACACACCTATGCACAAGACTCTACTTGATGCGGCTTTTAGACTTCCTAGGACTCTGTTGAACCTAGGATTCAGCCTAAAGATTCACATTTAATGGTCGTAAGGTTTGCAAAATAAGATCACCATCTCATGAAGACTAAGGTAGTGCTAATTACAAACACTTAGCAGAAATTTCTAAGTCTAGGACCCTCCTTTTCTAACTTTAACGGACTGAGTTAAGCTTAGAATTTTGTGGAGTCTCACATAGTGGTAAGCTACTGGTGGATACTCTTTTTCAATTAAATTTAGAAGATTCTCTTTCTCCAATCGTATAGCTTGAATAGTTTCATTTGTTGTCAGCATACGTCATTTTATATTTGCCATGGCTGATAATGATCCAGGATTACTAAATGTCCTGTTCCTTGCTCTTTTGTTATTTTTTGAAGGCCCTTGTTGATTCATTTTTATACAAACTTGTATAAATTTAAGATGGAACAAGTTAAATTGTAGAATGCTGAAATCGAAAAAATGTACAGCTAAACAATCAACATAAACTCCAAAAACAAACTGATCCCAATGGTCAACATTAACCAATGACTTATTACAGCTCTCTGGTACAGTGAAGATTACTAATTTTCTACTGAAGTTGATTATAATCATGTGTTTGCTAAAGAATATATTGACATTGCTCATATGCAAATTTTTAATTGGACACTAGTTATAAGGTCATAAACACTAGTCACAAATAGTTAAAAACAAAAGGTCAATTGATAAATTTCTGAATCAAACAATGATTGTTAGCCCCAATCTATGTATAATTTCAATCAATTGACCTCATAAATATTAGCACTATCTAATTTCTCCATCAAAAAGAGACCATTTATTAGCACACAATAAATACACACAAATATATTCCCAAACTCTAATAGCTAACTTACACAACTAGGGTAAACTAGTTTAACCATACGTGTCTCACACATGTAATCTTTGATTATTTAAAATTAGATGATTTTGTCTATTGCAAAGTATTTTATAGATATTTATATATAAATTTGTTTGCAAAAAAGTTAAATGCAATATACTCAAAATAGAGTGGATTATAAATTTTTATAAAAGATATTTAATTATAATAGAAGTGCTTGCTTACAAAACTTATGCAAAAAAACAAAGACTAAAATTGGACAGAACAGTAAAATTAAAGCCTTATCAATCACATGCACATAAGATAATAAAAGAAAGAAAAAATGCTTTGTTTCCAACTTTAACTATACAATAAATTGTTGAGATACACCTGAACTTTAGAAGGGTCCTATTACCCCATGGACTAATTAAAACCGTATTTTTGGCAACCTTAGTGCCTAAGTGGCATATACGTGGCACATACATGTGCTTACGTAGAACTTCAGTGTGTTAATTCGCTGATGTGCTACATAGGCACTAAGGTTGTCAAAAATATGGTTTTAATTAGTCCAGGAGGGTAATAGGACCCTCCTAAAGTTCGGGTGTGTCTCAGCGATTTCGTGTATAGTACAGGGTGGAAATGGAGCATTTTTTCTAAAAGAAATATTCCTAGAGAAAAAAAGCAATAGTGTCAAAGAAAAAAATAATTGAGAGAATAATATCTTAATATAAAGCAAAAAAAAAAAGAAAAATAGAGAGAAAAGAGGGGATACTTCTTTATTTCTCATAAGGACTTCTTGAGGAGTTTATTACAATGAAGGAAAACCCCTTTATTTATAGGAGAAAACTAACCTTGAGTTTCTAACTTTTCCATAAATAGACATTCACTATATATGGTAAAGTAGACATTCACTATATATGGTAAAATAGACATTCACTATATATGGTAAAGTAGACATTTACAATATGTGGTAATATATTTATAACACTCCCCCTTGAATGTCTAATTGATACATAATGTGCCTCGTTAAAACCTTACTAGAAAAAATCCAGCGGGAACAAAATCTAGTGAAGGAAAAAAAGTGCACATCTCTAATAATACGCATATAGGTTGCCTCATTACAAACCTTACAAGAAAAACCCATTGGGACAAAACCTCATAAGGAAAAAAGAGTACAACGAGTATTAATTCCCCCTAATGAGAACATCTTTGACCCTTTGCATACTGATCTTGTGCATCATCTTTTTGAAAGTTGCAGTTGGAGGAGACTTGGTGAATAAATCAGTTACATTGTCGCTTGAAAGAATCTGTTGCATATTAATATCACCATTCTTTTGGAGATCATATGTATAGAAAAGCTTTGACAAAATATGCTTCATTCTATCTCCTTTTAGGAATCCTCCATTAAGTTGTGCTATGCATGTTGCATTATCTTCATAAAAATCATGGGTACTTTGTCACATTTCAAACCACATTTTTTTTGAATTAGATGTATCATAGACCTCAACCATACACATTGTCAGATAGCTTTATGAATAACTATTATCTCAGCATTGCTTATTGAAGTGGCTAGATAGACTATTTTGTATATCTCTAAGATATGGCAGTATCCCTACATATGAACACATTGCGTGTTTAAGATCAAGATTTATGTGGGTTAGATAAGAACCCAACATCAACATGACTGGTAAGATTGGGACTGTAATCTTCAAAATAAAATAAACTCATGCTCTTTTATCCTATTTTAATGTCTCCTAGTAGGAGCAGAAATGTACCTTACTAACAAATTGATTGAAAAGGCTATATCATGCCATGTAGTATTTGCAAGATACACTAGTGCACCACTTGCATTAGGATATGGTACTTCATAACCAATCCAATTCGGTATATTTTCATGTCATCAAACAATCTATTTCCTTTCAAAACTCTCCAAGAGTTTCAATAATTTTCAAGCTATATATTTATACAATATAAGGATTCTAAATAGGTTTCCCTATGCTTCAAACATTTTGAATCCTTCGAAAGTGTTTATTTAAATTTTGTCAAGTGACAATATTCAACATTTCATATGTGACATCTTAAAGTATCTGGACTACAAATTAAATAATTTTTACACTTACCAAGATGCATCCTTTCATGTCACTTGATAAATATTTCTACGTTAGCATGCTTAAATAAATGTAGAATCCAGATACTCGTAAAATCTCACAATATTGTGCCAATATTGTATCAAAGATATTGATAATATATCATTTCGTATTGGTTCACAATGCAACATAACATTTTGAGATCTCATCACTTTATTATTTTCAGGCACCTGAATCTTTCATAAGGTTTCATGAAGTGTTTTGTCCCAGGCTCTTGAAGAGCACATTGCCTTCTTATTATGATTATTTGCTCCTTATTCTTTTCAAGGATTATTTTATTTGGAACCGATTGGTCTACTGCGCTTCATACATGCATAGACTTTGTCCTTCAGGGACACAAAATAGGAGCACTTGTAGCTTAAATATGAGATGTTTTCCACATTTGACTTGAATTATCTTTTGAATGAGGATCTGATGATAATTCCTAACATATTTCATAGTTAATTATCATCTCCCCCTTATGTTAGGAAAACTAACATAAATCTCAATTTACTTTAGAGAATCCATCTTTGTGCATTATGGTATGTTTATTAATCGTATATCACACATCAAAATTATTAGATGGACAATGTGTTATTCGTGACTCAGAACCTACTTTATGGGGGAATTAATCATAATTTATTGGTTTGACGCATACAAGTACTTTTGTATATAATATTTCAAACCAACATATGAAGTTTTTGTTCTCATAAGAAATGGTTCAGCTATATATCGAAGGCATTCAATGCCAAACCAGCATTATAAAGATGAATTATCTTGATTACACAATCTGCAAAATTATGCTCTTAACTCAATTTTATTGAGCAAACAACTTTATGAATGTCAAACTTCAAGTTGACAATAAATGTACATGTGATTATCTTATATCTATGCATCTTAATAGATCACATGACGGATGAATGGGCCTATATTCACCTTTTATATTTTTCAGATTTTGAGAGATCAAATTCCAACATTAGTTGGTCCAACCAACTTGTCATGAGAACAAGCAACATAAATAATTCTTGAAGAATCTTTTATTTCTTCAACATATGACTAATACTCAATATGCACATCTTCATGATGGCATATCGTTCATGACAATAGATTAAATGATTTGTATTAGTAACTCCAAGTTACCATAACATGTGCAAAAAATTTTTAGTAAACATCAGGTTTACTATTGAATGAATTTCATATCAATAAACAATAAACTCTTAGTTTATTATGGCATGTGATTTCATCATGCTTCGGTAACTTTTCACACTCGTGTTTGTTATCATGGTAACTTGGAGATATTCAATCTTGCAATTATTCCATCTCTTTTGAACGTGGATTGTGATATCTTCACAATTAAGAACACGTTTGAATGTATATACAGTCACATTCACTCCAGGGTATAGATCTGTATTTATAATAATCGAAATTCTCATTCTTAGGAATAGAATATAATCATGCCTTAAGCATATCAAATTATGATAGCTACTACAAAAGCAAATTGAGGCATACATATAATTTATTGTTACCACATTCAATTCAATGAATGGAGAATATTTAATGGGACATGTTTTACTAAATACCCATTATTTTACCTTAGCCATCATAATATCATCAATATGGTGCATTGAGATTCAAACTCAAAGTCTTATCTATATAAAGGTGTATTAGGCATAAATCGATGGGACTTGAACCCAACATATTATCATCCCTTTTGATAATATTGTTCTTGAGGAATAAATTTAAAATATAATTGGTTCCAAACCAATTATTTTTCCTCAAATCCAAAAATAATTATAGTATTAGTAGCAAAAGACAGATAATGGAAGGATTTTCTAATCTTGAAATTAGCTTTAGATTTATAATCTCACCTTTAAATCAAACAAATATAAATAGGTGCACAGTAAAATTGAGAATCTATATATATCGTTTGTGGTATAATCCCACTTTGTTAGGATAGTTATTATGTTCAGCAAACAAGGATATATATATATATATATATATATATATATATATATATATATATATATATATATATATATATATATGTTTTTGTCTTTTAAGAAAAGTAATCATCGTAGGAAGGTAAATCAAAAGCAACCAAATAACCTTTCTTTTTTCAGTAACCAAATAATTCTAACAGTAAACACAATGTCAACTAATTTCTTCAAGTAAAACTGGTTATGTAATTGCTTAATAGAAGCTCAAGCTCAGATAATTTTTAAGGTATCGCACTTACCTTGTACTCTAAGAATTTCACCTTAGATTTCGTATTTTTAAATGGTAGAGCCTCGTGCTGATAACATGTTATGAAATATAAAGCAAAGAAAAAGAAGAATACAGAGAAAAGAGAGGAGACTTCTTTATTTCTCATGAGGAATTCTTGAGGAGTTCATTACAATGAAGAAAAAACCCTTTATTTATAGGAGAAAACTAACCTTGGGGTTTTTAACTTTTCCATAAATAGACATTCACAATATATGGTAAAGTAGACATTCACTATATATGGTAAAATAAACAGTCACTATATATGGTAAAGTAGATATTCACAATATATGGTAATATATTTATAACACTTAATGTCTTTTTAATTTTACTGAATTTTTTATCACCTTCTCTTAATAGCACCACACCATAAAATTAATACTCTAAAAATTATGATGAAGAACGTTGAATAGAGGCCTTTTATATACAAATGTTCAGATCTTCCTCCTTACATAAATATCGGCCGACTTTTTGCATCCATATCTCAAATCTATATAGTCAAATTTTTTAATTAGATATTTAAAATATTTTTTGTTGAATCCCTACACCTACATTCAGATTTGGTTCCATAGTATCAATCTTTAAATTTAGATTATGAAAAATTTAACTTCTAAATTCACACTCATATCAAATATCCACGTGCAATTGTTGGCAATCAAGACATTCACATATATACTAAAACCTATTCGATCAAACCCAACATTCGACAAAGGAGATTACTACACTCAATGTGATATTGGTGAAAATAACTATACTACAAACAACTTTTTGCTTCGATTTTGTTTTGTTCTTTGAAATTCAATAACCATTTTTTTTAATGTTATTCTCATAAATTAGTAATACGATTTTTTTAACATAAATAACAATTAGCATGCCTCACTTACCAATAATATGAGTTCTGATAATCATTAAATTCTACATAAAAGTTGTGATATTACAAAAATTATAGTTCACAAATAAAAAAGAAGTTAACCTCCTTTCCTAATTCGTGATCTCTACACCCATGTGGTTAACATAATAAAAATTATGTACAATTAAGCAAAGAAAGTAAAAAAGAAAAACAAAAAAGAGCAATAAACCTTTGATTTTTGACAACTTCATTCGGCGGCAACATGCTTATCCAATTTTTCGATCAAAAACTTTCAACTAAAAGAGAAACACAAGAAATTATTATTCTTCAGATATAATCTGTAAAGCTATTACTTAAAAGAAATAAATAAAGAGAAAAGAGATGATGACAATGACAGCAAGAAAACACGTGAATTAAAACTAAAATGAAGAAAAAGTACAATATAAGAATTTATTTCATATAAATTTTTGTCTAAAATGTTACTACTTAAATAGAATTGTAGAGAATATCTTTTATATAAGGTAAAATTTTATTTGATTTAGAAGTACTAAATATTACCTAAATTAAATATTAAAAATCAACAAATATATGTTATTAAATCCTAAAACTCATGCGTAGGAACAATAAATTAAATTTATTCTATTTATCAAGTTTTCCTTTTTAAAATCATATAATTAAATATTAAGTTCTCCACCTCCTTTTTTTTTAAACGTGCACAATGATTTCTACCTTCTTTTTTTTTTTTTTACTTTGACTTGTCTTACAATTTTATTCATAATATAAAACTTTTTTTTTATTAATTTAAATTACTAAGTACTAAAGTTTTTATTTTATCAGGATTCTTTCTATATATTTTAGGAGTCAATAGATTCTTTTCATATATTTAGGAGTTCTTAATTTAATTAAATAATAAATTGCGGAAAATTATAAAAAAAAGTTTTTGTCTATTGCAGAGCCTTTTAATGAAGGGTAAAAAATTCAAACGATATTTTTAAGGACCTTCACACTTTTAATATAGTATATATATAGATATAGATAGATTAGAGTAAATATATTCCACCTAAGAGAAAAGATGAAGAACTGTTTATTAATTGTTAAACAACGTTTATTTTCAAGATTATAATCCTGTTAACAAACATACTATATAAGTTATTCTAACAGATGCTTATAGATATTTTCATGCATTCATAGGTTCAAGAATATTTTCATGCATTCATAGTTTCATACATAAAAAAATAAAAATAAAGGAGAATTCAAACATAAAAGATTGAGAATGCACACTCCATCCTACTCTACTACATATTCAGCATCAAAACTAGGAAATAAGTTGCTCTAGATTCTATATATTATATTTTGTAAACCGTCGGAGCACTTACGGCTAGACAAGTGGAGCTACAATCTGAGACACTATTTGTCAACACAATAACCGAAAACACACACCTTTCCTAAAAACAAATACATCCATAAAGATAGTGTATTCAAAACCATTAGAGATAAATTGATTCCACCTAAGTGCAAAAATCCATCCTTAGAAGTTTGGAATTTTTAGTGATTCCAGCTAAGTACATGTGATTCTTAAGGTAAAAAGGGCTAAGCATTCAATAGTCTTTGAAGTTTGAAGCTTTTAGTGATTCCAGCTAACTTTAGCAGGCCTACTCATGCAAGGAGAGTTTAAACTGCCACAGATAGTTAATTGGTTTAGGTTAGAATGATATGAAAAATGGAGCAGCAGTTGCAACAGTTCATGACTTAGGTTAACCATAGATCAAATATGTCTTACTCCTACACTACCATACCATATGCATTGAAAGGTGCAAAAAGATTTTAACTGTCACAGATAGTTAATTAGTTCAGGTTAGAATGATATGCAAACTGGAATAAATGACTATATTTTTGCATCATATGTGAGAACTCAAAAAGCACCATTGAACTTTTATTTTGTCCAACACTTTTTGCTAAATCAATTTTGTTTCCTGACTTCTGAAAGACTTGGGATCCAAAAAATTTACTATCATAATAGAGTGAGTCTGGCACTAGGAAAATCAAAAAGCCCCATGAAAGAAACAACCCTATATAGAAATGTCGATATGGCAAAAAAGAAGAGGAATATGACCAAGGATATGTTGTAAATGAGTCATGTGAAACACTTCATAGTCACAACAAAAGCCTAATTAAGAGAGACTGTGACTCGAAAATCGAAAAGCGACAACTGAAATAGTAAAGGGATACAAAAGTCCCCATTTTTTGACCCTAGAAAATGCAAAAAGATATAGCCATAGGCCAAAAAAATAAAAATGAAGGATATGCTGATTTTCCACATGGGTTTATGCCTTCTCTTAAACTACAAAGAAATGGTCTATATAAGCTTGGAAGGCTCTGCTATGGTGAAACAAAAGCCGAAAATGAGGAAAAACAAGTAGCTAAATAAAAATATATTCTTAAATTTATAAAGGAAATAATTGTAGGGCTACTCTCTATTGGCATGTCATCACATATTTTAGCTAACATGCCAAAGGAGAGTTGCCCTGTTACTGTCTCTTCTTAATCCTACATGCACTAGTTGAACCAATGATTTACATACTATATTTTCCAGTGATATGGCTACATTTTATTGGCGTGCATCTATTTGTTCATCATATATTTAAGATAAAATGCCAAAGAAGAGTTGTCATGTTAATGTTTCTGCTTAATCTTATAACTACCATCCAAATGTTCCATACACTTTGAATTAGTCCTCAATAATACCTACACTATACTAAGGTTCATTGTATTCCAATATTAGTTATTTTTCCTTATCCTTGGAAGATAGTTTAACGGTCTACTCAAACTCTAAGTTCTCACAGTTGTCAGAACATTTAACAACCACAATAGCAATTCTTCAAAGGGCTCTACTTTATCATCAATAACAAACACACTAGCAAAAAACACAGTACTCATATAAAAACCAACCCAATCAATCAATGATATTCATCAAAAAAACAAATTCAAGACAAACAACAGAGGAAAAATAAAGCATACTTGTCATGACCCGAGACTACCCCCTAGTCATAGCATGGTGCTTAAAACCACAAGTGATCCCAAGCTAACCCATGAACTGGCGTGATACTTGAGCAAATAATTTAGAATATATAAAATAGCTAAGTGTGTTGTGCGGAAATAAAATCATTACATAATTTGGATAATATATTACTGATAAAGTTTACAATCTGATAAAAACTGAAGAAAGAACTGGAATTTACATTTCATGACTATGACTAACTGAAGCAGACTATACTAACTATAGATAGCTGGTACATGCCTCTTACTACCACAAATCAATAAATATATATAAGTATAATACAGTACATAAACTACAACTGACTGGAGTACCCAAAATAGGAGAACTCATCACTATTGTTTGGAAGCTGCAACTGTCTGATTATGATGTGTAAGTTATAATTGTACCTATATTATAAGACAATTTAGCATGTAGACATATATGTGGATCAGTACTTCTAAAATGTACTGAGTAAGTGGGGTGAATGCAATAAGAAAAACTAAGTAGATACAAAATCTTAAAACATGTAGGCTAAGTGCAAATAGACTCACCAAAAGACTGAAATCAATTAAAATCTGAAGTAGCTGAAAACATGAGTGACAAACATAATCTAATAATTGGTGAATCACTGTACTTAGTTTTTTAAAGATTTACTTTTGTAGAATAAGTAGAACTAGAGCTGGGAAGCGGTAAAAAAATAAAAATTGTATTTATATCGCATGTAAGATTGAATATGTTGTAAAACCTATACTAAGGATGGGGTACGAATATTGGGTTTGAAACTATGCGGTGGAAACTGACATAACTCAAGGATATGAATATATAAGTATACGGAGCATGAATGAATACACATACAAACCAAACATAATATATGCTAAGGAGATCTAATTAACTGATGCTAAGCAGATCTAATTAACTGATTGGCTAATGCTTGAGTGATTGAATGATTGGAATCTAAGTACATGGATAACTAATATATACATAGTAGCTAATACATGAAAACCAACGAACTGATATCTGAATATCGAATAACTGATAACTGAGTATTGAGTAACTGACATCTGGATACTGATTTACTGATATCTGAATACTGATTTATTGGTATTTGTATACTGATTATCTGATAACTATATATTGGTTAACGGATATCTAAATATTGATCATGTAAAACTGAACTGTACTTAGTCTTAATAACTGAACTGAAACTGTGGGAGGTATTATGTAATTGATATGCCCCAATTTGAGCAAAATCAAGGGTCTAACCTGTAACCCCAGTTGGAAGGGTGTTAGTTTCATGCTACAGGTACTAACACTAGCTATGTGGATCTACTAATCTATTGTCCCAAAGGACTAGGGTGCCAAGCCTAAACTGATGGGTGACCCCCGAGAGGAAGTTGATGATAGGCGAATTTACACGCCTATAGTGCTATATTTTACCCATATTTTAGCCAAGTTTTGAGAACAAATTATATAATTCATGCACTTTTAGTCCTTTTTCCTGTAAGTGAGCTAACAAACGTGATTAGCAAGTTTTCAGGTATAAATGATGCAGAATTCAGCATTTTATGGATAACTTGACGCCAAAGAAAGCTTCACGAAAGAAGGAAGGGAAAGCTTACACGCCAAGGACCAAAAGTGGCGCATGGAAAATCTATCCCGGGCAAAAACAGCAATTCTGAAGACTTTGGGGACTAGCAGTAATTTATTAGGATTAGGATAATGATACTTTAAACTAGTAGGATTGGGTTAAGTATTTTATTAGCTTAGTAGGAATAGGATATGGGTATTATAAATACCCTATTTTGCTAGAGATTTTATAAACTCTCATCTTACCTTACAATTCATTCACTACTACTTTTCATTCTTCTTCTATTCATCTATGCAATTCTTAATTTCCGCAACAAGAGAAACATTACTTTGTTAGGAATTCACGCCTAACGCCTACCACACTATTACTACACGAAATCTTTATTGTGGTATAATAACAATGTCAATTGTGATTTCCTTCGCATTCATGGGTAACTAAACTTTTCTGTTGGGGTTATGGAAGCCATATGAGATACTATCTATTGCTATGAGTTTGTGAGTTCGTGACACGTATACTGCTTATATCATTATTCTCTTCATCTTAATCTAAATTCTTTGTGGTTGCAAACGCATAGAATACGCCAGTATAGCATTAACTTGTTCGAAAGAAAAATTATATGTCTGGAAAAGAGATAATGTCAAGGTAATAGGGTCCCATCCCCTATTAAAAAGTTAGTGTCGTAACTGGATTAACCTCTTGGAGAATTTGTACCGTTAGACACGCTTTAAGCTCGAAAGAGTTAAAGTGAAATAGTCCTTGTTTAGGTCGAAAGACGCTTGGATTTACCATCGAATACAATTCTCTATAAGCACATGCATGTATGAATTCCACATAACTCATAGCCAATAGAGACGTACAACTCATAAGGTGGACATAACCCCAACTCCTCAATTCTCATTGTTTTACAACCTACTAAACATTCTTTCTTTTTACTTTACTATTTTCAGTTTTTACTTTAATAATTTGGTTACACTTTACAATCCCCCCTTTTACGAGACTTGCACTAAAAGTCTAGTAATCTTTGCTTACTTGTTGACCAAGCTATTCCCTGAGGGATCAATACCCAACCCAGTTGGGTTCTATATTTGACTACAACCGCTTTACACTCTTACGAGAGCTGTAGATTGAGCGTTATCAAAAATTGGCGCCGTTGCCGGGGAATACGAGTGTCAACTAAGTTTGTGATAATTACTAGACCCTTTGGTCAAAGATTCTCGTACTTTTTACTTTTAGTTTTTGTTTTTGTTTACTGCAGGTTTTTATTCAGTGCATGCCCCATACTCAAAGTTCTGGTCAACCGTTATTACCTATCAATCCTGAACCACAACGTATTGGCAGAATGGAGGCACAACACGAAATCGAAAGGATGGCTGCTCAACAGGAACAGGCGAGACTAGCTGCTCTAGCCGCCGCTCAAGTGCATAAACAGAATATTGATAACCCTGGGCGAGCAATAAATCCTGACGACGAGGACCTAGGTGATGACGAGTTACTAAACCTTAGGCATGCTGCTGAGATCGCACCACCTGCCAACAGAAGAGATCGTCAAGCTAGGTTTAGACCTGAACGCCGAGCTATGCAACCAGCTTTCGACGATGATGATGATGATCTTGATGGAGCCGGAGCCACAGGAGCCATTATTCCTCCACCATTGGCACCCGGAGCCAAGTTCAACATCACAAGCACCATGATTCAGTTATTGCAACTCAAGGGATTATATGGTGGACTAGCAAGCGATGATCCAAATATGCATCTCATCAACTTTATTTCTAGATGCAAGTCATTTGACAATCCTGGTGTTGGTCAGAATGTAATTCGATTACGCTTATTTCCACTGTCTCTGTCTGGGGAGGCAACTCTATGGTTGAATGGGCTGACGCCTGACTCTATTACAAATTAGAGGCAATTGAGAGACGTTTTCCTAGAAAGATTCTTTTCGCCATCCAAAAGAGCATAATTGAGAGATGAAATCAGCAACTTTCGGCAGCTTCCAACCGAAGCTCTTCATGAAACATGGGAGAGGTTCAAGACGAAGATAATGAGGTGCCCAAACCATCATATGACCAATGTTCACCTAATGGAGATACTATACAGAGCCTTGAATTCAATAACTAAACCAGTGGTGGATAATGCGTCTGGAGGATCATTTATGGACCTCACCTTTGGGCAGGCAAGCAATATGCTAGATTAGATGACGAAGCAAAGTAGAGCTTGGCATACCAGGGATTCTGAGGTAGCAAACCCTACTATATCTATTGGCATGACTGCTGAACAAAGGAGAAGAGAAGAAGAACGTGATCAAGATATGGCGCACATGAAAACACAAGTGGATCTTCTTACAAAGCATCTATTATCAGGGAAGACCGAAAAAGTCAAAGCTATTGCGTCAAAAGGAAGAGACGAATCTGATTCGGAAAAAGAGGCCAACTACTTAAACAATCAGGGGGGGTTTTCGAGGTAATGCCCAAGGAAACCAAGGTCGGAACTATTATGATAAATCTGGAATCAAGGACCAAGGTAGTTGGAAGAACAAGAATGACAAAAGTGGTTTATACGTTCCCCCAGGAAGACGTGACAACACTACATCTGGTTCCGGAAGCATGGAAGATATGATGGCTAAACTATTGAAAGGAGTGGAAGCAACCAGCGCGGGAGTAACTGAGGTAATAAATGATTTGTCCTCAATGAAGCAATTGGTTGACTCACATTCCACTTCAATAAAGCAAATAGAGTAGCAATTGAGCCAACTTTCAGCAGGACTCGATCAAAGAAAGGCTAGCATTTTACCTAGCGACACTGTGCAAAACCCAAGGAATGATGGGTCATGCATGGCTATTACTACCCGAAGCGGTAAGGTGCTGGAAACTTCATCAAAAGGCAAGCAAGTGGTTGATGAAGTAGCGGACATTGATGATAACGCGAAAGGAGAAGATTCCGCAGAAGCTGGCCACGACGTCCATGACGTCACCCCTAGTAGGTTGCAGCCTGAAACTACCAAAATTCGGAAGCAAGAGGAGAAGAAATCCATGGAGAAAACAATTCCTTATCCACCACCACCTTTTCCTCAAAGACTGAAGAAGCAGGCGAATGATACAAGGTTTAGTAAATTCATGAATATGTTAAAGCAGATGACCATTAATGTTCCGTTTGTAGAGGCACTAGAACAAATGCCTGGGTATGCGAAATTTATGAAAGATCTCTTGACAAAGAAGCGGGCAGCAAGCTATGAATTGAAAGATACTGTTTATCATTGCAGCGCTATCGCTACCCGATCACTAGTTCAAAAGAAGGCTGACCCCAGTGCTTTCACTATTCCTTGCACGATTGGACCTATGAATATTGCTAAGGCATTATGCGATCTGGGTGCTAGCATCAATTTGATGCCACTATCCATCTACAGGAAGTTGGGGTTAGGCGATCCGACACCAACCAATATGAGGCTCGTGATGGTTGATAGGTTGGTAAAATGACCTGTGGGTATCTTGAATGATGTGTTAGTGAATGTTTCTTCATTCATCTTTCCTGCAGACTTCGTTATTCTAGATTGTGAGGCGGATTCTGAAGTTCCCATAATCTTGGGACGTCCTTTCCTCGCAACTGGAAGTGTGCTTATTGACATGAAAGCTAATGAGCTTTTATTTCGGTTGAATGACGAAGTGGTCCATTTTGATATATGCAAAGCAATGAAGCAGCCTAGCGATATGGATGTGTTCTCCGTAGCTTATGAGGATAAGAAAGCATTATCTGTAGCAAAACAGCTTACTGTTGAGCCATTGTCTGCTGCGCCACTGAATGTTGAGCATGAGGATGATGAAGATTATGAAGAAACTATGTGTCCTCTAACAGAAATAGGGTCTTATTCTCATACTCCTGAATAGCCGGACCTTTATCTTAAGAATCAACCATCACCAACAGCGAAGACTTCCATTTAAGAGCTACCAATGCTAGAATCGAAAGAGCTCCCCGATTATCTAAGGTATGTGTTCTTGGAAAGTGAAAATATACTTCCAGTAAGTATGGCGGATGACTTAAGTGAATAACACGTAGAGGCTCTCATCTCTGCTCTGAAGAGATAAAAGAGATCTATGGGTTGGACTATTGATGATATAATTGGTATCCCTCTTGGGATAAGCATGCACAAGGGTCATCTCGAAGAAGATTGCATGCCTACAAGTAAGCCTCATTGTCGTCTGAATCCATTCAAAAAACGATCCACCATCTATCTCGATGAAGTCTAAGTAATCGAGATAGCTATGTCGTGCCGCGACAATAAATCAAGCGCTTGGTGGGAGGCAACCCATCGTTTTTCAATTTTTTTCTTTCTTTCGTTCTATTACGTGTTTGATTTTGATAAATAAAAATCCAAAAAGAAGAGTCGTGCCACGACCAAAACTAAGGCGCTTGATGGGAGGCAACCCATCGTTCTAATCGTTTTTGTTGTTTTTGAGTGAATGTAGGTGCAAGAGGTATAACGAGGAGGTCGGTTTCAAATTTTGATTTGGACATATTGCATGTTAAAGGTGGTAAGTTAGGAATGAAGAAGCAAAAGGCTATGGATTGAGCATTGCTCATGAAAATATAGGCATCGAACAAGGCTAGGCCTAGGTAAAACTAGGCCACGAACAAGGCAAGGCCTATACTATGGCCTAACGTCTCGGAATCTAGTGTACCATAGCATAGGCGCCGCCCATGCTCAAGTATGTCATAGCATAGGCGCCGCCTATGCTAATTCCTTTTGTCTCTGAATCTCATGTGCAAAGTGAAAGGCGCCGCCTATGCCTAGGAATGCCATGGCATAGGCGCCCCCTATGCTAGACAATGCTTTGCAAAAGGCGCCGCCTATGCCAAGCATAGGCAATGCAAAAGGCGCCGCCTATGGTCACTTCTTGTCTCCAAATCCGATTTTAAATGGGTCAAAACCCAACCCAACCTTTTCCTATATATATGAGACTTAGTCTTGAACCAAAAACACATTGAAAACCTAGCTTATGCGCCGCCTATAGCCTCCAAATCCTCTCAAAAATTTTCCTTTTGCTCTATTTCTTCACAAGAACATCATCCAAAGGCATCAATCAAGTAAGTACTACTTTGTTCTTCATTTATATTCCGTAAGTAATACACTACTATGCCTACTATAAATTGTTAATTCTTGAAGAAATATTGGTGATGTGAATGTGTTTGAATTGTTGATACACAACCAAGTGAATGAATATATACGTTAAGATGATCTTAACTTGTTCCCAACTTGTATTTGATTTTGATGCACTGTCATACTTCTGTGGAATTGATATGGTCACAAAAATTGCATAATCTTGTCACTTGAATACTTACATGTTAGAATGACTTGTTCATCGGAATAAGACTTATAGTTGCCTACCGACATAGGCGGTTGTGATTATTGATAGATACTATACCTTAATTCGATCCCTATGTAGTAGTCTTGATATATCTAACATGAAAGTATTGCAAAGATTACAAGAAGTATGACTGAACTGATTTTATGATTGGATTATAGTACCTAAAACATATGCCGATGAAGTCTAAGTAATCGACCACTTTCACTTCACTAGTCTGTACCAACAAACTAAGTATGGGGTGGTGCCCCTATTGCTTGTTTATAGAGTGTATCCATCGAGATGATGCTAACATGAACATTGTTTTAAGTCTCAGGTACAATGGTTCCCAAAGCAAGACAAGGCAAAGATAAGGCTACCACTTCCCAAAAAGGCAAGAAAAGAGGCCGAAAAGAGCAAGGAGAATCATCCTCGATGCAAGTACCACATCGCATATTTGGAATAAAATGGGTTCTTGAGGAGGAAGCGAAGGAATGGTATAGGAACAACAAGGAAAGAAAATATGTTCATGTGGACTTGATAAACAAGGAAATCCTAGCGAAGAAGGAACCACGCATGTTGGCCAAGATCATGGCACTACATCTTGATTTCATCTTCCGAGACATGGGAATATGTAATCTCGATTTGACAAGAGAATTTTATGCCAACTGGTCGCCGAAAACCACAGGCAGCGAAGTCAAGATTCGGGGCCAAGTTTTACAACTCAATGCGAATTTCTTTAACTCCTTTCTTGGCTTGCCTTCAGTCAATCCATCACCATTCAAAGAGCTGTACAGTAGACCTCCATATAGAGAAATTAGACACACACTTTGTGGAACTAGATCCATGGCAAGGTGGAGCAGACATAAAGACACCGGACGACACAACACCTTCCCATATGCTCCTTTGAATAGGGAAGCAAGGATATGGTTGCGTATAGTCAACTCTTGCCTCATTCCAGGGACGCAATACACAAAAATAACAAGAGATAGATTGTGCTTGGTATATGCATTGATGACGAATGTCCCTATCAACATTGGGGCTATCATTCGATCTACAATGCGGAAGGCTAGGCTACACAAGCGATCCTATTTCAGCTTCGGCAATCTGTTGACTACAATCTTGAGGAAGGAAGACATCGAAGAGGAGCCGGCTGATCATAAACTCCCACACAACCCGAAGAAGTTTGACCTCACAAAGGTCAAAGATGCTGAATCAACACATGGTGTCAACCTTACTACGGCAGAGAAACATGCTCGGGATGAGAGTTTCTTTCGCCATCTTTATGGCATGACTCGGTTTACAATGATGAGCGGAGGTCGTATTCCAACTGCTGCAGAGCTCCAACAGCTGGATCATGACTATCCAATGAATGTGCATGCAAGGGAGATGTGTGGAGTAGGTACATACTTTGAGGAACCTCTTGATGACGATGTGCCAACCGATGATGATCGATGAATGCCAGACTCCGACGTGGAGGAGAATTCTGATGACGACGACTCCTATGATGATTCCGATGAAGGGGGTATGACCCCCGACATAGAGGAGGAGTCCAACTGACCAGGTTCTTCGTATTTATTTTCCACTGAGGGCAGTGTATCCCGTCTAAGTGTGGGGTGCTGGTATTTCCATGCTATACTTCTCTATCTGCATTTGCATTTATGTTTGTTTGGTTAGCTAGTTTGTTTGCTTAGCCTAGCTTTTTTCGTTTTTTCATTTTTTTAGTAGTTAAAATTTTTTTTTACTTAGCTTTGCATGAAATTATTCTAATAGGCAGCATGAGATTATAACAAGAGTTTGTGCTAAAATCATGACTATTGAGACGTTTAGGCTCTAATTGTGACTCACTATGTGATATTGTGTGGTTCAATTCCTTCATCTATTGGGTCGAGAGTCTATACTACTCCCAATAAAGTCGACCATGTGCCTTGTGTGTGTGAGGATATAGTATATTCTATGTTTGTGGCTGATGCTAGAACTTGCCTGGTATGTATGTAAAGCGAAAATAAGGAGTGCAAGTCTAGGAAATGATTTAGGCATTTCTTTGGCAACCTAGACTTATTTACCTTCTTTCTACCTACCCATGGACATTATCCTAGTTAACCCCTTTGAGCCTTTAGCCTATTTTCTTTGACAACCTCATATGTAAGCCTAATCCATTTTTTTCAAGACCATAATTTGATCCAAATTCCTAAGTGCTTTAAATTGTAAAGTTATGTGACGAAATAAGAGGGAAATGGGTGAGTATGATGCTTTAGAATGTATTGGTGCTTGAATTTGTTATAAAAAAAAATGTTATCATAAGAGGTATGTTATGAAAAGAAAAAGCAAAAGAAAACTGAAAAGTTAGTTATGTTCAAAATTGAAAAACAAAAGAGGAGAAAAGGGGTGGTAGAATAAAAGAAAGTAGAAAGGTTGTTTGAAACAAAAGTGTTAATGATACAATGTGATGTATTAAAGCGCTTAGGAACATAGTCACTATTTCTGGCCAAAATAGTCCTACCCGTCCCTTAGCCTACATTACAACCATCAAAAGACCTATTTGATCCTAAGCTTAGCATTCTGACATTTAGTGGAGCATTACACTAAGGGTAAGCCTATGGACATCAGTTGCAGCATATGAATTCTTTGTGAGAGCGAGAGCAAGGATACTTTTATACCCATATTTGAAAAATATGCTATACTTATGAGTGATTATGGGTAATATATTGTGAGACACACATGGTTGATGAGTTTTGGGTAGTTGTGTATGATTCTTTGTGCCTTAACTTTTGAATATGAGTTGTCCACCATCACGAGTCTATGCTAGAGGTTAAATTGTTTCTACTAATGATAGGAAAACTACTCTTTGTTGATAATTGTTGTGCCTGTCTTGATGAATATTTTGTGTTGTTACTGTGAAACCTTAAAGTGAATGTTTAGATGGACATGATATTTTGTTCGAGGACGAACAAAGCTTTAAGTGTGGGGTGTTGATGATAGGCGAATTTACACGCCTAGAGTGCTATATTTTGCCCATATTTTAGCCAAGTTTTGAGAACAAATTATATAATTCATGCACTTTTAGTCCTTTTTCCTGTAAGTGAGCTAACAAACGTGATTAGCAAGTTTTCAGGTATAAATGATGCAGAATTCAGCATTTTATGGATAACTTGACGCCAAAGAAAGCTTCACGAAAGAAGGAAGGGAAAGCTTACACGCCAAGGACCAAAAGTGGCGCATGGAAAATCTATCCCGGGCAAAAACAGCAATTCTGAAGACTTTGGGGACTAGCAGTAATTTATTAGGATTAGGATAATGATACTTTAAACTAGTAGGATTGGGTTAAGTATTTTATTAGCTTAGTAGGAATAGGATATGGGTATTATAAATACCCTATTTTGCTAGAGATTTTATAAACTCTCATCTTACCTTACAATTCATTCACTACTACTTTTCATTCTTCTTCTATTCATCTATGCAATTCTTAATTTCCGCAACAAGACAAACGTTACTTTGTTAGGAATTCACGCCTAACGCCTACCACACTATTACTACACGAAATCTTTATTGTGGTATAATAACAATGTCAATTGTGATTTCCTTCGCATTTATGGGTAACTAAACTTCTCTGTTGGGGTTATGGAAGCCATATGAGATACTATCTATTGCTATGAGTTTGTGAGTTCGTGACACGTATACTGCTTATATCATTATTCTCTTCATCTTAATCTAAATTCTTTGTGGTTGCAAACACATAGAATACGTCAGTATAGCATTAACTTGTTCGAAAGAAAAGTTATATGTCTGGAAAAGATATAATTTCAAGGTAATAGGGTCCCATCCCCTATTAAAAAGTTAGTGCCGTAACTGGATTAACCTCTTGGAGAATTTGTACCGTTAGACACGCTTTAAGCTCGAAAGAGTTAAAGTGAAATAGTCCTTGTTTAGGTCGAAAGACGCTTGGATTTACCATCGAATACAATTCTCTATAAGCACATGCATGTATGAATTCCACATAACTCATAGCCAATAGAGACGTACAACTCATAAGGTGGACATAACCCCAACTCCTCAATTCTCATTGTTTTACAACCTACTAAACATTCTTTCTTTTTACTTTACTATTTTCAGTTTTTACTTTAATAATTTGGTTACACTTTACAATCCCCCCTTTACGAGACTTGCACTCAAAGTCTAGTAATCTTTGCTTACTTGTTGACCAAGCTATTCCCTGAGGGATCGATACCCAACCCAGTTGGGTTCTATATTTGACTACGACCGTTTTACACTCTTACGAGAGCTGTAGATTGAGCGTTATCAGAAGTCAAGCCTAAACTGATGGGTGACCCCTCATATCCTATGTTGGCTACATAGTTTTGGAATGTAGGGACTGCTACTAATGACTTTGCCTAAGCTAAAGGGGAAGCCGCCATCCCTACATTCGCTCGGTGCTAAATTCTACTCCTAATTGAACTAAAACTGATACTGAACTGAACTAAGTTTAATTGAACATCATAACTGATAGTGCTCATCATGATCATAATAACTGAGTATAATGATGAGAATCATGGTTTAGATAAATTTTTACTTGAAAATCAGAAACATGAGTAAACACATAGGTATCGGGTGTTCATAACTCGCTAGCACTGAATGACACTTTAAATATGATAGAATCATCAAAAATATTCGTAGGAAGTAATAATTTGGGGAACCCAAAACATAATGCATTTGAGTAACTGATAATCTCATGACTTACAACATGGAAATGAGTGAACCTGAAAAGGGAATCATGTTTACAGGCTAAATACATGAGTTTAACAATTGACCTGGTATTGACCAACCATGACATGTAAGTTTGGGGTTTGAATCACATAGAAACATAATATACATGATAAAGACAATAACATAGCTAGAATGTAAAATTAGTGAGGAAACATATATATAAGTAAATCTTGATGCACTTAAAGCCTTTAATCTCATGGAAATATCATAATTCAAGAATATGGCTAATTGGATATGAACCCTAATTACAAATAGTGAACTTTAATCTTAAAATAAGATTTGGGTAAGAGAATAAGAATGCATCCCTGTTCATAAACCCCACATACCTTAACTAAATGAATTCTTGAAGAAACTTTAAATTGGAACGTGAACCCTTGAATTCTTGAGGAAGAAAGATTCAATATTGGGACTTGAATGATGAACTTGTGAAAGAAAACTTATTCTTGATGTTTTCTTGAAGATTCTTGAACTTGGAAGCTTGAAATATTGGATTTCTTAAGAGGAAAATCTTGTATTATTGTTCTTGAGAAAGGGGAGGTTTTTTGTGTGAGCTGATTTGAAGAATATGGGCAAATAATTCCCTTTTGGGTGTTACAATTCGTGCCTTGGACGTTTGGGGTTGAGGGTAAAGGACCAAAGTGCCCCTTGACTCTTAAGAAGATGAAATAGTGAAGGAATAAACCCCGCGTTCCACCCCTTATTCTGGGGGAGTAGCCCCTGTGCTGCCTGCCTTGTCCTGAGGAAATAACCCCCCAGTGCGGGCTTATTACCTGCCTTTACTTCCACTCACAAAAAAGGCCATAACTTTTTGCTCAGGTATTAGATTAAGGGAAAATTGTACCGTTGGAAATTTAACTCAATTATCTATAATTTGGTGGTTTTTGAGCTAAAAAATTTCACATATATCAAAAGTTATACACGTTCAAAGTAGACTCTTGTAGAATCGAATACAAAGACTTGGCCGAATCAAAGGCTCTTAGCTCAACTTTGCTCTAAGTGATTCCTACAAACATTTATCACCTCAAAAGCTCTTCACATACTAGGATAATGATAATGACACATGTATTCATATACAAATCAAGGGATTAAATTTTACACGTATAGGAATGACAGTTCAAAGTCTTGCCCAAATATACGAGGCATTACATTATCTCCCCCTTGGAATCTTGTGTCCTCTAATGAGACTGGTAACACTGAGAATGCTAAGGTAACTGCGACCATATATAGAATATTCATGACTTGGAACATGTTTGCATAATTGAGTCTGAGCATTATACATGAATTAATTGATTTCATAAATACATGCAATGACATGACAATGGTTATAAGGCTGAGATACAAACGAGAGAGTCAACTTATGAGGAACCATTAACTTAGGATGGATCTTGTTTCGTGAAGAAAAGCTGAGGTGTTTAAGACATAAAAACTCGAGGTATTACAATATCTCAACCTTGGGATCATTCATCTCCATAATGATACTGACTTGGCTAAAATACTAAGGAAAGACTGAGATGATGCACGGAATACTTACGAACTGAATCGTGACTGAATATCTAAAATTTGAAACTAATGCATGATGCATGAGAGTTAATTTTGTAATTTTCATGGATGTGAATATTTTACCTCATGGAATGGCCATATTCATGAAACTCTAAATTGCAAGACTAGATGGAAAGATGAAAAACTATACGAGTATATCTATCTGATTGTTAAACTGAATTATTGGCTATACGGATGGACTCATACTGAAAGTTCATACTCAACTAGAGTATTTCTTTAACACACTTTGAAAGAAGTTCTAAGAACATTAGGGAGCAAATAATTCTTGAGCATGATCTGAATAAGATATCTGAGTAAGGAATCTTAATATGGTTTTAACTCTATAATATGGAACATAGGCCTATAAAACATAAGGTGGGATAGAATTACTAGGCCGTAAACAATGTAACTGCTATTTTCAAGCTTAGACATACTCCTCATATACTCCCTCAACTATACATTCCCCTTCAATACTAAACTTCACTTAAGGCTACTTATAATCTTCACATGGGTACTGATAACTCTATCTACTGAAGTCTGAGCTGAACTGAATTCTCTCACTATGTTCAAGCCTACTCGAATCTACAAAGTGCACACATATTACTGTAATACTAGTCTGAACCATGAATTCAATACCTCATGTATTTTCACAACTTCTCATCTCCAGAATAATTCGTATTACCACTTCAACAACTAAATTCAACCTCTTACTAGAAATTCACTAGCATACAATGCATTCATCCACTTATACACCAACATGACATTCAAGCTTATCTTTATAACTATATATGAACTTCTAGGAAAACAACCATAACAATACATTTCTCATATTCTCTAAACCTCTATCATTAACAACTTTCATGCACTACCTTAAGAAAACACATATAGAATTCTCAACTAACCATGACATATACAAAAAGCGTAACCCCAATCTTTCTTCAATATTATACCCTTACATAAAACAAGCATACTACAATTTTTTATTTAACAAGGAACATTTACTCTCTCCAATCTAAACAATTACTCATCACCACTATTATTTCATAAGGAGAGGTCACTGAGAGGTTAGAACATGAGATCCTGAAGCATGGAAAGATACTATACGTAACTTGACACTTAACTGAGGACTGAGGAATAGAGTATCAACATCATGGATTCGTCAAAGATATCTAATCTGAGAACAAATACAACATAATCTGAATGTCGTTGATCATTAAGGATGTACCATGCGTACCTGGAACTGAACATTCTGTAAAGCATGAGTACATGAGTCATGAGCTGCATGACTTGAGTTTGGAGTTCATAAATTCATGGAATATGATCCGTACTACTGAGTGAACTGGAACTCCTGATACTAGGGACTAGAAGCATACATGTTTCTATGTAAAGTGCATAAATATGAGTTATGAGCATGGAGATGCTCTATAAGGTATGAGTAGAAGTCATGATGACTGAAGTACAAATACTGAAATAAGAATGGGTCGGGTATCCTCCTCCCTTTTGTTGTTCTACAACACACTGTCATCATTACTAGAATTTGAGAGCCTGACTAAGTTACTTATTCTATCATCTCCCCCTTATATTTAGGCTATCATTCTAAGTCTGTGTACCCCTTTGATAAACTCTAAAATAAACTGCAACCACTTTACTCTAGAGCCCAAGATATAATAATACACATTAATAATAAACTCACCCTAAAAGACTACACCTAAAAGCGTAAAAACCGTTGCTAGTACTTCCTACTGAGATACAACTCTTAACTTTTTATAGCCCCAATAGTCATCATGTAATAACTTGAACACTTACTAACTTAGAATCTTCATGAGTATCACCATACCATGAGTTCTAACCATCTAGAATTTTAATTCTTCTTACTATTAGATCAATCATCCAAGATTTAAACTTAGATTCTAACACATAACATGGATATTCCCAAACCTTTAATAAACCATACTACTTTCATCATAGCCTACCAATATCATATCTCTAACTTATATTTTCCCCTAAACCATGAGAATTACCATTACACCAACATACCCTACATCAATAACATATAATTTCTAATCAACAAACTCAAATTCTTGCATACACTATTTCATGCCTACTGATTCACCTTTCATACAACTAGCACCATGGATACTGTCATCGGATTCTGAGAAGGTATCTGAAAGCTCAACTGACTTTGGCTTAGTGCATAATTTTCATGAACATGAATGAAATCTTTCAAACTTTAGAACTTAAAAGCACTGATGAGATGCTTTCGAGCCTGCATATAATCCCATAACTGTTTGTGGGGACTATCAGAGAAAATTCTATTTGTAGGAATTTAAGCTGGCTATTTTTGTAGCCTTAAGAATAAAGTAGAGGTGGAAAAAAATGGATTCACATAAGAATCTACATAAGTTCCTTAGAGAACACTTTTACTACACGATCTGAGATATGAAAGAAGGGAAATATTTCTTAAATGCCCTATAGCCTCTTGAAAAAAAGTACAGACGTCTTCATACTATTCTGCAAGACTCTACTAAAACCGGCTTCATAGACACCCTAGGCCACTTGAACTCTGTGCTTTGATACCAAGTTTTTCATGACCTGAGACTACCCCCTAGTCGTAACATGGTGCTTAGAACCACAAGTGATCCCAAGATAACCCATGAATTGGCGTAATACTTGAGCAACTGATTTAGAATATTTAAAATAGCTAAGTGTGTTGTACAAAAACAAAATCATGACATAGTCTAAATAATATAATACTAATAAAGTTTACAATCTGATAAAAACTGAAGAGAGAACTAGAATTTACATTTCATGACTCTGATTGACTATCTATGAATCCTCTACTATACTAACTATAGATAGCTGGAACATGCCTCCAACTATCAAAAATCAATACATATGAATAAATATAAAATAGTACATAAACTACAACTGAGCGGAGTCCCCAAAATAGGAGAACTTACCACCTGCTGGTTGGAAGCTATAATTATCTGATTATGATGTGTAGGTTACAAATGGTACCTATATTATAAGACAATGTGGTACATAGATATATTTGTGGATCAGTACTTTTGGAATGTACTGAGTAAGTGGGGGTGAATGCAATAAGAAAAATTGAGTAGATACAAAATCTTAAAACATGCATGCTATGTGCAAGTAGACTCACCAAGTGACTAAAATCAACTCAAAACTGAAGTAGCTTAAAACATCAGTCACAAACATAATCTAATAACTCGTGAATCACTACACTTAGTTCACTTTTGTAGAATAAGTAGAACTGAAGCTAGGAAGTAGTAAAAACATAAATAATATATGTATATCTCATGTAAGACTGAATATGTTGTAAAAAATATACTGAGGATTATGTAGGAATACTGGTCTGAAACTAAGCGGTGGAAACTGACATAACTCAAGGATATGAATATACAAGTACACGAAGCATGATTGAATACACATAAAAACCAAACATAACATGTGTTAAGCAGATCTGATTAACTGATTAGCTAATGCTTGAGTGACTAAACGACTGGAATCTAAGTAAATGGATACCTAAAGTCTGTATACTAAGTAGTTGATATATGAAAACCAACAAACTAATATTTGAATACTGAATAACTGATAACTGAATACTGAGTAACTGATATTTGGATACTAATTTACCGATATCTGAATACTGATTTACTGGTATCTGTATATTGATTATTTGATAACTATATATTGGTTAACTGATATCTGAATACTGATCATGTAAAACTAAACTATACTTAGTTTGAATAAATGGACAAAAATTAAGAGAGGTATCATGTAATCGACATGCCACAATCTGATCTAATCGGAGCCCAAACTGTAACCCCAGTTGGAAGGGTGAGAGTACCATGACATGGGTACTAACACTGGTTATGTGGATCCACTAATCTGTTGTCCTGAAGGACCAGGATGTCAAGCCTAAATAGATGGGTTTTCCCTGAGAGAAAGTCAAGCCTAAACTGACGGGTGAACCCTTGTATCCTATGCTAGCTACGTAGTTTTATAATGTAGGGACTGCTACTAACGACTCTATCTAAGATAATGGAGGAGTCTCCATCCCTGTATTCGCTCGATGTTAAATCCTACTCCTAACTGAACTGACACTGATACTGAACTGAACTAAGTTTAACTAAACATCATAATTAATAGTGATCAACATGATCATAATAACTAAGTATAATGATGAGAATCATGGTTTAACTGACTTTTTACTTAAAAATATGAAACATGAGTAAACACATAGGTAGCGGGTGTTCATAACTCACCAGCACTAAATGACACATTAAAAATGATAACATCATCTAAAATATTAGTAGAAAGTCATAATTTAGGGAACCCAAAACATAATGTATTTAAATAACTGATAATGTCATGAATCACAACTTCGAAGTGAGTGAACTTGAAAAGGGAATCATGTTTACAGGATAAATACATGAGTTTAACAATTTGAATTGGTATTTACCAACCATGACATGTAAGTTTGGGATTTGAATCACATAGACCCATAATTTACATGATAAAGCTAATAACATATCTTGAATGTAAAGTTAGTGAGAAAAAATGGATATAAGTAAATCTTGATATACTTAAAGCCTTTAATCTCATGAAAATATCATAATTCAAGAATTTCGCTAATTGGTATGAACCCTAATTGCAAATCATGACTTTGATCTTAAAAAATGTTTTGGGTACAAGGATGAGAAATGATCCTTGTTCATAAACTCCACATACCTTAATTGAACGAATTCTTGAAGAAACTTAAAATTGGAACTTGATCCCTTGAATTCTTGAGGAAAAAGCTTGAATCTTAGGACTTGAATGATGAACTTGTGAAAGAAACCCTATTATTGATGTTTTCTTGAATATTCTTGAACTTTGAAGCTTGAATTCTTGGATTTCTTGAGAGGAAAAGCTTGGATTATTATTCTTGGGAAAGGGAAGGTTTTTTCGTGAGTTGATTTGAAGAAGATGGGTGAATAATGTCCTTTTGGGTGTTATAATTCGTGCCTTGGATGTTTAGGGTTGAGGGGAAAGGACCAAAGTGCCCCTTGACCCTTAAGAATCTGAAACAATGAAGGAATAAACCCAGAGGCGTGGGGAGTATCCCTCATACTGCCCGTCTTACCCGAGGGAATAACCACGTGGCGCGAGGTTATTGTCTGTCCTTACTGCCTCTCATAAAAAAGGTCATAACTTTTTGCTCTGGTATTGGATTACGGAAAAATTGTGTCGTTGGAAAGCTAACTCAATTATCTACAATTTGGTGGGTCTTGAACTGAAAAAATTACACATATATCAAAAGTTATACACGTTCAAAGTAGACCCTTGTAGAATCGAATACAAAGATTTGGCCAAATCAAAGGCTCTTAGCTCAACTTCACTCTAAGTGATTCCTATGAATATGTATCACCTCGAAATCACTTCACACACTAGGATAATGATCATGACACATTTATTAACATACAAACCATGGGATTGAAGTTTACACTCGTAGGAACAACGGTTCAAAGTGTAGCCTGAAAATGTAGGGCGTTATAATACCCTTTGAATTGTCTTGCCAGTAATAGGGAACTTAGGTCCACTAGCCCTCTTCTTTGTTGTATTGTAAATCGCTTTCCACCTGGGGTTTTGACGACCCCTTAAATTCAACCTGCAAAAAATTAAAACAATTACAAAAAGTTAAATTTATTTCCCCTACATTCTACTATTTTTGTGCAAAGGGTAACTGGTGTTACAAAGCTCGGGCTGTAGAAAGGTGTGTTTTCATCGAAAAGATGATTAAGAACATTAAACACGACAATCTTCAATTCTTGCACAAAATCAAAAAGAGAATTGACAAGTAAGCTTTCTATTACATAACTTGCAAGTAAAAGTTAAATTATAGACAGTAAAGATTAATGAAAGGTCATGGTCTTACATTTGAATTGCTATCTTTTTTGGTGACTGACAATGCTTAGTTATGATGATCATTATCTGTGTATCTCACAGTTATGTCTTCTCATTTTATCAAATATTTATCTATTAGACTTAATTCGATGAACTAAAGCTAGTTGGTGTAGAATTGCCTACAGTTGAAGTGAGATATGAAAATTTAACCATTGAAGCAGAATGTAAGCTAGTTCATGGAAATTCTCTCCCTACTCTTTGGAATTCTCTCAAAAGAATGATGAAAGTAAGCTAGTTCAAAAAGAAAGTAGCATCAGCCTTTTTATGGTGAGGACACCCAACTCACCTTCTTAACCCTCCCAAATCTTTTCCATAATCTATCAAAATAAACCCAACAGACCACAAAAACATAAATTGACCACAAAATCCAACAGAAATAGACCACAAAATCAAAACAAAATTTTCCCTAACAACAAACAGAAATGTAATTTCTCATTTTCATGGATTTTAGTGTATATATTATCAAAAAATCAGGAAATAGATCCATTCATTCTTACATGAAAATAGTTTCAAGAGAGAAGAAATGCACAAAATTGATTTGGGCAACAAAACCAACAAAAATAACCACTTTCACAGTAAGAACACTTACTTGAGAACACCTTTCACTGAAAAAACAGTCTTTATCCTAAAAGTAGAAGTCGATCGAAGAACACCTTTCACTGTAAAGCTCCAAAAACACTCTAAAATCAAAATCAACACAATAGTTTGGAAAAATGGACCTTAAATCAGTGCATAAAATGGCATAAAAGAGAGTTTTTTTACCATTTTCATTACTTACAACTCTGTTTGGGTCACGAATTAACTCAGTGAACCCTAAACTCGATCCCAGGAGAAATGAACAATCTTAATGAAGCTCGACGGTTTTCTAAATTCTAGAACCCTGAACTCGATCAGTGTGGCTTTCTTGTACAATTGAAGCATAGACAAAGAAAGGGGGAGAATAAAATGTGGTTATCCAATCCTAACCCTAAACTTCCAATTTTATGAGATTTTTATTAATTTTTTTAATTATTATATTAATATTAGCGGGTGTAAATAAAGATTTAGAGGGAAAAATACTCGAGTTTTTTATTTTTAGTATAATTTAACCGTAGCTATAGGTTAACTATAGCGACGGTTATAATAACCGTTACAATAGTGTAGTGTATTAGGACGGTTAATTCTAATAGGTGACAGTTATTTTAATTAATAGTTCCATTAGATATGGTCACATTATGCGATGGTTATAGCTGTTTCCATAGAGAATCTATAGTGATGGTTCTATAACCGTCTCTAAACAATCGTTACCATATCCCTTATTTTCAATAGTGCTTGAATCCGTTCGTTTAGTGATCTACTAAAGTTTTCTTCAAAGGATTGACAATAAGTATGAATATGTAATTAAGGAGAAAAAAGATAATTTTATTTGATCTAAACTTATAGGATTATCGGTGTAATCATTACGTAAACTTAAAATCGGAAAACAAATTGATAATCTAATAAAAAATTATAAAACTCAATAAAAATAGTTGACCCTATATCGATAAATCAATAACATTTTTTCAGTTGGTTTTATCTATTCAACCGATTTTACACACCCTTTGGAGGGGGGGAGTACTTAGCACCTATTTGCTCATAGATTTTGAAGTTGAAATTAGGAACTTGAATCATGAGTTTTTGGTTGTTGTAATTTTTTAAACTTAAAGTTGTGTTTCAATCATGAATAATGTTTTGTGAGCGAAAGTGAATTTTCTCCTCAAAACTGGTATGCATCAGATTTTGGAAACATGAAAATATTTTAATATTGATTTTTCAAAATCTGATCAATTTTCATAGCCAAACAGATATTTGAATACACTTATTTAAAATCTAGTCCAAAATCTATTGTTGAACACCAGCTTAATTAGCAATAGTCCACTTTATATGACAAAATTTCATTTTTAGTTTGTCCCAAATAAATATTTTTTATATTTAATGATAATTAAACTTGAAATTTCTCACTTTATCGTTATTGAGATGTTTTATATTTACATAAATATCTATTTAATTATTTTAAATCACAATATTTTAAGAATATTATTCCTAAACTCAGCACCAAGTAAATCGGGAAAGATAGATTACTTACTTTTTGAGTCTTCAATTCATGCATAGAGTTTGGGTTTGTCTTGAGGCTTTCCTTAGGGCGAGACTTAGACAAAAACACCTCGATGCTTTGTAGGAAGGCGAAAGTATCGAAAGGCAAATTAGGCGTAAGCCTAGAAAGTTTACAAAGTACAATAATGTTTTCTTATTAAATACAACAACAACATATCCAGCGTAATCCCAAAAAGTCGGATCTTGGGAGGATAAAGTGTACGTAGTCAATGCCACTACCTCAAATAAAGTAGAGATGATGTTTCTGATAGACTCCCGACTCAGGATAAATAACAATATAGCAAACAAAAAACATAAAAGCAAACAACAAATAAGGGATATCACGCCTCTAGATAATAAAGTAAACAAGATACCCATAAAATAATCTATAAACAAGCTATTCGAAATCATCGACAACACCAAAACACCACGAATAATCGGCTACAAGGAACAACCAGCACAGAGACAAACAAAGCATTTTCCCCTACTATTATGGGCATATTCCTACCTACTACCCCTCTATACTAATCTGCATCCTCCATATCTTACTATCAAGGGTCATATCCTCTGTAAGTTGTAACCGCTCCATGTAATGCCTAATCATCTCCCTCTAATATTTCTTTGGCCTACCTCTAACCCGCCTAAAACCAACTATAGTCAGCCTCTCACAACTCCATACTAGACCATCTGTGTCCCTCCTCATCATATGTCTGAACCAATGCAACCTCACCCTCCACCGAAGTCACTCCCACATTCACCTGAATAATCTTATTTTTAAACTTATCCCTCCTGGTAAGTCCACATATCCATTCTCATTTTTTCCACCTTCAACTTTTTGACGTGGCAGTTCTTAACTGGCCAATACTCTACTTCATACAATATAGTCAGTCAGACTTTCATTAAGTAGAACTTACCCATAATCTTAAGAGACACATTCTTATCACACAAGACTCCCGAAGTGAGCCTCCATTCCAACCACCCTGTACTAATACGATATATGACATCCTCGTCAATCTCCCTATTTTCTTGAATCATAGACCCAATATACTTAAAACTCTTCCTCTTCTGAATGGCCTAAGAATCCATCCTCACTACCACATTATCCTCATGCAATAAATCACTAAACCTACATTTCAAGTACTTTGTCTTGATTCTATTCAACCTAAATTCTTTAGAATCAAGGGACTATATCCAAACCTCCAACTTATCATTAACTCATCCCCCGAGTCTTTTCAATTAGTACAACACCATCAACAAATAATAGATACCAAGGTACCTCCTCTTGAATACCCCGCGTCAAAATATCCATCACCAAGACAAGTAAAAATGGGCTAAGAGTCGATCCTTGGTACAACCCTATCAAAATAGAAAAGTGCTCTGGATCTCCTCTGACCGTCCTCTCACGAGTCTTCGCATCATCGTACATGTCCCAAGTTGACCTAGTAAACATCACGGGCACCCTCTAGCCTCTACGTACCTCCAAAGAATCTCCCTGGGGATTTTGTCATACGCCTTCTCAAGATTAATGAATATCATGTGCAAGTCCTTCTTCCCCTCCATAAACTATTCCACTAATCTCCTCACAAGGTGAATATATGAACGGTAAATACTTAAATACTCTAATCAAAAGTAAAATAAAACTTAAAAGTCATACTTTCAAATGTACTTGCCAATGACGACGCTACTCAAAAGGATACTATTGTACTTTCCTTTTCATAGATTTTTTCTTTTCTTTTAGTTCTTTTCAAGTCGCATAGTGATGAGCTTTTAAGTTATTTATTTTCTTTGCTCTCTTTTAAAATATAATATATGGTATATGGGTGTGTAAAATATTGATTGAGTTACGGGAAGGTGCGGGTTGATTAATTATATACTATTTTTTATACAAACTTATATTTTTAAGGACATATAATAGTTTATCATATGAAAGTTGACTTTATCTATTAGTTGTATTATGTGTTTGGGTTAGACTCTTTTTGCTAAAGCAATTTTAGATATATATATTTTACTTATTTTTTTATAATTTTGATATAGTTTCTTTTTTTTGTGTGTGTAGTTATCTCTTTCAAAAAATATTTTTTCTAATTATATTGATTTATAAAATACTAAAAATCAAAGGATCTGTGGGGCTTACGATCCAACATCTCGAGGCATATGTCTCGCCTCATACCAGATAAAACACCTCGCCTTACACCTCCACCTTTAAAAACATTGGTTATATGTTCAACAGAGATAGCTACAAAGACATGGTTCTTCATACACTTGATACTTAAATTTAAAGGAATAATTTCAAATATATACAATAAACTAATTAGTTTACAATAAATATAATCATGTTTTAACTTACATAAAAAATAGTCAACTGTTTTTGTTGCACCACAAAAGCCCAACCCAAATGCCAAAAATATATCTGATCCACTTTCTATTATTTTGTTTTTTTTAGACATCTTTCCTTTTTAATTTCTTTATTGTGCTGTTTGTTTGTTCGTTTTTTAACAAAAACGGGCCTAAAATGTCCTTCACTTATTTAAATGGTGAAAAAATGTCCTTCATGCACCTTTTGGCTCTATAATACTCGTCACATCCACCTTTGGGCTCCAAAATGTCCCTCACATCTACCTTTGAGCTCCAAAATATCCTTTATTAAACATTCTCAATATTAAATAAATAAAAAAAAATCATTAATGAAGTGGTATATTTTCATTGGTCCGCATTTTATTAATCAAAAAAATTTTAAAACCTCAACTCATAATGCTTTGTTTTGAAATTCATGATCTAGTACTTTCGTTGGTTGAAATTCATGTGATGAACAACTAAAACTTGTTGTACACACATCAAAAATGTCATGGTTTTTAGAACAGGACAATGCTCACCACATGATTTTTACAAGTTGAGATCATGGTTATGGAAGCTTCAGTTTTAGAATTTTGTTGGTTGAAATTCATGTGATGAACAACTAAAAACTTTTTGTACACACATCAAACATGTCATGATTTTTAGAACAGAACAATGCTCACCACATGATTTTTACAAGTTGAGATCATGGTTATAGAAGCTTCAGTTTTAGAAATCTTTTAGAGCATACAACAAAAATGATGTTTTGCCTGGTGAACTACAATGCTATAGTGCATGCAAATGAAAAAGGAATTTAGAAATTAGTTGTAGTAGACCAATAGATGATTCCATCTATCTTTGGTAATTCTAGAATTCTAGATAATCTTCTCTAAAGTGATATCAATGAAACTAAATACAACAACACCCTCTGACTGAAATGTGTTGTGAATGCTATTATAACAGAAGTAGTCGTGGTATTATTGCTTTGTATTGAAATACATCAAAGAATTTATCATGAAATTTGGTCATAAGATTCAGTAAATCTCATTTCACCTTCCACGCATAAAACAGAGCATGGTAATTTACATCTAAAGCAGAGAACAATAAACAAATTTTGAGTTGATTTCACAAACTCTAAAGGAAGAAAGTAACTTATGGTGCAATCCTTAAAAAGAATACCAGACATATATATTCATTCATAAAAGAAAGATGCACACTTTATCATGATTTCACAACAAAAAGTACTTAAGCATTAATATATTAGTACTGATCGCCGTGATAGATGAGGTAGGTGTTGTGGGTTAGAATTTTTTAATTTCTTTAAATAATAAAACAGGGACCAATGAAAATGTGTCACTTCATTAATGAAATATCTTTTATTTATTTATATCGGAAAAGTTAAATAAATGATATCTTGGAGTCCAAAAGTAGATGTAAAGGGCATTGTGGAGCCCAAAGATAGATGTGAAAGATATTTTGAGGGTAAACTACATAAATGACTCTTATAATGGCGGCTTTGTATTTTTGTCCCTCATGAGAATGATCTTATAAAACTAGCCTCCCATCTTTTTTTATATAGCACAATTACCTATTTGCCCCTCAATATCTCAAATATTTCTAAACAACTCCATACTTATTTATCTTTCAACTTTTTTTTTCTCTTTTTTATTTTGCTTTAATTTTTATCTTTTCTCTCTCTCTCTCTCTCTCTCTCTCTTTTTGTTTTTCTCAATCTTTACTTTTTTTCCCTTTTTTCCTTTCAACTTCTATTTAAAAAAAAAAACTCGTTTTTAATTTTACTTTTTTTTATTTTTTATTTTTTCATTTTTTATTTTTAATTTTTAATTTTTTTTCAACCCTTAGTTTTTTCTCCTCTCAACTTCTGTTTATTTTTAAAAAAAAAATCTTCTTTTTATTTTTCTTTGATTTTTATTTTTTCTTTTTATTTTTCTTTGATTTTTATTTTTTTTTGTTTTTAAATTTTTTTCAATCTTTATTTTTGTTTTATCTTTTTTTGTTTTTTCTCTTTTCTTCCCTCAGCTTCTATATTTTCTTTATTTTTATTTTTTACTTTTATTTTTTTAATATTTTTCTTCCTTTTTCACAATTTTTCTTTTTTTTTCTCCATTTTTCTCCAATCAAGTTATGCCCCATAAGCAAGAGTTGACACTATCACATTGTAGATGCAAGATTTATGACTTTCAAACAACAAGTTACGTTTCACGGACAAGAATTGACACTATCACATTATGTTTTGATTTATGAGATGATCTATAACTCTTACCTTAGAGGCAAGACTTAGCTCAAGGACTTTCAAACAACAAATTATGCCCCACGATAAGAGTTGACTCTACCATGTTATGTTTTCATTTATGAGATGGTCTACAAGTCTTGCCTTAGAGGCAAGACTTAGCTCAAAGACTTTCAAACAATAAATTATGCCTCACGGGAAAGAGTTGACACTACCACGTTATGTCTTCATTTAGGAGATGTTCCACAACTCTTGCCTTAGAGGCAATACATAGCTCAAGGACTTTTAAACATTAAATTATCCCCCACGGGCAAGAGTTGATATTACACGTTATGTCTTTATTTATGAGATATTCTACAACTCTTGCAATAGAGGCAAGACTTAGCTCAAGGACTTTCAAACATTAAATTATGTCTCACGGGCAAGAGTTGACACTACCACATTATGTCTTCTTTTATGAGATGTTCCACAACTCTTGCCTTAAGGCAAGACATAGCTCAAGGACTTTCAAACATTAAATTATGCCCAACGGGCAAGAGTTGATATTAAACGTTATGTCTTTAATTATGAGATGTTCTACAACTCTTGCAATATAGGCAAGACTTAGCTCAAGGATTTTCAAACAATAAATTATGCCCCATGGGCAAGGGTTGACACTACCATGTTATGTTTTCATTTATGAGATATTCTACAACTCTTGCCTTAGGGGCACGACTTATTTCAAGAATTTTCAAACAAGTTACATAAATTGGACAAGAGTCAACACTAATACATTGTGATTTTTATTTATTAAATGCTCAATAACTCTTGTCCTAGAGGTACGACTCAGCCCAAGGACCATTAAAAAACAAGTTATGTCCCATGGGAAAGATTTGACATCACCACATTGTGTATTGATTTATGAGATGTCTTATAACTCTTCCCTTAGAGGCAAGACTTAGACCAAGAGCTTTCAAGCAACAAGTTATGCCCTATGGGCAAGATTTGACATTATCACATTGTGTTTTGATTTATGAGATATTCTATAACTCCTGCCTTAGAGGCAATACTTAACTCAAGGATTTTCAAACAACAAGTTACGCCCCATGGGCAAGAGTTGACACTATCACATTATATTTTGATTTACAAGATGTTCTATAACTCTTGCTTTAGAGGCAAGACTTAGCCCAAGAACTTTTAAACAACAAGTTACGCTTCATGGACAAGATTTGGCACTATCATATTGTATCTTAATTTATGAGATGTTTTATAAATCAAGGACTTTCAAACAACAAGTTATGTCTCATGAGTAAGAGTTGACATTACCACATTATGTCTTGATTTATGATATTTTTATAGCACTTGTCATAGAGGCACGAATTAGTCCAAGCACTTTAAAACAACAAGTTACGCCCCATGGGCAAGAGTTGACACTACCACATCGTGTCTTGATTTATAAGATATTCTATAACTCTTGCTTTAGAGGAAAGACTTAGCCAACAAGTTATGCCCTATGGACAAGAGTTGACACTATCATATTGTGTCTTGATTTATGTGATGCTCTATTAGTCTTGTCTTAGAGACAAGACTTCGCCCAAGAACCTCCCAAAAGAACAATGACACCCAGTGGACAAATGTTGACACTACTACATTGTTTCTTGATTTATGAAATATTCTATAACTCTTGCCTTATTAGAAACAAGACTTAACCCAAGGATTTTCAAACAACAATTTATGCTCCACAAGCAAGACTTGACACTACCACATTGTGTCTCAATTTATGAATTGGTCTATATTTTTGTCCATAGGCAAGACTTATCCCAAAGGACTTCCTAACAACAAGTCATGCCCTTAAATTTGCTTTGATGTTAAAAAAAAAAAAGATCCCTTTGTGGATTATCCAACTTTTTATTTATTAGCAAAATATAATAGACGTTGAGAAAACAGAAAAAAATAGAGAAATGAAACAAAGAGATTGAGAAAAAAAAAGAAAAAAAAAAGGTTAAGAAAACAGAGAAGAATAAATAACAAAAAAAATTGAGAAAAACAAACATGAAAAGAAAAAAATAAAAATAAAATTTTAGAAAAATGAAAATAAAAAATGAGAAAATGAGAAATGATAAAAAAAAAAAGATTGAGGCCAATGAGTTAAAAAGAGAGAGAGAATTGAAGAAATAACTAACGTTTGAGGAAAAAAAAGAGAAAAAAAATAAAAGAAAAAGAAAAATTGAGACAAATGTATTAAAACAAGAAAAAAATAAAAGTCAAGGTAAAAAAATAATAGAATTTGAGAGACAAACGAAAATAAAAATTTCTTTTCACTGTTCATATTAGTGTTCTTTCTATATATTCTGGTGCATCTGTTATGTTTATATTATTATCTAATAATTGTTTTGTCATATATCCTATCCATAATTGTATTGTTTTTTCTGTATCTATATCTCAATTCTAGGTATTTCTGGTTGTGGAATAATATCTTGTGGTATAATCATATCTCGTGTCATTCCTATCTTTATAACTTGTATGGGTTTTTTAACTTTATCATATAATATCTCTGCTGGTGCCGTGTAAATTTTTATAAAAAATAGGGTACCTTTGGTTATTCTTTTAAAAATGTTAAATGCTTCATATATTTCCGGTATAGTGGATATCTAATTTCCGTCAGAGGTATATACAGTACTGAGTAGTCCATATTCATAGCAAGTTTTAACTAGACTTGGTTTGATTTTAGGTAAAGCAATTAGCTTATTATATCTGGTCAATCTTTGGGTTATATAGTTTGTATCTGGTTCTTGGATGTTTATAGCTCTGGGGTTAGTATTTTAAAAGGTTTGTACATTGTAGATATTTTCTATATATGTCCGGGCTGTGTAGTTGTAAGTCTTTTTTTCTTGGTTTAGACTATCTCGGTATGTGGTAATTTGTGGGGGTATAAAACTGGGATCTTTTGATGTATTTGGTATATATGGTTTGTCAAATAGCTTGTTTAGGTTCATAGTTGTGTTTTTTCCTAACTCCTTTGCTTGTACCTGCAAAAGTAGATTGATAAGCGTTATGGGTTTTATGGAGTGTCCCATCATATCCTTCTAGCTCTGGAACTTTAATGTCTTCCGATCGACATAGCTCTGCACACTGCTGAGTTAGCTGATTTGTAGCTATAGACTTCAGTTTAACTTCTTTAGTCTTTAGCTTTTCTATTTCATTACCCATACTGTCCACTTTTATTGAAAGCATAGTTAGGGTGTTGAATATTTTTTCTATAGTATCCTCTTCTATTATATCAGTCTGTGTAGCTTTGTCTTGATATGTAATCTGCAATAACATTTTTGTTAGTACTAATTACTTCAATTATAAATGTGAAATTTAATATATTCAAGACTAGTCTCCGAATCTCTTTTGTTGTAACTGAATTTTGTATTTTCTTTGTTAACCACCAGCGTCCTGTGTATTATCCGTTCATACAATAAACTTGTTATATATATGGCTCAAATGCTAACAAACATTTATATAATGAACATAATTCTTTCCTATTTATTTCCCATTTTATTTCTGTTTTATTAAACGTACCTGAGTAGTATCTACAATGGTGTTCTAATTTTTCTGCTTCATATCGTTATTTAAATACTCCTCCATAACTACATTCACTAGCATTTGCTTCTACTATATATATATAAATTTTCTATTTTCATCTGGAAATTGTAGTTTTGGTAATTCTTTACAAAGTAATTTTATTTTCTGAACTTGTTTTTTATCTTCTTCATTATAGTTATATTCTACATCTTTTTTTAATTTTTTCTGTAGTAGTTTTAAAGTTTCTGCTAATTTTGGAATATATTCCCTTACTTGGTTTACTAATCCTAAAATTGATTGTAATTTCTTTTTTGTATCTAATTCTTCTTTCGAATTTATTATTTTTTGTACTATATGTTGTTGCATTTTTACTCCACTCTTATCTATTTGTATTCCTAAAAATTCTATCTGATTTTTCATGATTTCATCTTCTTTTCACTTAGACTTATTCCCAATTTTTCTATTATATCTGTAAATTGTCCTAATAATTTTAAATGTTCCTCTTTAGTTTTTGTATATAATAATATATCATCTATGTATACTATACAATTAGATAATTGTTTAAAATAACTATCCATAAAATGTTGATATCTACCTGGTGCATTTTTATATCCAAATGGTAATACGTTCCATTCATAAAATCCTTGTGGTACCGTAAATACGGTTAATTCTTTAGATTCTTCTTCTAACTTTAAATGGTAAAATCCTGATTTACAATCAAATTTACTAAAATAATTATATCCCTGTATTTGTCTTATTTTTAATATCTTATTTGATATTGGATAATTATATGTCATAGTCTTTGCATTTAAATTTTTATAGTCAATAACCATTCTACTTTTTCCTCTTGTTTGTTCACTATGTTTATTTACTATAAATGTTGGACTATTATGTTTACTATTACTGTTTTGTATATATTGTTTTTCTAATAATTCATCTATATGCATTTTAAATTCTTTTAAATTGTCAAAATTATATGTTAATGGTTTCTGGGTTATTATGCTATTTTTATCTATTAATTCAATTTTTATAGTAGTTTTATGTTTTTCCCATCCTTTTAACGGATCTTCACTATGTAATTGTTCTAATTTTTTCTTAATTATTTCTATCTTATTTATTGAAAATATAGTTATTTCTATTTTATTTATCGAAAATACGACTAGTTCTATTGTATCTTCCAATTGTCAAATTCCAGTGACACGGCGCGATAGCACCGCGTCGCGCTAGGAGTTCAGTTCGGGAAAATTTTACTGAAATTAAATGACATGTCCAAGGTTAAAAGGGTAAACTTCCCACCCCTATTTAAGCCCTTTTAACATATGATTCAGCCACTTTTCACCCAAAATACACTCTCTTCTCTCAAAAACTTATCAAAATACAGCAATCCAATATTTTTTAAATGATCTTCTCATTAATCCAATCCAATCTAAATTCAAACATATCTGCTACTGCTGTATTTTTTAAATCAAACAAAAGAAAACCAACAAAGATTAGCCTACCTAATTACCTTAATATTTAGTATTGAAGCAAAATTAATAATCCATTTAAAATCTAGAAGAATGAGACGCATACCACCTAATTATGATAAAATCAGATTTAGATATCCACCAAAATATTATAAATATGGTTTAAATGAATAAAGTACGAAAATACAAAGAACTAAAATAAATTATTTCTGAAAAACGTAAAGAATTAAAAATAAGAATAGAAAGACTACATTATAATATATTTGCCAGAGTTAGTGAAAACTCAATAAATACAAAAAAAGATGAAATATCAAAATTAGAATCACAAATAGATAGTTTAGAATATATATATCAACATGAACTATTTACAATAAAATTAACAAAGAAGAATTTATAATAGATGAAAAAATATATGAAAATCACGAAGGATTAAAAATAAAAATAGTATTTTCTAATCTAGGAAGAAGATATAAGAAAATAGGTGAACATTTATATCTAATGTTAGAAAAAGAAGAATTAAAATTAGAAGATAAATTGACAGCTATGGTAAGAATAGAAAGAGAAAATGAAGAAATAGATAGGAAAAAGGAAATAGAAAAAACAAAACAACAAACTACAGAAAAAATACGAAAAATAGAAGACACTAAAAATAGTAGGATTGTTGAATTAGAAAAAGAACTACAAATGTTAAAAGATTTGAATGAAGAAAGACAAAAGGAAAAGGAAGAAAAAGATAAAGAACAAAAATTACTAAATGAGATAAATCAATTTAAAGAAAAATTAGAAATAAACAATAAAGAAATAAAAAATAAGAAATTAGAAATAAATAATATAGATGTTGAAGAGACAGATAATTATGATTCAGAAGATAGTGAAACATATACAGAAATATTAACAAATACAAAAAATTTAGAAATCAATGAAAAACAAGAAGTAATTAATGAAGAAAACTTAGAAAATATCAACACAGAAATAAATACTCTTGAGAAAAAAGAAGATGAAAATATAATACCTAGAACATCAGAAATAAGAAAACCTACATATTATAAGAATAAGTTTAAAAGATATAATCTAAAGAATGAATATGACAAATGGACACCAAAACAAATAGTTAATAAAAATTATAACTTTTTAGACTTAGACTGTGTAATAGATACAGAAAAAATAATACAATTATGGATAGGATATATGAAAAAACAATTATTAGATAATAATATAAACATAACAGATGCACCAGAATATATAGAAAGAACACTAATAGGAACAGTGAAATTATGGTTTTCAAATTTAACTAAAAAAAGCAAGAAGGTATTAAGAACAAACAAACCTACAGAAGGAACATCATCAACAACAACTAAACTAACACCTATAGAATTATTTAAAAAATATGAAACAACTATAAAAGATGAATTTGGTATTATGACAACAATAGAAGAAGAACAAGATGACGAAAAAGATACAAATAGGAATTTAATGTTAAAATTAGCAATATGTAATATGTGTTATATAGATGAATATACTTGCGCATTTAAAGAATATTATTATAAAGAAGCATATAATATAGAAGAAAGTAAAGAAATAAGAAAATTATATTTTAATAAATTACCCAAACCATTTAATTCAAAGATAATAAAGAGTTGGGAAGAAGCAAAAATAGTAGATACTCTAGGAGCAAGAATAAAATTTTTACAACAATGGTATAGAAACTTATGTGAAAAATATAGAGAAGAATTAAAAATGGAAAAAACATTGATAAGAAATTTAGCACGTTGCAAAAATAAAATAGCACCCCAATTCGGATGTGAAGAAAGATATTATAAGAAAAGAAAAAGACACAAGAAATATAAAAAATATAAAAAATCAAAATATAAATACAAGAAACCAAGAAAAAGATATTATGTAAAAAATTATAAATACAAAAGACCATATAGAAAAAAGAAATCTATAAAAGAATGTACTTGTTATAATTGTGGAAAATTAGGACATTTAGCTATAGATTGTAAATTACCTAAAAATCCAAAAAATAAACAAATATTAGAAATAAAAATAGAAAATACAGAATATATGCAGATAGATTATATAGATTATGAATTAGAAAGTGAGGATAGTATATATGAAATTTCAGAAAATGAAACAGATAATGAAATAGATAGTGAAATAGATGAATCAAATGACTGAAGAAGATATAAAAATAATAACAAAGGAAGAATATTTAAATGATGAAGGAACATGTCAAAAAATAATATTTGACAGTAACATATTTGATGAAATAAAAGGAAAAGAATTAGACTTAAGTGTAGAAAAAATATTTAAAATACCAACAATAAAAAATATGTTTACTAGGAAAAAGAAAAAATATTATGTAGTAAGCCAAAAGGATCATGTAATAGACTGTAGATATGCAAAAGGTAAAGCTAGTATACCACTAGTAACAAAAAGAATAATCAATAAAGAGATAAACGATATAAAAAGTAAAGACCCAATAAAATATGTACACCTTGGAGGTACAGAGATATTAATAAAAGCATGTTTTAGAGAAGGAATAGATACACCAATAGAATTATATTTAGCAGATGATAGAATTATAAAACCTATAGAAAAAAGCATAATAACTGCCATAAAAGGAAATTTAATATACCAAAAATTTAAATTTATAATAAGTGCAAATTATTCAGTAGCGGTAACAGATAAAAATATAGATAAATCATTAGTATTCTATTGGAAAATATCAGGAATAGAATTAACCCCAGGAAGTAAAATATTTACAGCAAGATGCAAAAATTTATATGTATTAACAACAAAACATAAAATAACAGGAAAAAATAAGATTAACAAGATACGAATAGAAAGCCCATTCGAACAAATTGTAAAAACAATAGACTATAATGATTATAGTTATAGAGACATAGATATAGAAGAAAAATTAGAAATAATAAATGATAGAATAAGTACAACGAAAAGAATAGCTGATGAAAAACCAGAATCATCAAGCTCATCAAAAAGAACAAGTTATGAAATAAATTCAACAAATAATTTAAACCAATATTACATAACAGGAAAGGTAAATGAAAAAGAATATTTAATACTCTTAAATACAGGACAAGAAGAAAATTATATAGCAAAATATCTAGTAAAAAATGAAGAAATAAAAACTGATAATGATATATGCCCAGATCTACCAAGAAGTTTAATAAATAGTAAAAATATAGCAGAAAAAAAATAATAATAGGAATTAGAAAAATAAAAATAGAATTTGAAGTAAAGGAAGAAATGCAAAAAGCAGACATAATATTAGGAATAAAATGGCTAGAACAAGTAAAACCATATAATATAGAACATACACAATTAACCTTAACATATAACAGAGAGAAATTATTCTTAAAAAGAGCCTTAACATAAAATGAAAATATATGTATTAATGAAGATAGTAGTAGAAGGACATTACAGTAGATATTATACGCCTATGATAGATACAGGAGCAGAATCTAATTTATGTAGATATAATTGCTTACCAGAAAGCAAATGGGATAAATTAAAAACACAAATAATAGTTAAAGGATTTAATAATGAAGGAAGCTTAATTACTTATAAAGCTAGGAATGTAAAAATACAAGTATGGGATAAGATATTAACAATAGAAGAAATTTATAATTATGAACTAACATCAAAAGATATACTTTTAGGAATGTCGTTTTTAGATAAATTATACCCACATATAATAACTAGAACAGATTGGTGGTTTACAACATCATGTAAACAGAAAGTAAGAGCAAAAAGTGTTAATAATAAAATAAGAAAGAAAACTGATTGGATAAAATGAAGTGAAAAAATTACACAAAAGCTAGAAAATATAAAAAATATTGAAGATACAATAGAACAAGTCGTATTTTCGATAAATAAAACAGAAATAACTATATTGTCAATAAATAAGATAGATTTAATTAAGAAAAAATTAGAACAATTATATAGTGAAGATCCGTTAAAAGGATGGAAAAAACATAAAACTACTATAAAAATTGAATTAATAGATAAAAATAACATAATAACCCAAAAAGCATTAACATATAATTTTGACGATTTAAAAGAATTTAAAATGCATATAGATGAATTATTAGAAAAACAATATATACAAAAAAGTAATAGTAAACATAATAGTCCAGCATTTATAGTAAATAAACATAGTGAACAAAAAAGAGGAAAAAGTAGAATGGTTATTGACTATAGAAATTTAAATGCAAAGAATATGACATATAATTATCCAATACCAAATAAGATATTAAAAATAAGACAAATACAGGGATATAATTATTTTAGTAAATTCGATTGTAAATCAGGATTTTACCATTTAAAGTTAGAAGAAGAATCTAAAGAATTAACCGCATTTACGGTACCACAAGGATTTTATTAATGGAACGTATTACCATTGGGATATAAAAATGCACCAGGTAGTTATCAACATTTTATGGATAGTTATTTTAAACAATTATCTAATTGTATAGTATACATAGATGATATATTATTATATACAAAAACTAAAGAAGAACATTTTAAATTATTAGAATAATTTACAGATATAATAGAAAAATCAGGAATAAGTCTAAGTGAAAAGAAAGCTGAAATCATGAAAAATCAGATAGAATTTTTAGGACTACAAATAGATAAGAGTGGAGTAAAAATGCAACAACATATAGTACAAAAAATAATAAATTCAAAAGAAGAATTAGATACAAAAAAGAAATTACAATCATTTTTAGGATTAGTAAACCAAGTAAGGGAATATATTCCAAAATTAGCAGAAACTTTAAAACCACTACAGAAAAAATTAAAAAAGGATGTAGAATATAACTATAACGAAGAAGATAAAAAACAAGTTCAGAAAATAAAATTACTTTGTAAAGAATTACCAAAACTACAATTTTCAGATGAAAATAGAAAATTTATATATATAGTAGAAGCAGATGCTAGTGAATGTAGTTATGGAGGAGTACTTAAATATCGATATGAAGCAGAAAAATTAGAACACCATTGTAGATACTACTCAGGTACGTTCAATAAAACAGAAATAAAATGGGAAATAAATAGGAAAGAATTATGTTCATTATATAAATGTTTGTTAGCATTTGAGCCATATATTGTATATAACAAGTTTATTGTACGAATGAATAATACACAGGTACGCTGGTGGTTAACAAAGAAAATACAAAATTCAGTTACAACAAAAGAGATTCGGAGACTAGTCTTGAATATATTAAATTTCACGTTTATAATTGAAGTAATTAGTACTAACAAAAATGTTATTGCAGATTACATATCAAGACAAAGCTACACAGACTGATATAATAGAAGAGGATACTATAGAAAAAATATTCAACACCCTAACTACGTTTTCAATGAAAGTGGACAGTATGGGTAATGAAATAGAAAAGCTAAAGACTAATGAAGTTAAACTGAAGTCTATAGCTACAAATTAGCTAACTCAGCAGTGTGCAGAGCTATGTCGATCAAAAGATATTAAAGTTTCAGAGCTAGAAGGAGACGATGGGACACTCCATAAAACCCATAACGCTTATCAATCTACTTCTGCAGGTACAAGCAAAGGAGTTAGGAAAAACACAAATATGAACCTAAACAATCTATTTGACAAATCATATATACCAAATACATCAAAAGATCCCATGTTTATACCCCCACAAATTACCACATACCGAGATAGTCTAAACCAAGACAAAAAGACTTATAACTACACAGCCCGTACATATATAGAAAATATCTACAATGTACAAACCTTTTTAAATACTAACCCCAGAGCTATAAACATTCAAGAATCAGATACAAACTATATAACCCAAAGATTGACCGGATATAATAAGCTAATTGCTTTACCTAAAACCAAACCAAGTCTAGTTAAAACTTGCTATGAATATGGACTACTCAGTACTGTATATACCTCTGACAGAAATGAGATATCCACTATACCGGAAATATATGAAGCATTTAGCATTTTTAAAAGAATAAACAAAGGTACCCTATTTTTTATAAAAATTTACACGGCACCATCAGAGATATTATATGATGAAGTTAAAAAACCCATACAAGTTGTAAAGATAGGAATGACACGAGATATGATTATACCACAAGATATTATTCCACAACCAGAAATACCTAGTATTGAGATACCAAAATTTTATGCGAATTAGAGGATTATCGGACTATCTACAATTTTGCAAGAGCTAGCAAACACATACCGCAACCAAAATCCCATATGGATTCATTATTCGAGAAATCATGTACTAATATATTCAAATTCAAAGGAATTACGAGAAACAAATATGGAAACTATTAGGCAATGGATTCTGACGTTACTCAAACCAGAGACAGAACCTATGGCCAGAGCTATCAGAGAAAAATTTATTTCAGAAGAATTATTAACCAGATATTGCAAGACAATTGGACATAAATATCCAGATCATAAATGTTTAAAATGTAATGGAGGAGATAATGATATCCCAGAAGTTCAGCTAGAATAAAAATCAACCAAGTAGATAAGAACGCCAGCTGGAAGATACAAGATAAGAAGCAATAATGGAGATATGGAAAAGCAGCAGATACGACAACGAGAAGATATCAACGGAGTAATAATAGAAGACAAGCTATTAAATTGTGAAAGAGACATGTAAACTTTCACAATTTGCTTTACGTAAAATATTGAAAACTTTTGTATAGGCTTTTGACTATTATTAGTCTAGGCATTAATAATTTTTGTCTTATTAGGAAACTTTTTGTAGAGTAGACTAGGTAGATAATTTTACAAACGTGAATACTCTTGTAAAGATTTTAGAAACGTGAATACTTTTGTAAAGTTTCTGTCTATAAATAAGATGAACCGAAGGCATTACAAAGCAAACCTTCATGTGTTGAAGCAAAAACTCTCTCTTGTCTACAACAAATATTTTGCTTAGTTATTAAAAAACAAATTTATTTCAATCGAAAAAGCTATGGAGGAACAAACCTTAGAAATATCAAACCTACCCGAACAGGTATATTTATTTATGATTATGAATAGCTAAATTCATAATTCCCAACAATCATGGTATGATAAAATAAATTCAGGTTAGTTACTTTATAATAGAATTATTCAAAGAATAATATGTTAAGAAGTTTATTAGCAAAGTGAAAAAGGAGAAAAATTCCTAAGAACTATGTCATCCTAAAGGTGAAACCAATGAGACAAGAAGCTGTGGTGGAGAGTAACCAGAGTAGAGGCGCTGTTTAAGAGAAAAATATCCAGATTACCATGCTAATAGTGACCGAAGAACATGTTATTTAAGAATAATTTAGTATATAGTAATCTAAGATGACCATATTTTGTTATGCACATGATTGAAGGAAATATTTTGAAAATAGCAATTTTATGAAAATGAATAATTATTTATCTGATGTAATGGTAGATAAATTTAAAATACTTATTTTGTATGCACTTAAGGATATAAAAGTAGTAGATATAAGAAAAAGCATTTGGTAAATATTATATGGCTAGAATAAATTACATAACATACCTACCTAACTACTCTTACAAATACTTACCATAATAAATTATATATATTTAGAATTTTTGGAAAAAGATATGAGAAACATACAGTTAATAGAAAAACAGATGAAAGTAAATTTAGACAAATACATGGAAACTAAAGATATAAAATATATAGAATTTCTTAATGAAAATATGCAAGAACTACTAAGACTAAAACAAACAACTATAAAATATTTAGTCAATTTTAAATGATAGATAATCTTAAAGTCTTAATCTTATATATACTTAGAGATATAGAAATTATAGATATTAAGAAAATAATATTAGAAAAAGCATTAGACTATGAAATTGAAACTATAAATTATGAGAAGACCATTTAAAAACAGAGAAGCTTTTAGAAAAATTAAAGAATCTTTAATTAGTAATTATTCAGAATATATAAGTCTAAATAAAACAAAAGAAAACCCACAAAGATTAGCCTACCTAATTACCTTAATATCTAGTATTGAAGCAAAATTAATAATCCATTTAAAATCTAGAAGAATGAGACACATACCACCTAATTATGATAAAATCAGATTTAGATATCCACCAGTTTCTTGTATTTATATTTTGATTTTTTATATTTCTTATATTTCTTATGTCTTTTTCTTTTCTTATAATATCTTTCTTTACATCCGAATTGGGGTGTTATTTTATTTTTGTAACATACTAAATTTCTTATCAATGTTTTTTTCATTTTTAATTCTTTTCTATATTTTTCACATAAGTTTGTAGAATAACAAAAATATACTTGTACTATACATAAAATAAAAAACTAATTTTTAAAATTTTTTCTTATGGAGGTCAAAAAGTCAAAATCACACACTACTTATATTTTAGAATACAAAAGTGAATGTGAAGGAAAATATAGAGCGAAAAGATAGTTGAATGACATTTTTTCACTATTTTCAATGGGTGAAAGATATTTTAAGCTGCTTTTCTATTTTTTTTAAATTTATTGTTTGTTTGTTTTTTAGGTAAAAGGATAAATATAGCACTTCCGCCCAAATGATTGCCACTAAATGGCCAAGGAACTTAAATTTCCTTCTGTAGCCATTTCAATTTAATTCGCCCGCTTGCGACTTCTGCTGTAAAGTTTCTATTTTTGTTTTATTCTCTTTTTCTCGGGGCTGCTGTTGCCCTTTTTTTTCTTTGGTTCTGTGTTGCTTTGTTTTAAAGAAAAAAGAACTTCTATCCTTTATTAAATTCTACAAAAAAAAAAAAAAACAATCGTATAAAATTTGTATATCTTTTTATTTTTAACAATTAAATATGAATTTATAACATTGTAATTACCACTCTTTTATATCAATCAAATAAAAAATAAATGTAATTTTATTTGTTATATAAAAATAACATATTTTATATAATAATGCTACATATTTTATACAGCACTTATACATTTTTCATACACTGACTATACATACACATATTTTATATAATAATGATAAATTTTTATACATATTTTATACAATCTTTAAATGCAATTATTATTCAGATACGTATGTTATACAATAGTTATACAATTTCTCTACACATCCTATACAGTTTATATGTACAAACACTCACACACACACGTACACACAAAATAATTGCACAAATACATGCTCTATATAAAAATTATACATATTCTATACCATTCATTTTTTTTAATTTTCTTAAAAAAAAAGAATTTTTAGCAAAACAAAAAACTATAGCGAAACAAAGAAAAAGTAAGACAAGCAATTTAAGGAAGGGATCGAAACCAAAAAAAAATAAAAAATGAAATATATAAACAATGGGCCGAAATGGCCAAAAATTGAAAATGGACATGTAGGGGAATTAATATGGAAGATTTACATAAATATACATCTAATTATTACATAATATCCCATATAATAAAATTAATTATAAATATTTCAAACTAATTACAAATATCCCATCTTTTATACTTTCTCTCTCTAAAATCTCCATACGTATCAAAACATCCTTTTTTTAAATGGACTAATGCTCCTTAATATACGCCTAAAATCAAGCAATCATTATCTGGTGGTTTCAAGATTTCAAAATTCAAACATTAACTGATCAAATTGCTCAACTTCATCATCTTCTTCAATTAATTTTGAGGTTAGTTTAATTTTTTAATTCTTTCTACTTTACCAAATCAAAATTTTTTTATTTTTATTGTTGCATGTGCGTAGTTCTCAAAATCTTGACATTGTAATGACATTTCAGTTCAAGCTTTGTTTATATTTTTTCTTCAATTTATTTATGATGGTTTTTTTTTTCAAATTTAAGATATCTAGCGGTTTGTTTATTTTTTTTCATCATTTTCTTTAAAAATCTACGATTTCTTTGTTGCATGTGCTTAATTCTCTAAATCAGGACGACCTCGACTTTTAAAGATTTTGTGATTTGCTTTTTTAATATGTAATTTTTTCCTCAATTTTATGCACCCTTATACATTTTTATACATAGCTATATTAGGTATAAGGGTAAAGACGCACCTTGTTTTTGGGAGATCTGCTGCAATTTCTACTCCATATACATTGATACACAATGTATATGGTTGACCCATTCTGCTATTTATACATGCAAGGGTTATGCATAAGATTTATTAGTGGTATGTATATGGCATGAAGAATTCTGATCTTATTTACATTATACATAAGTATGTTGAGAAAATTGAAGGAAAGGTATCTTTTATGTCTTGAATGAAGGATTGGTGACATTGACCAACACATAGGGTCAAACATCATTAGAAAACTTGATTAAGTTAATTGTGGATTTGATTAATATTTTCAAAACTTTCTAATTTTTTTAAAAATACAAATCAACATAACCCACATGCCTTTTCAATCCAAATCAACCACTATTTTCTCTCTCTCGACAGTTTCTCTCAACTCTCTCCCAACCAACAGTTCTGCAAAATTTCTCCCTTCAACCCCTGACGACTTCTACCTCTGACGACAAATAGTTGGGCTTCGAATTTTCCTCTTTACTCCCTTTAACCCCCGGCGACTTCTACCTCCGGCGACAAATAGTTGGGCTTCGAGTTCTCCTCTTCAATTCAAATCAACCTATCTCTCATCCCTCTCTCGACAACTTCTCTCAACTCTCTTCCAATCGACTGTTCTGCAAATTTCTCAATTCAATCCTCTGCGACTTCAACATCCGGCTATAAATAGTTGGGCTTCTAGTTCCTTTTCGACTTCAAACTTTAATCGACGTGACAGCCTTGCTCTCCGGCCACAACAACTTCGAATTCTTCATTGTTCCTTTTCTTCTTTCACAGGTAAAAATTTATGGCCTTTTTAGTTTTGAAGAAAACGAGGAACTTGAGCAAAATATTTATGGCCTATTTAGCTTTGAAGAAAACGAGGAACTTGAGCCAATTTCTCTTATAGTATTGGTTAACAATTTCAATATTTGTTGCATTAATTTGAGATGCGGTCTGAATAAAACCCTAATTTCTGGTATTTCTTCTCTTCTCTTTTCGAAGTGAATTATGATATTTTGTTGTTTGTTGCATTTTTTTAAAGTTTGATTTTTATTGTTTGTGTTTATAAAAATAAAATGTCAAGTTGGGTTGATTTGTTCTGTTCTTGTTCTTAGTAAAAATAATGAAATTGTTGTTTTTTGGTTGAACAAAATCGTGCTACTATTTTTTGTTTCCTCTGACAGATAACCCATCTGGTGCAACATATTAACCATCTGATGCAACAGATTTATCATATAATGCAACAGATCAACCATCTGATACACCAGAGGAACCATCAAATTATAATTTTTGTGCAACAGATTAATAATCTGATGCACCAGATTAACTATCTGATACAACAACTTTACCATATGTTGCAACAGATTAAGCATCGGATAAAAAATCTAATGTAACTAATTAACCATCTGGTGCAATGGAAGAACCATCAGATTAATGATCCAATGCAACAGATGAACCTCATGTTGGGTAAAATCCTATCAACTCTTTCTACAGAAAATATCCAAGACTTGATTTTTCCAACTGATCATTCATCTGCCGCGATAGACGACCCTATGTTGGAAAAAATCTAAGCAATATTGACCATTGATAATTGTTCCAACAGATCACTCATGTGTTATAACAGATGTGTGACCTATTGCACAGACCATTTATCTTTCTTAATAGATGAGTGATATATTTTATACTGTCGCAACAGATTACTCAGTCGTTGCTGCAAGTTAGTTAACTACTCTGACAGATCACTCATATGTTGCAACAGATGTGTGATCTGTTGTACAAACTATTCATCTTTCTCAACAGATAAGTGATACGTTTTGTATTATTGCAACAGATTACTCAGCCATTGCTATGGATTATTTAACTGCTCCAATAGATCACTCATATGTTGCAACAGATGATGTCACAACAGTTGTGTAATCTGTTGTACAGACCATTCATCTGTCTTAAAAGATGAGTGATATGTTTTGTATTGTTGCAACAGATTACTCATTTGCTGCAACAGTTTGGTTATATGCTGCAACAGATATACTACCTGGTGCAACAGATCGGTGATCTATTGCAATTGTTATTTTACTATTTTGTTTGTTTGATTTATTGTTATTCCTTTTTAATGATGTATTAATCAACAATAATATATTATTTTATGTTTCTGTTAATTTTAGATAATATGGCTCCCAAAAGAACAGAAATCGAATCAAGTCCAAGTAAAGGAACAAGTGAAGCAGCTAGGCTACATCCACCACTCTATGAGCTTGCTTTACCAGCGTATTCTCAATCCGGAGCAGAATATGATGAACATGGAGAGGAGAAATATTTCAAAAGAGATGATGTAGATGATAATAGATCTTCCGCTGAAGAGTTAGTCAAAGCCTTTAGCATTGATTATTATCCTATGAGAATGCAGTGCGATGGTGCCACAAATTTGACGGGTGATTTCGTGGTTAAGTCAACCATGAAAAAATCTTTCAACGCCTTCAGAAAAATACTTCGAGAACAAAAATTGGATGCTTATTTCAGGGACAGCTGCTTTGGAAAATAGCTTGATTTGCCAGAGGACAACAATGCTCATTTCTAAATGAAAATGGTATATGAACTTCTCAAGCGTAGGTTTATGTATGAAAACAAAGATAAGATGGATGAGGTGTGGATAAATTATTGTGGCATATTTTGGTTGGAAGGAGTTCTCCATAGTTACTGGACTAAAATGTTATCCTCCTTCTCAAGTTATACCTATATTAACCCAAAAAAAGCACACCGCATACCCAAAAAAGGCAAAGGCAAGTCATGTGATCATGATGACCTGGAGTCCATTGTTGGTCCAATCTTCAAAAATAAAAATTTGATAGAAGCGTTGAAAGGTAAAGGACTTTCAAAGAAGCACAAGCAGTCATTGTTCTTGGTTTGATTTGTACATAATATTCTTTGGACGAGAGACGTTAACAATAACATAAGCCTCCAAGGATCTTGAGGCTTTTAACAACTATCCTTGGGGGTCTGAAAGCTTCAAAATGACTGTCAAATATTTGTTGACTCCGTTAGCGCCAAAGACAGACAACTTATATGGCTTCCCATGGTCTTTCATGGTAAATGTTTCTTTCTTCTATTATGATATTATTCATTTTTTTCACTCAATAATGGTTTTGATTTATTGGTGTTATTTTATAGGCTTGGGCGTTTGAAGTCATTCCTTATTTGAGACAACAAGTGAACTACCAGGAAGGAGTTTTCTGTCCAAGAATCTTGAGATGGAAATTTCTTGATCTCTTCAACCCCCCGAAGGATGCAGTAAGTATAATTATAATTAATTTTTTCTTTTAATTAATGATTTTTTTGAATGAACTAATCATCATTCTAATATATGTAATGATTTATGTTAGATTGTGCATCATCGCTAGTTCTGACCAATTGAGAGTTGAAGATGCCATTTTTTCTTACTTTATAGTCTGTACAAACTTTATCAGACACTAAGGTCATCGATAGAATAAAAATAGAATTGTTTGGAGCAACAACCATTATAAGAAAAATAATTTTGGAGGGTAGGCTTATTGTTGTTGATGGTCTTAGTGGTGATGGAGCTGTTGGTGGTGGTAGTGGTACTGCTGTTGGTGCTAATAATGCTCCTCTTACAGAATTTAAAGCAAATCATTATGAGTATGATCATAATGGTTATACATATTTTGCCTCTCCCAGCAAATGTTCTGCATACAAATGTCAAGACTGCCGGACAAAATATGATGTAGTGATTAATGTTATTAATGCATTAACTATTTCTGTAAAGGATTTTATTTCCATCCGCTCCATTAGATATTAGAGCTAAGAGGAGAAGAAGAGTGATTTCTAAGGCATTATCAAGCATCAAAAAAGGTGAAATTGCAACTCCTTTGTCCGTGCGTTGCACTGAGCAATGTACAATGTCCAAAGGAGAGCAGCATGAGCTGAAGAAGGTGAAGATATTATATGTCTTCCAACTGAAAAAATAAACAGACACATATCTGTTACAACAGATGACACATCTGCTAAAAATCATCAAACAGATATATACATTGTTGCAACAGTTGACTAATTTATTGCACTAGATAAAGTATCTGGTGAAATATATGTCTCGTTTGTTTTATCAAATTAAACAGCTCTTTGTACCGCTTTTATTTGTACCAACAGATGACCTATCTGCTGCAACAGATGATTCATATGTTGATTGTTCATTCATTGGAAATTATCATATAGAGTCTTTTTCATGTAGAAATTTGTCCCAACAGTTGATTCATTATTGCAACAGAAATATAATCTGTTTGGAATAATTTAAAATGAGAGGAAAACCTATTTGATTTGCTAGAAGAGATGAGTTATCTTTTTCTGCTTTGTTGTATCTCCGTGATTAGCAATGACCAATTCTAGCTTTTCAGGTGGATGTAGAAGAAGCTACTGTTGAACAGCATTGACAATATTCTACTTTCTTTATGAAAATACGGAGAACAGAAAGCACAGAAACCGTACATAACCGACAATAAAGATCCACGACGAGCAAAGCCGAATTTCATAGCACCGGATGAAGAACAATTTGTCCATACTGAGTAGATATTTATAGCTTGAGCCTGCCAGAGTAATCCTCGGCAGTATACTTAAATTTTTGTTGATGTATTTGTTGAGATCTGTACCCATAATAATTTTTTTACATTTCGTTTATTCGTTGACTTATTTCATCTAATTTATGAAGGCTTCGATTTATTTTATTTTGTCTATGAATTTTATTTATTCCTTTGATTTGAACTTATTAATTGAAAAGGAATACTAGATTCAAATATTGCAACAGATAATGTATCTATTGCAATAGACGACACATCTATTGGAAAAATCGAACAGATTTAGACATATATTGCAACAGGTAGGTAATCTGTTGGAATTTATCAAACAGGTCTTCTCACTGTTGCAATAGATGGACTTAGATAGAAACATCGATATAATGCAACAGATGACCAACCTATTGCAACAGATAAACTATATGTCAGAACAGGTAGAATAACTGTTACAACGGATGGAGAATCTGTTGCATTATAAAAATTCAACTTTCGTTGGACATTAAAAATTGCCAGTACGTGTAAAAAGGTTAAAGTGAATTGAATGGAAATAAAAAAGACGGAATCCATCGATGGTGTTCAGTTCAAACACCTAAAATAAAATAGGCATCAAGTAGACAATGTTCATTTTAAACACGTAAAATAAAATAGGCATCAAATGTGTCAGTCTGGCATATTTTGCTGACTTGCCATCACCGTCACTTGCCCCCCCCCCCAACGGTCATTCCCCTCCCCCCCTAATTGTCTTATATATTCATTTTCCTCCTAAAATTTAACCCTAAATTCCCAAATCTTTTTCTTCATCGTCATCTTCTTTTATCTATCCAAATTCTTCAAATTATCTCTTTTATTTTTTCTAACTGAGCTAGACAATGTCGAGCGCATCTTCTACTATTTTATGTGATAAAGATTTTTGATATTGTAAGTGCGGTCATGAAGCTCTGTTAAAGACTTCTTGGACTTAACAAAATCCGAGTCGTAGGCTTTTTACTTGTAAGACTTCAAAGGTAATATTTTTTTTATTTAATTAGTTGATTAATTATTGACTTGTAATTGTTTTTTTCTTTTTTATAGAAATTGGGTAGATGCGATTACTTTGATTGGTATGAAGAACGACACCCTTCACAAGCAAATCGTGTAATCTGGGGTTTGTTAAACAAAGTCAAGGCTTCTGCAGAGAAACAAAATTGAGCAAGAAGATACTACATTATTTTCATTATTGCTACTGGTTTGGTGTTGTTGGGCACATGGATATTCAAGCCTAATTGCTGAAATTTTTATGGTGGTGTGTGTATTTGCTACTGGTTTGGTGTTATCGAGCACATGGATATTCAAGCGTAACTGTTGGAAAATATCAAAAAGATTTAGGCATATGTTGTAAAATTTAGGTCATCTGTTGGAAATTATCAAACAGGTTTTCCCACTGTTGCAACAGATTAGACTTAGATTATTAGATTATTCATAGAAATAACATCGGCGTAATGCAACAGATAAACTATCTGCAAGAACGGATTAAATATATTTTACAATAGATTGACAAACTATTGCATTATAAAACACTTAACTTTCATTAGAAAAAAATTATAGCCACTACATGTACATGTAATGTAATAAAGTGAAGGGTGACTTTAAATTAAAAATTTCTATTTCACAGGCTCTTCTATATACACGGGCTTCAAGCATCCAGTTAGTACCCCATAAGCCCAAACTTCTTGTAGGTTTGCCACAACATTTTTGCATAAAAAAGTCATTGGCTCGGCCATTTCTGTGCCGGTCAGTAAACATTTGATATGTGCAAGAGCGTGCGAGCTGCTCGCTTTAGCGGCATCATCTTTTGGAAGGATCATTCCCTTGTTTCTACCTTCAAAATCTCATGATTTCTTCATCAATACTTCCTTTGGAAAATAATTCATCAGTTTACTCTACCTCAATAAGATGGAAAACAACACTATCAGTGGCTCCACGAGGAGAAAAAGATCGAAATCGTCGATGAGAGATATGTTGGAGTCATAAACATTGATATTTCCCTCCTCGAGTAGTATCTCAACAGCCCGATAATACATGTCATTCATGCTAATGACTGCAAGAATCCTTTTTGCCTCGGTCCAGCTCTTGCCGTGTGGATTTGGCCAGTCCCCTTTAATATATTTTATTATTTCTTCTTCATCCAAGACCAACATAGGAACTAGGAAATCAAGTACCACGTCAAGGTCTAACGCCTCCCCATTGAGTTGATCTTACCTATCCTTGAGCTTCTTGCAGAAGATGAGATCTATTATCCTACCGGCAACATCATAAGCTTCCTAGTATGTTAATTGCCTTTTTCTCATGAGGCAGAGAATTATATCAAAATGTTGTGAGCTAAGAAGTCAATTTTTAAATAGGTTAGTAATTGTAAAGATTCAACAGATGGTCCATCTGTTTCATAAGGTTCTCTGAATCAATAATCTAACGCAACTTATGCAACAGATGGATAATAAGTTGCAACAGAACCACTACCAGTTGCACCAATATACCCAGTTGCTACAACAGATGTGAAATCTGTTGCTTAGCTTCTTCTTCATAGGGTAGATTAGAAGGGCTAGGTTAGGAAAAGTAAACTTGCCTTATCTTCGCACGGCATACGTATGCCAGTCATAGTCTGAAAGTCTAAGGGGGGAGGGAAGGGAGGCCTGGGGTAATTTGGTTCACCTAGCTTGGAATTCTTGGCCTGTCGCAGATCCCTCTTCTCTTTGGTGCCAAGTTCTGCGTATATGTCCACCTTCTTGACTGGCCCTTGAACTTCAACAGCTTTTGGAGTGGGAGGAATTGCAATTTCTTTTGATTTCTGACTGGAGAGTACGCCTCTAATTGCTCTTTTCTTTCTCCTAACCAACACTGTAGGAGTGTGCATCTCCCTCACCTTCTTGGATGGTATGACAAAACTCTTGGATTTGAATTCATCGATAGATTTAGAGATAGACTCTACTTTTTCAAAGAGTTTAACCTGTCTATCCTTGCACTCTTCACATTCGCAACGAGAACACAGGGGTGAAAAGGGGTGAAAGGGGCCTGTGTAAGGGCAAAAAGGGGTGTTTTCAAACATATTTATTCTTTCTTGAGCATCAACATGATCATCATTATGAGTGGTATCAACATTAGCATACCTTCCACCAACACCAACAACTCCACCAGAAGAATCACCTGGATCTGCCTTAGTAAAAGGTTGGTCATGAAGAGCCTCAACATTAGGCCAACCTTGCCTAACTGCTTTTGTTATGGCTATTGCTCCAGCCAATTCTTTCTTTATTAACTCTATCATTAGGTCTGCTATAGTATCAACATGACCTAGAGTAATATAAGAAGTCATCACCGACTCCTCCTCAGTAGGCACGATCTATGGATGCACAACCTATAAAAAACAAAAAAAAGACAGATGCATTTAAATAATATAATATAATAATTTTCACAATTGGTCTACATTTGAAAAAAAACCATCTGTTTCATAGTTTGCAGTACATGGTTAAAATTTGTTTGAGTCTGGTTCAGAGAAACAGAGCAACACATGGATAATCTAATGTAAAATATCAATTATATGTTGCAACAGTTGCACAAGACGGGTAATCTGTTATGCAACAGATAATCTATACGTTGCAACATATGAATAATATATTATCAGATTACACATCTGTTGCATAATTTACACTAGGTGGTTAATCTTTTAGGAGTCAGGTTCAGAGAACCAAAACAACAGATGAGTAATCTGATGCAAGATATACCTTGTCGCAACAGATGTCCTATCTAGTGCATCAGATATAACATCTGTTCAATATCTTTCTTTGAGTAGAATTATTTTACTTGAAGAAGATGTACTGCATCATCCGGAGGGTTAAAGAGATCGGCCTTCTTAATATTAGTGTTGCTCTTTGCAGCCAACCACCTAAACATCCTTGGATGAGAAACCTTATCCGGGTAATCCATTAACTGCTTTTGGGGGGGGAGGAATGGCTTCAAATGACCAAGCCTAAAAAATGTAAATAGGAAGCAAGCAAAAAAAAAGTCATAATAACTATATTCAATATAAATTAATGGATGAGTAAAATTAGTGATTAATTTTACCATGAAAGCCCAAGGAAAGCCGTATAATGTGGTCGTCCCTATGGATAGGTTTGTCAGTAAATATTGGATAGTCAAATAGAAGCTGTCAAATCCCCAAGGATAATTGTTGAATTTATCAAAATCCTCAGCATGCGCCAACAAATCATCTTCTATGACCTTGTTGACGTCTCTTGCCAATATAACCGAATGGGCAAATCAAACTAACCATAATTTCTCCATGTACTGCTCTGGTATGGTTTTATCCTCGAGATCTGTCAACAAATCCAATGCTTTGTATCCATGTCGAGTAATGTCAAACAACCCATGTATTTTTTTCCTTGCATTTTCTTGCCTTGGATCTTTTGCGGGGTGGTGGTCCTTCTGGACGATGGCATCTCAATTCCATCGCTATGGAAAACTCTTGCAAGCCAAAAGAAATAGGCATGCCACAGTAGTTGATCTAGATTTCATCCATCTTCTTTTTGCCCCCTCCTCTAGATCTTTATCATCTCCCGCGTACTTGATCCTATTCTTGAGAAGACCATATACCATCGTCATAGTGAAATGGATACGGGCAGAGGGGTCCTCAAGCAGCTCAAGAAAGCGTCCAAAGCAGCTCTTCTTAAAAAGTCTGCCTATGTTTTCGTTCTTCATAATTTTCATAAAATGTTCAAAAAATTTCCCCATCTGACATTTAAGTACAATTTGACCAGTTAGTTTTTTTGCTTCTGGGTCATTTATCCGCATCTCAACTTGAAACCTGTCAATACTAATAGTTTTGTCAGGATCATACTGGGATGTCGATACTAATTCATGCCTCATCGGTTATCCATTATCATCATGTTGATGATCATCCTCTTTCTCTCTCACGTTCCAATTCCTCCTCTTTCTCACTTTTATTTTCTTCATCACTATCTACAGACCCTTGTCCACATCCCTCAATATTTTTTTCACATCTCTCCTCAGCTTCACTTTTTCCTGACTGAGATTGTTCAGGAAGCTCCTCCGAATCCCTCTGTACTGTCGCCTTTTTTTTGGGTAGTCAGACGTTGATCCACTTTCAGTTTCTTTTCTTTTGGGAGATATGTTTTACCTATAGACAAAGAAAAATAAAAATTAGGTTAAAATTGATGTATGCATAAATTTTTAAAAATACATTACAAATACCATGAATACCAATACACCAACAACCACCACCACAAACACCGCCAACCAATGTCACCACCAGTGCCACCACGACCACCACAAACACCACCACCACCAACACCACAAGCACTATCCAATAATACCACGACAGTCAACGGAATACTGCGATGGAAACTAGGGATTTCTCGAGTTCTTCCTACGATTTTACCATCAAAACTCAAAATTGTAAACCTATTCTCGAAGATAATACTACTAAAAGTTTTATTTTTCATCATTAATTTAAAAGCCCTTATTTTTTAGAAAAAATATAACACATATAGAGATCTTCTCACACTCTGTTGCCTATGAAGATAAAGAAAATGACTGATACAAGCAAGAATAAAGTCAAAAATAACCCCTATGTGGTCGGAAATGAGAAGAAAAGCGATCTGTTGTGAAGGGTTGAGCAAATTTGTTGAGTAGTTGTTGTCTGTACTGTATTATTGAGTGATAATGGGAGAGAAAGTGAGACCTCGAGATTTGAAATGATGAAATGTTTTGTATAGGTTGATTTGTATTTTGGAAAAGAATGACAAGTAGTTTTAAAAATGTTAATTTGGTCCGAATTGATCTTAATTATTTTTAAATCATAAAATATATGCGTAATTTTTAACCCTCTCATCATGCAATTTCCAAAAAGGTAATTCAATTAAAATTGTATAAAAATAATTGAAGTTGTAGTTGACCGACTACTCTAGTTGACCCTATGAAAACTCACCCCCTGGTCCTAGATTAAATAATTTAGGTACTATTAGTCTAACATATGAACTCAATTGAAATTGTAAAAAATAAATGTTCAACATGTTGCGTCAGATTTCTCATCTGTTGTAAATTATCAATCAGATTAGGTAACAACAAATTACAAATCTGTTGTAAATTATCAAACAGATTAAGTCATCTGTTGCGACAGATTACCCATCTATTGTAAATTATCAAATGGATTGTCATATATCACAACATATTACCCATATGTTGTAAATTATCAAATAGGCGTTGTCATCTGTTGTGGCTGACCCTATGAGAACTCACCCCTAGTCCTAGATTAATCGATAGTTTACCCTATGAGAACTCACCCCTAGTCCCAGATTATTCAATCAATGTATTAGTACCCTAGTCCTATATTCATCAATTAAGGTATTAGTCTAATATATGAGGTAGTAAGAATCGATTCGGCTCAAAGTTATCGATCGACGACTCTGGTTGGGAGGAACACAGTACCGTCTCCTCATGCAATTGTCAAAAGACTCAATTGAAGTTGTAGTTGAACCTATGAGAACTCACATTCAATTAAGGTATTAGTCTAACATATGAACTCAATTGAATTATATATAAACAAATGTTCAACCTGTTACAACAGATGTATTTTCTATTGGATCAAATCAAACAGATTATGTAATCTGTTGCAACATAATACGCATCGGTTGTAAACTATCAAATAGATTACGTCATTTGTTGCGACAGATCATGAATCTGTTGTAAACTATCCAACAGATTAACTCATCTATTGTGACAGATTATCCATTTGTTGTAAATTATCAAATGGATTAACTCATATGTTGTAATAGATTACCCATCTATTTTAAATTATCAAATAGTCGTTGTCATCTATTGTAGTTGACATTATGAGAACTCACCCCTAGTCCTAGATTAATCAATTAAGGTATTAGTTGAACATATGAGGTAGTAAGAATCGGTTTCGCTCAGAGTGATCGATCGAAGACTCTTATCGGGAGGAACGCAGTACCGTCTCATCATGAAATTACCAAAAGACTCAATTGAAGTTATAGTTGACCCTATGATAACTCACCCCTAGTCCCAGACTATTTAATTAAGGTATTATTTGAACATATGAGGTAGTAAGAATCTGTTTGGCTCAGAGTGATCGATCGATGACTCTTGTCAGGAGGAATGCAGTACCGTATCATCATGCAATTACCAAAAGACTCAATTGAAGTTGTAGTTGAACCTTTGAGCTCATTCATTCATCCCTAGTTCCACGTAGATCGATGTAGGTACTATTATTAATCTTAACATTAAGTTAATGAGAACTCATTTTAACTCAGAGTGATCGATCGATGACTCGGGGCGGGATGAACGCAATACTAACACCATGTAAATGCAATGACTCAATTGGGATTTGTAGTTGACCCTGTGAGCTCATTTATTCATCCCTCGTTCCACCTAGATCGATATAGGTACTATTATTAATCTTAACATTAAGCTAATAAGGAGCTCATTCTTTCATCCCTAGTTCCACCTAAATCAATTGCAATGAAATCTGTTGCAATAAATGACTGAGCTATTGGAGAATTCAAACAGATAACAATATCTGTTGCAATAGATGACATATCTGATTTAATTATCAAATAGACATTTGCGTCTGTTATGACGGGTGACTGAGCTATTGGAAATTTTCAAACAGATATTGATATCTGTTGTAACAGATGACATTTCTGATTTAGTTATCAAATAAACATTTCCATCCATTGTCACAAATGACTGAGTTGTTGGGATTTTTCAAACAGATATTTATATCTATTGCAACAGACGATAAATCTGTTTAAAATTTTTTTTTTCTTTTAATTCTAAAGAAGGCTTCTGTCCGAGTAGATAAAGTAGTAGTACTACTAAAGTAGTAAAAAATGTTTCTTGGATAACTCAAAAATCTCATTGAGTAGTCTTGTCCTGTCTTTTCAATGTCACCCGTTTTCTTCCTCGTGCCCCTCAAATTGTTAGTGAATATTAATTAATGACCCTTATTGACACGGCACACCCATTAAGAAAATATTAATTAGGGTTTTATTTTACCACCAAGTACCAAATTAGCCTTATTAATTATACTTTGAAAACATAAATTTGAATAAAAACACTTTGTTTAGTCATTTAATATTAAGGGTAGTACATCTAGAAATTAGAATTATCTCATCTCTCCTTCAGCCCTAAATTTATTTTATTCGTCTCTCATCTTTTTTCTTTCTATCCTCTTTAAGGTTATCACAACATTTTTTCTCTCCTCTTTATCGTAAATTTTTGTTCGGATCTAAACTGATCCATATCCATATCTTAGATTCCTCGACTGAAATTATTGTTTTCACCCCCTTTTGACATTAAGGAATGATTCACTATTTCTCTTTCATTCTCGTCTTTTTCTTGCAAGTTATTTACATCTATTTTTTATTTAATTACCATTTTCCCATATCATATTTATTTAAAAATTTTGAAGGAACTTTTAATTGTTGAATAAATGAACTGAGAATTTTTATTACAAGAAGCGAAAAAAAGTCATCTGTAGGGAGAAGTTTAAAAGCCTTGTTTGCAGTATCATTTTTTTTATGTATTTTGTTTGTTTCTTTGTTGTTGATGTTGCTATTGATGTTGTTGGTGGGGTTGGCTTTGTTGGAACTTGTGGTGTGGTATTATTGACAGTTGCGGATCTAAGGTTTTTAGACGGTAGGTGCTTCTTATCTTAAAAATAGTGGAGTCCGAACAATCAACACAAGGGATATGGCTGATCCAGATTCTTACAAGAAGATTCATATCGAGTCCTTGCAGAAACTTCCAAGACAGTTTGATGAACTTCAGAGGAATTTGGCCGACTTCAGAGCAAGGTTGAGGAGGGCCCAGCTACTGTCGGATGAAAAATGTCAGGTTGACAATAATAATAGTAGTAGTAATAGTAATAATAATAATAGTAGTAGTAATAAGAATTAGGTTATGTTTTCTCTTTCTTTTAGTGTATGTATTTTCTCTTTTTATATTCGATCTACCTATAAGGGATTCAAAAAACTCCATGTAATATATGTTTGGTTTGGTTTGGTCGACTTTGAATTTTTAATTCTTATTCAATATTTAATTATCATTCTATTTATTCTCTACTCTCAACATGTCGACGGTTGGAGGTAGGGATTGAGCACTTGTGGCAACAGATGTTGGTGAAAAAGTCATGATGGTTCGTTAATAAATAATAAGGAACTAAATGATATTATAATCGTAAAAGAAAGAAGAAAGATTATTTAATTTTAAAAAGTCACAACATAGGATTAATTTAATTAAGATATATGATGATATGATTGTTAAGAAAAAAGTGAATGAATAGTCGTGACTGTGACTTTTGTCTAAACATATTCAACAAACAAAAACAAAAAACGTTGTTGATGCATCAAATTCCTCATCTTTTGCGACTGATGAATTAGTCAGAAGAAATCAAAAAAGCACCTTAAACAGATGGTCGATTTATAGCAACAGGTGGTATATTTGTTGAAACAGAAGGGTTATCTGATGCAACAGATATACAATCTATTGTCATAACTCAATTAATAAAAATGATTATTAAAGAAACAGTTATTGAAAACCAGGTGTATTCGATATTTAAATTGAGAAAAATGTTATTTAAATTTAATAAGCTGAAAAGTCATGACTTGTCACAATAATAAAAAACTCACCAGCTTGATTTAATTAAGTCATTTCTTTTTACAAAAAAAAAATAAGAAAATAAATGATAAACACAATTTAAGGAAAAAAAACGGTTCCTGAAAAGAACTAATTATTTTAATAATAATAAAGCTGAAAAGTCATGACTTATCACAATATTGCTTAATTTAATTAAGTCATAACTTTTTACAGTAATCAAGAATGTCATTAATAAATGGAGGTGAACAATTATACCTTTAAATCTGCTTTATTACAACAACAAACCTAGTGTATTCCCACATAGTGAGGTCTGGGGAGGGTAAGATGTACGCAGTTCATACCTCTACCTCTAAAGAAGTAGAAAGGCATAAATCTGCTTTATTAAATTATATAATTAAAAAGTAAAAAAATTTGGATGTCATGAAGATAATTTATTTTTAAAAAAATATATATTATATTATCTGATGCAACAGATATATAATCTGTTGTCCAACTCAGTGTAAAAAAAATAGTTCCTGGAAAGAACTAATTATTTTAATAATAATAAAGTTGAAAAGTCATGACTTATCACAATATTGCTTAATTTAATTAAGTCATAACTTTTTACAGTAATCAAGAATGTCATTAATAAATAGAGGTGAACAGTTGTGCCTTTAAATCTGCTTTATTAATTAATATAATTAAAAAGTTAAAAAATTTAGATGTCATGAAGATAAATTGTTTTTGAAAAACATATATTATATTATCTGATGCAATAGATATATAATTTGTTGTCCAACTCAATGGAAAAAAATGGTTCCTGGAAAGAACTAATTATTTTAATAATAATAAAACTGAAAAGTCTTGATTTATCACAATATTGCTTAATTTAATTAAGTCATAACTTTTTACAGTAATCAAGAATGTCATTAATAAATGGAGGTGAACAGTTGTGCCTTTAAATCTGCTTTATTAATTTATATAATTAAAAAGTCAGAAAATTTTGATGTCAGGAAGATAATTTATTTTTTAAATATATATATTATATGTTGCAATAGATATATTATCTTATGCAACAGGTTATCAATTTGTTGCAACGGATGATATATCTGTTGTAATAGATAATTTATCTGATGCAACAGATATATAATCTGTTGTCCAACTCAATGTAAAAAAAATGGTTCCTGGAAAGCACTAATTATTTTAATAATAATAAAGCTGAAAAAAGTCATGACTTATCATAATATTTCTTAATTTAATTAAGACATAACTTTTTACAGTAATCAAGAATGTCATTAATAAATGGAGGTGAGCAGTTGTGCCTTTAAATCTGTTTTATTAATTTATATAATTAAAAATTCAGGAAATTTGGATGTCATAAAGATAATTTATTTTAAAAAAAAATATATTATATTATCTGATGCATCAGATATATAATCTGTTGTCCAACTCAGTGTAAAAAAAATAGTTCCTGTAAAGAAGTAATTATTTTAATAATAATAAAGCTGAAAAGTCATGACTTATCACAATATTGCTTAATCTAATTAAGTCATAACTTTTTACAGTAATCAAGAATGCCATTAATAAATGGAGGTGAATAGTTGTGCCTTTAAATCTACTTTATTAATTAATATAATTAAAAAGTCAAAAAATTTGGATATCATGAAGATAATTTATTTTTTTAAAAATATATATATATTATATGTTGCACCAGATATATTATTTGATGCAACAGGTTATCTATTTGTTGCAACAGATTATATATCTGTTGTCACAGATGAGTTATCTGATGTGACAGATATATAATCTATTGTCCAACTCAGTGTAAAAATGATTTCTAGAAAGAACTAATTATTAATAATAATGAAGCTGAAAAGTCATGACTTATCACAATATTGCTTAATTTAATTAAGTCATAATTTTTTATAATAATCAAGAATGTCATTAATAAATGGAGGTGAACGGTTGTGATTTTTGTCTAACTCATTCAAGTCCAATCCTCTATAAATAGGTCCCTCCTTATTCAGTCGTTCGTTCTACTACACGCTATTTATTCCTTGCTCTTGTTACCCTACCCCTTCAACTACTTTCTCTTCAAGGACTTGATAGCTTTTTCCTGTCTCTGGTAAGTTTTTTTCTTGATTTTTGTATAAATATTCATTGTATATTACATTACATTCGAATTCTTTCTTTTTTTTACTTTTGTTTTTATGTGTATTTTGTAAACTTATGTGTTTTCTAGATATGGATGATCCTGTGTGGGATATCGCTGTTTTACGAGACGCCATGCGGGAACTGCAGAAGGAGGTTCATGATCTGCATTGGGAGTTGGCCACCATCAGAGTAAGGATGTTGCGGGAGATCCGCAGGCTGAGGAGGGCGTTGCTCATGCCGGTTGAAGATTGGACGGCTGGCCATACAAATAATAATGATTATAATAATAATTAAGTTTTTTTTTCTTTTATCTATGTATTTTTTTGTTTGTTTTATAAAAATTTATGTTTGATGCACTTGACTTTTTATTTCTTATTTAATTTTCGTGCAGTCTATTTTTATTTCTTAACGAACCACATGTCTACAATTAAGGAATAATTTGTGATAAAAGCTGTATTTTGTTGTTCAAAATATATTAGTAATCTGTGAAACAGATTATTTATCTATTGAAACAGATTACTAATCTGGTACAATAGAATACCCATCTATTCGATTCATATTACGGGCACCTAGAACCATAAACATGAATCCAACATGAGTCTACTGTTACAACAGAACATTTATCTGGTGCCACAGATAATGGATCTGTTTAAACAGATTGTTCTTATAGTGCATTCATGTTCGCGTGCTAGCTATTGTTGAAAAAACGATACACTAGAAGTTACCCAGATGACAAATTCAACTAAAAATCATACTCTGACTTACCAAAGTCTCCTCTCAAGTAAATTTCAAAGTTGAAAGTGATTTACGAAACAAAATTTGACATAAGAATTTGGTCAAAAAGTAGCAGTTGGGGTAACAACAACAACAACAACAACAACAATGGTCAACAAGAAGAATATGAAGATGATAATGAAGTATAAGTTGATGATAATGAATCAGAAGATGATGAATAAAGCAGCAACAACAATGAATAACAAATATCGTGAAGAGAGAGAATAACAACGGATGAGGATAGAGAAAAAGATGCCTTTTTTTCCTTCGTTCCCCGTTATATTAACTAATATTTGGATCAAAGTATAAATTTAAAAATTTGTGGGCTATTTTAAAATTTTCCAAATTTTCTTAATCCATAATTAAGTAATTGTCACTTCTACTCATTTATTAAGACTTATGTCACATACACCTCATTTTAAATCTCTTTTGTCACCCGTGGACCAAACCCTCAGTATGTTATGTATAAGAATATGTTTCACCATATTTTACATCTTATGTAAATATGTTTCACCATATTTACCATATTTATACGAATATGTTTCACCATATTTACATTATACTTAAGCATGTTATGTATAAGAATATGTTTTTATACATTATCATTGTCATATTTTCTTTATACAAGCTCTTTTTTCTTTTTCATTTTAAAGTTTTTTTATGTCCCTTTATTTCATTAGGGTATTTTTTTCTTTGGTTCTAAAATTTTATACGTGATTTATGTGATAAATTTCCTTTTAAGAGTATATGTTTTAAAAAATTTACATAATTAATGAATTCATTAATTACACATTAATAAGGTACAATCTTGAATAATTATCAGATTGATTTATTTTCTTAAATATCATTAAAATTGTTAATTCATATATATAGATTATAATGTATAATAACGTGGAGGAATATATATGAACATTTATAATTCGAAGAGAGAAACTAAATAATAAATTCGAGAGAGAAGGTTATTAACTAGCAAACATCTGGAAATTATGGTGTTTTTCCTTATAATATGGGGCGACTGGTCAACCCATGAAATTACTTTGAAATGACCACTTTTAATGGAAATAATTTTTTTAAAATGATCGTGTGGTGTCCTTCTCTCTCTCTCTTTTTTTTTAAATGTCTGAATGACTAATTTTTTTTTGTAACTAATAATTTTATTAATCACCATGAGAAATTCGTAAATAACTTCTCAAACTTGTATATGCAATGTATGTGTTGATTCGACATTTGTATACATAATGTATCAATATCATATATATGTGTTTAAACGTGTATCAATATTGTATAAATAGTTATGTAATATATCAATATTGTATAAATAATGTATAGACGTGTATGAATATTATATATATGATATATAATCATGTATCAATATATATATATACATACATACTAGACATTGAAGGCCCCGTGCTAGTGCGAGCCAAATATCTATTATTTTTTATCTCAATTTATGTGACACGAATATAATTTAAATAATTAATTATTGTGATTTATAATATTTTTTCTTCTATTCCAATTTAAATGATACTGACACAATTTCGAAAGTCAGCCTATGTCACATATATATAATTTCGATAGTCAATCAACTGCTTTATTTTAATATATCATTTTGTGTCTATTTTATGAAATATTATTAATTTTCTAATGCAACCATAATAATTAATAGGGGGTGATATAATAAAATCGCAATTGAAGCAGCGAAGAAGACATGTCTTAAATGACTTATAATAACTAATTATAAGTGATATAATAAAATTACTGTAAAAAAAACTTGTGGAAAAAGCATAAATAAGCCTCATATAAGACATCAAGTTAATTTAAATAATAAAAAGTTAATATATTATTTCATGCCTATTTTATATTTTTCTATTAGATATTATAAATTTTTTAATATTTATATAACCTATAGTAATTAATTAGGGGTAATATAGTAAAATTATGATTGAAACAGCTCAAGCAAGTAACACAAAGGCATGTCGAAGACATGTATGCTTATTGCCCTTTATTATATATAGTAATATAATCTATATCTATAATAATATATTAATGAAAATGTGAAGGGCCTTAGAAATATTATATGAACTTTTTGCCCTTCATTGAAAATAATCGTAATTGACAAAATCATCTTTTTACTATTTTCCTTAAATAACTATCATTTAATAGTTAGGACTTTAAAATTAATTTAAAGTAAATTTAATCAAATAGAATTCATTTTGGACTTAAATCAATCCATGTAGATACAAGATACCGTTGTCATATTAATTGTCATAAGGATTCATATGACTAGAAAAAAAAAAGTAGGATTATAATTAACTTTTTCTTAAACACACCCGGAGATTATAGTTCTGATACTAGGAAGAATCCAAATAACAATCCGAACCTACTGTAGACGACAAATTTTTCAAAGTAAAAAAAATAATAATCGAGACAAAAAAATTGCAGCAACAAAATGTCCTATTTTATTTTAAATGTAGTAAGTGTTACAATCTCTATGATAATCCTCTGATTCTTCAAAGTAATATGAACTTGGACTTGAACTTGATTTGAATTCAAGGGCTTGAGAAGTTTGATCTTGAATCTTCATCTTCGGACTTGAATTTGAATGTTAATTCGTCACAAACACTTGGATGGTTGCCACGAATGATGAATATGAACAAGTAACTTGATCTTGAAAAAAAATTCCGTCGTTCTTAATCTTAAGCTTGATTGTTTGAAACTTATAACTTGCAGAGAAATTATGGATTTTGATCCATGAGCTCTCTTCTTGCTCCTTGTTTCTCCAAAAAAATCACCCTGGTGTGAGTTATGAGGACCCCTATTTATAGTTAGAGGGGCAAGGTAATTGTATGATTTGATTGGTTGGTTTAAAATTAACCAATCACATTATTTGGGTGAAAAACTCTAATTTGATGGGTTAGAACATGTCACCTGCACACGTGGCATGATTTTAGTGGCTTATTTCATTTAATTTGGATTGCCACATAATATTGACATGTGTCATACTTTTAGTGGCTCATTTCATTTAACTTGAATTGCCACATAATATTGACATATGTCATGTTTTTAGTGGCTCATTTCATTTATCTTGGATTTCCACATAATATTGGCATACAGTGACTTATTTCATTTAACAAGAATTGACACATAATATTGACATATGTCATGCTCTTGATGGCTCATTTTATTTAATATGGATTTCCACCTCATATTAAATTAACCCCATGTATTTGAGATTAGATTATTAATCCAATCATATTAGTCATATTATTTGGATTATTTTCTTGAATTTAATATAGTCCAAATAAATATATGAATTTAAATAAAATTTTAATTCTCACAAATACCCCTTACTTCAAGACTTGTCAAATTCGATTTTTTTCTTAAAAAAAAATAAAAATCAATGGACTAGAGTTGAAGTACAATTAAGACAACAATATTTTTTTGGTTGTCTTGCACGTAGTAAATACTTGTTTCTTTGGTTTCAAATAGTCACCATATTCCACAAGAAATTTTTTTTGAACTCCATATCCAATCAAAGTATATCACATAAAATAATACGAAGGGAGTAAATAAATATCCATGTTGAAAACTTGCACGTGCAAAAATTTCACTAGTAGTGAAATGATAATTTTTTGTTTGTAAAGTGGGATCCACATTTTTGGATCATTATCCTTAAAGTTTTTGATAAACTTTATGAGATTTTGTTAGGAAAAAAAATATTTTTTTTTCTTATTTTTTTTTCTTATCTCAAAAATATTTGGTTTATCAATACTAAGTTTATATTGCATTAGGAGATTAATATTTTCTTTATCCTCACTATAAATAGCAGCCTCTAGAATTCAGTTCTCATAAAAAAACATATACATATATTTTTTTCTCTACTCAATTGTAGGGCATCTCATAGAAATATTCACGTTTATTAAGTTGTGCACTTACTTTCCTTTTCTTTTGTTTTTCGACTGCTATCATAAAAAGAAGTAAAGTAATACTTTTAGAAGGGAAATAAAACAAAAAAAGGAAAAGGAATCACGTACAGTAGTAGATCCCCTTTTTGACTTTCTTTTTCTAAAAGTAAACAAAGGGAAAAAAATTGCTCTGTGGGTACATGCAACCACCTTTTCGTTTTTTTTTTAAAAAACTAACAGTACTTCATATATTGCATTGCTATTTAAGTTATCAACATTGAATTTTTTTTTTTATATTCATCTGTTGTCACCTCATTTTCGAAGACCACCGAGAATAATATTTTTATTGTGAATGACACAACTTGAAAGCTTTACCACAACACCACCTGATCTTATGGTCTGAAGGAATGTGTTTAATATCTTTGCTCCAACATCATAAATTTAAGCCTTTAGAAATACATAATTTTTTAGCAGAAGGCATCGTAAGTGTCGTCTTATTTGAGCCAAAGACTGTACACCTTCTAAGGCAGATACTTTACATAGTCTGCGATTAAGACTTTTACACCGTCTGAGGACGTCATAAGTGTCGCCTTATTTGAGCCAAAGACTGTACACTATCTAAGGTAGATACTTTACATAGTCTGCGATTAAGACTTTTACACCATCTGAGGGTGTCATAAGTGTCACCTTATTTGAGCCAAAGATTGTATACCGTCTAAGGCAGAGATTTTACATAGTCTGTGGCTAAGACTTTTACACTGTCTCAGCCAAAGATTTTACGTTGCCCGAGGAAAAGATTTTACACACTTTGAGCCAAAATATTTTCTTATTCGAGCCAAGGACTTCACACTGTCTAAGCTAGAGACTTTACATGGTCCGCGATTAAGACTCTTACACTGCTTAATCCAAAGACCTTACATTATTTAAGGCAGCCATTTTACACTGTCTGAGAAAGCATCACACTTTTCAATTCGATAACTTTATATGATCAATATTTTATTGAAGTTGATCATATTTGAATTTAGAGTTCATAATTATTGAACTATCGAGTAATTTCTAATGAAATACTCTTTTTTTTTCTTGTTGTTTGAATCATAGTTTACTTTAGAGATTCAGCATGTTCTTCATTCGAGCCGCGATATCTTATACTATCCGATCACAAGGATAGTGAGGTAAAGACAAAGTTACTCGTTGGTACGTCATTGGCTGGACAATATGTTGCTCTATGACCGCCTTTGGAAAATCTACCTGGTTTAGACCAATAGACTCTTGAATTCTACAGTCGTCCACCTAAGACATGGGTGCTTTCCTCTTCCAATCATCATACCAAGAATATTTCTAGTACGTTACCATGATTGGGACGATGAATTATAAATGAAGAGAATCAGTGGGGTGAAACTTTTTAGCTTAGTGGCGAGTTCCACTATATTCATGGCTATTAGGAATGGGCTGAAGATGTTCTTAGTAGGAGTTACCAGACTTTAAAGGATGCAAAGATTTACTATGCTGTATATGGTTCACTCTTTACTTATGACCATAATGCAAATATCTTACAGTCCTTCTGTGAAGCTCGGTGTCGTATTACAAATACGTTGCTTACCTTAGTTGGAGAAATGTCCCTATCCCTTTGGGATTTACACACCATTGGAGGTCTTCCAATAACAGGAATTTTTTATGAGGAAGTTGTTCTGAATGTTACAGAACTTATAGGCACTTATGATAAGGGGAAAAAGTTCATTCCCGAAACTTGTAAACATCTACTTGATGCCTTCCATCATCTATGTGAAAGGAATGGTGATAATCCGAGCATTTCCATAAGCAAATGGATACAATTTTGGTGTAAGAAAGCTTTTAAATATGAGCCACCTCCGCCAAGAAGAGAAAAGAAATCTATTCGTCTGAAATTATCTCATAATCCAATTGGAAAACTCGATAAGGTAGTTAATTGGTCATCCGAAGAAAAAGGGTTATTTCATAAGCTAGGAGTTAAGAATCACAAGAAGGACGATACATACTTAGCTGCCTTTTTATCCTGTTGGTTGTGTGCATTTGTGTTTCCAATGATGGAAGGAGATATTATTCGTCCAGGAGTTTTTAGAGTTGCTTGTCACTTCGCAAGTGGGCGAAGAGTTAGCCTTGCGGTTCCTGTCTTAACTAGCATCTATAGAAGACTAAATGCAATTTCAGAATATCTGCAGCTTCATCTTTTTTGGGCATGCTTTCCAGTTCATTACGTATACGATTGGGTGGACCGCTACTTTAATACTCATTTTCCTTTGAAAGATAAACCAAGTGATTCCCTCATGACTAGATATTCTGACGAAGGTGGTTCTAGGTACTATGGTAAGTAAGAAGCGAGAAAACATATACATAGAGGAGGAAACATTAATTGGGATGGCACATTTCTCGAGAGTCCTCAAACCTATCACTACCGCGATGATGGAAATGACAAGAAATTTCAGTTGAATTTTTTCATGAGCATTCGCTCAAACTCTCTTGCTTTAAGGGATGGGAATGCCTTTATTATTGAGCCTTATAGTCCCATCAGATTTAGCTGCCAATTCGGCTTTTTCCAAGATTCCCCTGGCTTACTAGAATAAGATTTTTGAGAGGCTTTGTTAGGAAATGAACTGAGACTTGCACACATTTGTGTATTGGCTAATCCATAACAAAGGCGACATTTCCCCCAAGTAATACCATCTTGAAGATATTCTCATTGTTTAATTATAAAGTTTTGTGGGAAAAAGTTCATGGGAGTGTTCTAGAAGATGACATACGATTTCTAGTGAGTCTCATGGGGCCTTGCATTGACGTCTTTCAAGAATGTAAGAAAGAGGCATTAGTTGTGCACAAGCCTCTCATTTTGTAGTCCAAAGAAGTCATAGAAGAGATTAAGAAACCTCTGCATGATGAAGATCAAGAAGAACAAATGTTAATCCTACCTCATTAGGTTCCCAACAAGTGGCTATCTGAAGATGAGAGTGCTAGCAGCCATAGAGATCGTTGTTGGAAAAAAATGAGACCATCCTTAGAAGAACCATCAAATGCTAATTTGCACGTGGTAGAGATTTCTGGTGATAGTATTAGTTATTCAAGGACACTGACAGCTATTAAAGAGGTAATAGTTGAAGCTTTCTCATTTATTCTATGGTTTATCCAATTATTTCACTAATTATTTTTTTTACAGCCGAAAAATGTCAACATACTGGATGCTCCTCATTGCGGTAGAGCACAAGCCAGTAGCGAATCTGTCACTGGATCAGTCTCTATAAAAGCATGTTTTGCCTCAAAATTTAAGGTAGAGGTCACTTCTACCCCCATTATGAAAGCTAAAGCAAGTGCAGACTCAGATTTCCACAAATAACCAACAATATTCATGCTCATTTTTTATGGAAGGAAGGTTATCTTGGAGCTGAAAAGGGAATTTGTTATGAAATCTTGGGCTAGCATTCGCACCAAGTTAGGAGTTCTTAATGCGAACCGTACTTCTTCTCTTGCAGATGAGGTCCAAGTAGTACTTAAAGACATGATCGGAATGGGTGTAGATATTTCTCCTTTGCAGAATTTATTGGAGTCTTTGTTCGAGCTTTCCACTTCCTATGATCAAGCACGGTTGACCCTTATTGATAAGGCCAAAGAAATCTAAAAGTTAGAGTCATATATAAAAGCCATGGAGCATCTTGAACTTGTGATGAAAAAAAGAGATAAGAAATCTGAAGAACTATCTACTGCTTGCCAATCTCTTGAGAAATAAAGAAAGAAGGTAAAGAAGTTTAAAGCTATCTGAGATGCCATCAAATAAGAAGCTAAGAAAATTGAATCCAAAGTCTCCGCAGCCGAAGAAGAGTTCACCAAGTGTGCTGACATTTCCTTGGCAACTCAAAATGCCTCAAATGATGTTGAACAAAAGAAGCAAGTCTTAGAGGATTCTCTCCAGGATTTAGTTAATTATAAGTTTTGTTTGGACTAGCTTTAGGAGATGTCATTCTTTATTTTCAAATCTTTTTGTCTTTTCCCCTTCTGTTTTGTCTGATTAGTTGATTTAGTAACATTAATAAACTCCGTCCACTTGAATTTATATTGCATACTCTTTTAAATACTTCTTTTGATTTTTAGTTCCCAAAATCGTTTACTTAAAATGCATCGATGATATTGTACTAAGCCTCAACTTGATCCAGGTTTCTTTGTTTAACAAATTGTGTTTTTAAAGGTAGAAAATTCGTATTTGGAGACGAGAATACAAAAATTATGAGATACTTTATTTATTTATTTTCAAAAATCAGACTTCTTGATTTAAAACATACCCAAAATTCATAATTTTAGATCATTTGGGTCGTTCCAAATAATATTTTGAAGTCAAGTTTAAATGCAGTCAGACAGACATTTTCAGATTTACGTGACTACACCAAAAAAAATTGTATCTTGATGTAGAAATGTCGAAATTAAAATTCGCTTAATTATACGTAAAATAAACTTTCAAATCTAAAACAATCTAAAATTTAAGATTTTAGAACATTTGAGTCGTTCTAAAAAGTATTTTGAAGTCAAGTTCACATGCTGTCAGACAGACATTTTCAGGTTTGTGCAACTACACAAAAAATATTATATCTTGATGTAGGAGTAATAAAATTGAAATTTACTTTATTCCCCATAAACTAGACTTCCTAATATAAAACATACCAAAAATTCATGATTTTAGAGTATTTGTATCGTTCTAAAGAGTATTTTGAAGTCAAGTTCACATGCTACCAGGAAGACATTTTCAGGTTTGCGCGACTACACCAAAAATATTATATCTTGATGTAGGAGTACCTAAATAAAAATCCACTTAATCCCACATAAATTAGACTCCCAAATATAAAATATATCCAAAATTTAAGATTTTAGAGGTTTTGGATCGTTCTAAATAGTATTTTGAAGTCAAGTTTACTTGCTGTCAGGAAGACATTTTTAGGTTTGCGCGACTACACCAAAAACATTACATCTTGATGTAGGAGTACCTAAATCAAAATCCGTTTAATCCCACATAAAATAGACTTCCAAATCTAAAACACATCCAAAATTTAAAATTTTATAGCATTTGGATAATTCTAGATAATATTTTGAAGTCAGCTCAGGTTCTGCTTTTCTCGATTTTTCAGCTTTGCGCGTCTTGTGATAAAAAACTCATAGCTCAGGATGTGAATGCTCGAAATATGAATTTTTTTATGATAATGAACTTAGAATGAAACTCTAAGCACCTATGTACCTCAGTGAAGAGGATAAAGTTATAACGTAGTTCTGAAGGAGCAATAAATTTGCTTTTTTTTGTGTGGTCCTAACTTTTGCCTAGGCCGCCTCTTTCGAGATTTTCAACCTAGCAGACTTTTTGTTTTCTTTATTCTTCCTTATTTTTATAGGGCCGTACACAATTTATACTCATACAGTCAGGAGTAACATGCAGTTTAGGCTCATGCCCTAAGGAGAATTCTTCTTTTCTTCAAGGATAATATCTCTTCATGAACTTTCCATTGATGGTGCCCAATATGCAAACCTTACGAGTCAACAAGTTTGTAAGTACCACTTGAGTATACTTTTTTTACGACATATGGCCCATCCCACTTAGCTAAGAACTTGCTTCCAGATCGACGAGAGGTAATAATGGGCCTTCTTACAACAAGAACTTGGTCACCTTCTTGAAAGCATCTAAGGCGAACCTTCTTATTAAAAGATCATGAGAGGGGGGATTGATAACATGCCAGGCTCTATTGAGCATCTAGACTCTTTCCATCCAAAGCCTCTAATTCTTCAAGGCGTAACCGAGCATTTTCTTCATCAGTAAGTCCTTCTTGAATAGCAAGCCCCAATGATAGGATTTGACGCTCAAGTGGAAAAACTACTTCAACTCTATAAACAAGTGAATAAGGAGTTGCCTGTGTTGGAGTGTGATTTGTTGTTCTATAAGCCCAAAGATATTCTTCCATCCTCTCACGCCAGTCTCTTTTAGATTTGGAAATGACCTTCTTCAATAAGTTACAGAGTGTCATATCGAATGCTTCAGCAAGGCTATTGGCAACAGCATAATACATAGAGGAGGTGCATTGCTTGAAGCTAAAAAGATCACATATCTTGGTCATCAACTTATTATCAAATGGATTACCATTATCCGTCAGTATATATCTAGAAATGTGAAAGTGATAGATAATATTAACTCGAATGAATTTTACCACATTCTCTTTCTTTACTTCTTTTAGTGAAACGACTTCAGTCCATTTTAAAAAATAATAAATTGCAGCTAGGATGTACAAATGTCCACCAGAAGACTTCGATAATGGTCCAACAATATCTAATCCCCATGCCTCAAAAGTCCATGAAGCAACAGTTGGGTGTAATATCTCTGGGGGTTGATGTATGAGATTTGTATAAAATTGACAAGCTTTACACCTTCGAGCGTAATCTAAGCAATCTTTCTCCATAGTCTGCCAATAGTAACCAATCCTTTTTATATGAAAATGAAGCTTAGGCCCAGACTGATGCACCCCACACACTCCAGAATGAGCTTCTTACATAGCTTGAATAGACTCATCTGTGCCTAAACAACGTAAGAGTACTTCATCAAATGATCGGCTATAGAGTGTACCCTTATAGTAAAGAAATCGAAGGGCTCATCGTCGAATTTCTGTTCTCTTTCAAGGGGTTTCTGGAAAAATTCCATAACATAAGTAATCAATTATTAGTTGCCGTTATTATTCAATCTTAGACTCAGAAGCAATGATAACTTGTTCAATTTCCTCTACATTTTCATTTGATGGTACTACCCATCTTTGGCAAATGATGACTTACATTTGATCAGGAGATACCAATACAGAAGCTAAGGTTGCCAATGCATCAACCCTTTTGTTTTTCATCCTAGGGACATGTTGAATGGTAACCTCTCCAAGCCAACTTATCAAATTCTGAGTGTAATCGCGATAAGGAAGCAACTCAGGCTTCTTGACCTCATAACTACCCAAAACATGATTGATCACTAACTTGGAATCTCAAAAGACTTGCAATTGTAATTGTTTCATATCGACAGCCATTTTTCAAGTCCAAGTATGAGCGCTTGTTATTCAGCGACATTATTAGAGAAACACTGTATTAAAGTGAAGGAATATTTCAAAACTTCCCCATTGGGAGTGATAAATACTACTCCAGCACCATCTCTCTCATGATGTGCAGCGCCATTAAAGTACATCTTCCAATGAGATTGGATTTCTACAAACATAACATCTTTATCAGGTAGTTCATTAGATAAATTCCAATCATATGGAATCTGATGGTCAGCGAAGAAATCTGCTAACACTTGTCCTTTCACAACTTTTTAAGAGATATATACAATTTCAAATTGTTGGAATTATAGGTACCACCTTGCTAGTCTATTACTTAAGATAGGCTTGGACATGACAAACTTGATAGGATTTACTTTTGAGACAAGTCATAAAACATGAGCTTAAAAGTAATGCTTCATTTTCTAAATTAAGAATACAAGTACCAAACACACTTGTCTATAGGAGAATACTTTATCTCATTCGGTGTCATCATCCTACTCAAGTAATAAAAGGCATTTTTTCCCTTCATGGTTTTCTTGTGATAAAATTTCTCCTACTGATCTTTCTTGTGTCTTAATATACAATATCAACGGTTTTCCAGTTATGGGAGATACAAGCACTGGAGGTTTCATTAGATAAGACTTTATACTCTCAAAAGCATTGGTGTAGGCCTAATCCCATTCAAAGGGGACACCTTTCTTCATAAGACAATTGAATGGTTGACACCTCCCAGCTAGGTATGAAATGAACCTCCTAAGTATGCCAACTTTCCTTGTGAACTTTTCAGCTCGTGAATATCTTTAATCTCAGGCATCTTTAAAATATCATCTACCTTATCTTGATCAATTTTAATCCTGCGATGTCGAATAATAAAACCAAGGAACATTTCAGAAGTAACTCCGAAAGCACACTTCAAAGAGTTTATTTTGAGTTGGTATCTTCGAAGTCGTTCGAATACCATTCTCAGATTATGTAGGTGGTCATATTTTTTTATTTATTTTACTACTAAGTCATCGACGTAGCACTCGACATTCTTATGAAGCATATCATCAAAAATAATTTACATAGCTCGTTGGTAAGTAGCACCAACATTCTTTAAACCAAAAGGAATCACCTTGTAGCAATATATTCCTTTAGGAGTACAAAAGACCATGAGTTCTTCATCTCTTAGTGCCATACAAAGCTGATTATAACTAGATGAACCATCCATGAAAGACATTGCCTCATATCCAGTTGTGGCATCAATCATAATCTTAGGTATCTGAAGAGGAAATTCATTTTTAGGACATGCATTATTAAGATTCCTAAAGTCAAAACAAACTCGAAGTTGACCATTCTTCTTTCTTATAGGTAAAATGCTTGAAATCTACTTAGGATACATGACTTCTCAGTAGAAACCTGCTTTGATGAGCTTGTTAACATCAGTTTCAATCAAAGGGACTAATTCATGTCTAAAGCGACATTGAGCTTGCTTAATAGGGTAAGCACCTCTCTTCACAACAAGGTGATGAACTATAATTTTAGGATCTAATCCTAGAATTTCTTTGTATCTCCAAGAAAATACATTTTTATACTCCATAAGAAACTCAACATACTTGTTTTCTTCATTTTTATCCAGTAAGGCACTTACATATGTAGGCCTTCGATCTTCATGAGTCCCAAGATTGACTTCCTTCAATGCATCAACAATGTTCTTCACCCCTTCCTCAACTTCAGGTGGTGCAATTTTAACATCTTTAACTTTTTGAGGATCACCATCATTGAAAGATATGTGATGACATGTATTGATATTAACGAACTCATCTTTGATTTTCACATATGAGAGAGTACCCTTCTTGTCGCACATTATGATGTAATATGATGATCCTACACTTTCTACGTCTTCTTCACGCTCCTTAGTATGAAATATACTATGAGTTCTTGCTTTGAGGACATCTTCACATAAAACTAAGACTTTCATTTCTTGCCTCATTCTATAAGAAATTAAACTGGAGCAACTTTTATGAATATTAGGCTCTTTAGCATAAACATGTTCTTTCATACTTCTATCATTTCCTTGGCGTTTGTATTTCTTCTTCATTAGCCCCAACCTATCAAACACTGAAGTTCTTGTACTTAGGTTAGTAAGTCGATCAAACACTAAAACCCTTTTGTTAGATGCTACAAAATCATCCTTGGGGGTAATGTAGTTGATACACACCCTATTTATAGATATACGAATTGCTGATGGTCTTTTGTAACCCAAACCTTTACGTAATTATTTGACAACATACCCCTTCTTTATCATCATCCTCAGAGTAGTATTTAGACCATGGTTTGGCCCTTCCTGTGCTTTAGATGGGAGCTTCCCTAGCTTATAGGATTCATCGGGATTGTATCCAGGTTTTGCCAATAACTTATAGGTGTTTGGGTCAAAACCCTCATTCGTACGCTTTTCAGGAAATACTTTATGCAGATCAAGATTAGATGACTTGACAAAACCTTCCACCGATCTTGAAGGTGACTTGATTACATCAATTTGATTAATAAGAAAGGTCAAACCTCTTAATGTATTTTGCTATAATTCAGATGACTGTACTTCAAACTTCTTTTCCCTTGGGACATAATAGATAATTGGAGTCACCTTCTTACTTGACAATGCTACATGTATCTCAAGTACCTTATTCGTATCAGAAAATATTGGACTTTTTTCACCCACCAACTTTTCTTTTCCCGTCACCTCATGATTCTTCTTTGCAATGTCAACCTTCCTTATAGGAACCACATCACTAACATTTACCTCTTTTTGGATGTGTTTCTTCAAGTAAAATTTTGCATTTACAAAATGGGCTTCTACTTCAGTAAAAGGCTCATCGTCAATAACTACCTTCTTTTGTACTCCATTTTTAAAGTACTTAAAGCATTAATGGTAGGTGGACATGATCACTTTGTTATCATGTATCCATGTCCTTCCCAATAAGATGTTATATGAGGTCTTGCGTCAATTACATACATTAATACACTTGAACATGTATCTTCCATGTTGATTTCCAGTTTAATAGAACCTACAGCTATTTACTCCCCTTGATTGAATCCCTAAATCATAAAACAAAATTCAAACAATTCATCCATCGAGATCTCGAGGTTTTTCACAGTGTGTATTAGGAGAATATTGACTCCCAAACCATCATCAATCATAATTATTTTTACTTTGTTCTCGCGCACATAGCTGACCATATATAAGGGACAATTATGGGATGTTTCACCCAACAAATGGTCATCATCAGTAAATGTGATCTTCACATCACAAGAGTTCACTTCTTCAGAAAGGGGCTCAACGGGTTCTTTATTTGAAAGGATTAAAGGCAATGATAAGTCTCCCATTGTTGTCTCTTCTTTATCAATATTGCAACATGAGGCCTTGATACCAATATAAGATATCTCTTCACGAAACCAACTTGGAAAAAATTCCTCCAATGTCACTGGATAATGGGACTTTGGATGATAATCCTTCTCAATTTTCAGCTTTCTCACATTCTTCTCCACCATTTTTATTTGGGGTCTTTTGATTATCTTTCCTCTTGTTGCTTGTTTGCTTGGATCCTTTAGTGATCTCACTTTACGATGCCTCCACCGATTCACCAGGATCCATCCTTCATTATCAGTATGCTCAATAAGGGATCACCTTTCTTCTACTAGCTCCTCTTTCTCTATCACTTAATTAATCATAGGGAGGAGGAGTGGTCTGCTAACATTTATTGGTTCAAAGTTGCCAAACTTAATCATATTACTTGGGGTTGCGATTAGGACATCATTACATTCATGTGCCTTAACAAAGTTGCAAATTAATATGGGATAAAGTGAACCAAAAGTTATAGATACTTGATTCAAACTTTCTTTCTCATCTTCAAGCAGTATCTTTCCTTCACGTGCTAAGTCCATGACCTTTTCCTTGAAGATAAAATATTTTTCTATGGGATGACCTAACAACCGAAGATATTTGCAGTAGTTTGGATCATTAGTCCTTCCAGCTTCATCTGGACACTTTATTTCAGGTAACTCAAAGAGTTTATATGAAGTGAGTTCTTAAAAAATTATTAAGATATCTGAGTCCAAAAATGGAAACTCTTTTTCTTGCATCTCCTTTAAAGTCAACTTTTTACTGGCATTATTTTGGAAAGATGTGGTTTTCGCACTTTGCTTTTACTTAGATTTGTGGTGACCCTCAATGGTGCGGTATTAACATTCATCGAATCTTTACTTTCAAATTTTGGCACAAACTTGCCCCCTTTCTTCATTTCTAGTTTGTCTTTTTCCTTTCGGGGCTCCTAAACAGGTGGTCCTTGATTTTCCCTTGAGGACATGCTTAACTCTATATCATGAGCACGTGTGGCAAGTTATTTAAATAACTTGGCTTTGATGCCTTGCAGGATGTGGAGAAGTCCCCAATGCATTTCTTGAATACACATTTCTATCCCAGAAGCCTCACTAAGCCTGTCTTTACAATTAAGACTCGCGTTCCTCCATCGATTGATGAACTCAATGACACATTCATCTTCTTTTTGGTGCATATTTGTAAGTTCAACCATACTTACAATATGTCTCATGCTATAAAACGGTTGAGAAATTTATGTTTGAGTTATTCCCAACTATCAATAGAACCAGACTCGAGGCCAATATACAAATCAAATGCATTTCTTTGTAAAGAACACACAAACTATTTTACAAGATAATCTCCATAAGTTCCAACATTTTTGCATGTTTCAACAAAGTATGCAACATATTGCTTTGGGTTTCCTTTACCATCAAATTGTTGAAATTTTAGAGGTTGATAAACTGCAAGCATCTTCAAACTATCAATTCTTGAAGTATATGGCTTGGCATATGTGAGGGATGGTTTGGAAACAACATCGTACTTGTATTTAATGGTTTCCATAATAAAGTCCTTCAGTTGGTGAATTGGGATTAACCCATCAGTAGATACTTGCAGTTCATCAGCGACATGCCTTTGCTTGGCAGATGAATCTCCTTTGTCTTGTTCCACCGGACGCTTCCCAAACGCTTGGCTTGAGCCTTCTTCTATAACACTTTAAACGTTTTCTGTCAACTTGACAATCCTATTATCCTGATCTTGCACATATTTTGTTAGGCCTTCAATCTTCTTAGTCAAATTTGCAAGTTGTTCTTCCACAGTTGAGGTGTTAGTCACCATTGCTTGGATATCCACTGAAGATAAAAGATTAAATCATGGATTTTCCCTAAAACTAAAATCTGAGTAAAACAGTTCACGTGGAGTAATTGGAGTAGACTTAGTGATCAAAGCATGATCATCTTCATGTATTGTGTGGTCCTTAGTCTTAAATGGACTAAGTCGAGCTAAAGTCTTCTCAATGATCTCAGCGATATTCTCCTATTCTTCCAACTCAGTAGGAAAAAATCTTGCCCCCTTTGAAGACTGAAGATCAAATATAGGAGCTGATACAGACGACACTTCAAGTGTTTGTTATCCTAGTAAGTTTTCTTTGTTCCTAGCAATGGGCACCACACTTTCCATGGTAGCATCAAATATGTTATCCACTTCCGCGAAAAACATAGAGTTAGTAGCCTTAGCAACAACAGATTTGGCGTAAAACTTCTTGGATGTTAATTTAGTATTCTTAAATAGGATGATTAATATGAAGAGATGATAGGTAGAGAAGGTCCCACTGGGCATGCCAAAATTTATAGACGACAAATTTTTCTAAGTCAAGAAAACAATAATCAAGATAGAAAAATTACAGCAACAAAATGTAATATTTTATTTCAAATGTAGTAAGTGTTACAATCTCTATGATAATCCTCTGATTCTTCAAAGTAATATGAACTTGGACTTGAACTTGATTTGAATTTAAGGGCTTGACTAGCTTGATCTTGAATCTTCTTCTTCAGACTTGAATTTGAATGTTAATTCATCATAAACACTTGGATGGTTGCCACGAATGATGAATATGAACATGTAACTTGATCTTGAACAAAATTTCTATCGTTCTTGATCTTGAGCTTGATTGTTTGAAACTTATAACTTGCAGAGAAATTGTGGGTTTTGATCCACGATCTCTCTCCTTGCTTCTAAAAAAATCCCCCTGGTGTGAGTTTTGAGGATCCCTATTTATATTTGGAAGGGTAAGGCAATTGTGTGATTTGTTTGGTTGATTGACCAATCACATTTTTTGGTGAAAAACTCTAAATTGATTGACTAGGACATGTCACCTGCACACGCGGCATGATTTTAGTGGCTCATTTCATTTAATTTGGATTGCCACATAATATCGACATGTGTCATACTTTTAGTGGTTCATTTCATTTAACTTGGATTGCCACATAATATTGACATATGTCATGTTTTTAGTGGCTCATTTCATTTATCTTGGATTGCCACATAATATTGACATATGTCATGTTTTTAGTGGCTCATTTCATTTATCTTGGATTGCCACATAATATTGACATATGTCGTGTTGTCAGTGGCTCATTTCATTTAACATGGATTGCCACCTCATATTAAATTAACCCTATGTATTTGAGATTAGATGATTAATCCAATCATATTAGTTATATTATTTGAACTATTTTTTAAATTTAATATAGATCAGATAAATATATGAATTTAAATAAAATTTCAATACTTACACCTACAAAGTATAAAATTAGGTAATGTTATATTAATACCATCTTTTCACAACAATTTTTACAGTGATTTGTAATCACAAATAAAAATATGAAGAAACATGATTTTTTATTGATAAACGATGTGGGTACAAATCTGTTCCTCCCTTGATTCTTCTCTCCTTGAATTTCTCCATAATTCGAGAGTCGTTAGTGGCGTATTTCTCGATCGTAGGCATATTTGGATTTGATCTCCTTCTCCATAATTCGAGCGTCGTTAGTAGTGTATTTTCCGAACATACAAATTTTTGAATTTGATCTCCATGAAAGAAGTATTTGTGGATCTTCTTGATGTATTTGATTATCAAGGAGAGATGATTTTGATCCTTTTGTGATATTCCATGATTTTATGAAATTGTCTAGATATATTTTATTTCTGTATGAATATCTCATGAATTTGTGGATCATATCTTAAATTTGTGGATCTTGAAGATACCTCTTTAAAGGATATTTGTCCCCTTTATATAGGCGCAATTTACGGTTTTAGGTAGAGTACCCACCAAATTAGATTTAAGGTAAAGTAGCCCTAAGAACTCTAACAAAAATTGAACTCTTTTCATAGAGTCCATAAAATTTCAATGTCTACAAATGCCCCCTACTTCAAGGCTTGTCGGAGTGTAGACTTGATGAAACTCAAATACGAGTCTTGAAGTACCGCTTCCATCTTTACAATTTTGCGGCTACAGATTTGCATTATGAGAAAAGAGATGAAGGGCAGATTTGGTCCCACTGGGCGTGCCAGTTTGTTCGCAATATAATTTAAATTCATGAAAAATAAACTTTAACCACAAACAAAAATATGAAGAAACAATAATTTTATTGATCAAGAATATGGGTACAAATCTGTTCCTCACTTGATTCTTATCTATTGATTTTCTCCTAAATTCGAGGGTTATCTATTGATTTTCTCCTTAATTCGAGGGCTGTTAGTAGCGTATTTCTTGAACACAGGCATATTTGGCCTTGATATGAATTTCTCCATAATTCGAGGGTCGTTAGTGACGTATTTCTTTAACGCAGGCATATTTGGATTTGATATGGATTTCTCCGTAATTTGAGGGTCGTTAGTGGTGTATTTCTCGAACGTAGGAATATTTGAATTTAATCTCCATGAAAGAGGGTTATAGATCTTCTTGACGTATTTGATTATCAAGAATAAGGGTTTTGATCTCTTTATGAATATCCCATGTATTTACTGAGACTTTGAAGATCTTGGAGATGCCTTTTTAAGAGAATATTTGCCCCTTTGGAGATGTCTTTTTAAGAGAATAGTTGCCCCTTTATATAGGCGTAATTTAGGAGTTTAGGTAGAGTAGCCTCCAAACTAGATTTATGATAAAATGGCCAAGAAATCTAACAAAAATTAAACTCTTTTTATAGAGTCCACAAAATTTTAGTGTCTACAGCACCATGTTCCAAGTTAAGGCCAAATATTTTACTCTGATTCTCTAAACAATAAGATGAGCTATCCATATTAGTTTCTCTTTTGTTTTTTTACGCTGTAGAATTCATGGAGTAGTATTTTTCTTGAATATTTATGTTCGCATATATGTTTGTTTCCCAATTTATGAAAACAATTATAGGGATTTTCAGTGATTTGAATTCAATATATTTTAATGGTAAACTATTGTTCTTGATTATGTCTTTTTAAACACTAAAATCAGTTGAACTTTTCTTTTATTTTGGTTATTATTTTCTTAAATATATTTATGTTTAAAACTTGTTCTTGATCATGACTTTGTATTGTATTATTGTAGTATATTAGTCTCTTTAGCAAATTATACAGTGAAGAACTAGAGGCATTAACATTGATACTGAAGAGGCCATAATAGGTAACTGTTAAGATCAAAATTGGCTGTAATTTTCTTTTATTTTGAATATTATTTTCTTAAATATATTTATGTTTAGGTGATATTATTTTATCTTTGGTTCTTACACAAATTCAAAGTTAATTTAGATGGTATGGAATTGAAACAATTTTGTATTTAAAAAAAAAACTCGGCCTTGATTGTTTTTTCTTGAATTTGATTTTCTTACTGAGAGAAGTTTATAAATTTATGTTGTTGTTTCTTCTACATGTGCAGCTAGCAAAAGACTTCATATGACTCTTAAATGCACGAAATTAAATGCCTGTAGCAACTTTTTACATTTAAACAGAGGGAGTACTTGTGCTCACCGACGGTAGTTAGGTAAGATTATACTTCAATGCATTCAAAGATTACCATCATTTAAATTATATAACTAATTCATTATAAGTCTTTAAAGATAAAAGATAAGGGGCATATCCACCACTAAAAAAAAAGACGAAAATTAACCACAAAAATCGATCACAAATGATTGCTTTTTCTCAATTCTGACCACAAAACCGACCAAAGTGCATGGTCGCTAAAGTAGTGGTAGCTTTTTAAAAATCAATCACGAGTGGTCGATTTTTTAAAAAATATATATTTTTTTTAAAATACAATATTATTTTATTAAAATAGAAAAAATGAGTTTAAAAAATAAAAAATTCAAAATAAACCGACCACAAATGGTCGATTTTATTTTAAAATTAATTAATTAATTTTATAAAAATCGACCACATGTGGTCGGTTTTTTATTTGAATTAATTAATTAATTTATAAAATAAATGACTACATGTGATCGATTTTTGTATTTAACTTAAATAATTAATTTAAATAAAACCGACCACTTGTGATCATTTTTTTATAAATTAATTATTGAATTTAAATAAAAAAATGACCACTTGTGGTTGGTTTTTTAATTTAATAATTTATTTAATAATTTATTTAATAAAATATTTTATAATTAATTATAATAAACTGGCCACATGTGGTCGGTTTTTAAAAAGAATTACCATAAAAACCGACCACATGTGGTCGATTTTCAGAAAATATTTTTAAAAACCGACCACATGTGGTCGGTTTTTTGTAAAAAAATTCAAAAAAACCTACCACATGTGGTCGGTTTTTCTGATAATTTTGTAAACAAAATATTAAAAATTTTCAAAATACAAACATTAAAAATTAAATTATTTACAAAATTAAAAATTAAATTATTTACAATACAGTCCACCACTCATTTACAAGCATTAAAGTTCATATAAAATTATTTACAATACATCCTACCAATCATTTAATATACAATCAACCAACCATAAGAATACAAACATTAAAAATTAAATTATTTACAAAATTTATCGAGGTTCCAAATCCAAACTATAAAACATACAAAAGACTAAAAACTACAACTCATCATCCACATCTTCATTCCCAGTCTCACCCATTCTATTATCAATATTTCGTTGATACATCCAGCTATAATCAAGTTTCATCTGCACAATCAATCACATTCAAGTAATTAGTTCAAGTCACAAAAGTTCACATTTCAAATACCTACACCAAAATATTTTAAAGTCATTAATTCACTTCACAAGTTACCAAACTAATCTAAATTCAAAATGAAAAGTTCACGTTTCAAGTACCTACACTTAAACATTTTGATGTCACTAATTCACTTCTCAAGTGACCACACTTTACTAAAATCAAAATGCAAGTTCACATTTCAAGTACCTAAATTCAAAACAAAAGTCACTAATTCATAATTCAAGTAACTACACTTAAACATTTCAAGTCACTGATTCACTTCACAAGTTACAAAATTAAACTAAATTCAAAATGAAAAGTTCACATTTCAAGTACCTACACCTAAACATTTTCAAGTCGCTAAGGCACTTCTCAAGTTACCACACTTAACTATATTCAAAACACAAGTCCACCTTTCAAGTAACTACACTTAAACATTTTCGACTCACTAATGCACTTCTCAAGTGACCACACTTAACTAAATTCAAAACACAAGTCCACATTTCAAGTACCTACACTTAAACATTTTCAAGTACTTATTCACTTCTCAAGTGACTACAATTAACTAAATTCAAAACACAAGTCCACATTTCAACTACCTACACATGCATTTTTAAGTCACTAGCTCACTTCTCAAGTGACCACACTTAACTAAATTCCAAACACAAGTCCACATTTCAAGTACCTACACTTAAACATTTTCAAGTACTTATTCACTTCTCAAGTGACCACACTTAACTAAATTCAAAACACAAGTCCACTTTTCAACTACCTACACTTATGCATTTTCAAGTCACTAACTCACTTCTCAAGTGACCACACTTAACTAAATTCAAAACACAAGTTCACATTTCAAGTACCTACACTTAAATATTTTTAAGTACTTATTCACTTCTCAAGTGACCACGCTTAACTAAATTCAAAACACAAGTCGACATTTCAAGTATCTACACTTATGCATTTTCAAGTCACTAACTCACTTCTTAAGTGATCACGCTTAACTAAATTCAAAACACAAGTTCATCATTCAAGTAACTACACCTAAACATTTCAAGTCACTAATTCACTTCACAAGTGACCAAACTTAACTAAATTCAAAACACAAGTCCACGTTTCAAGTACCTACACTTATGCATTTTCAAGTCACTAACTCACTTCTCAAGTAACCACACTTAACTAAATTCAAAACACAAGTCCACATTTCAAGTACCTACACTTAAACATTTTCAAGTACTTATTCACTTCTCAAGTGACCACACTTAACTAAATTCAAACTACAAGTCCACATTTCAAGTACCTTAAAACAAAAAAATTTCCTTTAAAGTCCCTACACTTAACCATTTTCAAGTGACTAAGTCACCAACCAAACCACATTCAAAACACAAAATCCCTTTTAAAGTCCCTACACTTAACCATTTTCAAGTAACTACACTTAACCATTTTCAAGTCATGTACTAGCATTTCAAGTCACTAAACTATTTTCAATTAACTAATTCACATTTTCAAGTCACTATACTTAACCATTTTCAAATAACTACACTTAACCATTTTCAAGTCACTAGTACACATTTCAAGTCACTACACTAACTATTTTCAAATAACTAATTCACATTGCAAATCACTATACGTATCCACTTTCAAGTAACTAAACTTAACCATTTTCAAGTCACTAGTACACATTTTGATACAAGAATGACCAACGACCAAGAACATACCAAAACGTACATCCAAAACAGTTCACAAGTTCAAGAGAACCGAGGACCCTATGGATGACCACTCTCGGATTCATAAACAATAACAAGAACACAATGTAGTGAGGTGTTTAACACCTATTTTCTAGCCAGCAATCCAAACTAAATTATCAACACAAGACAAAAGCAACACTATAACAACAACAAGACAGTCACGAGTACATTAACAACAACAAGAATCCGGCAAATACAACAAGATACAAGATAGATAGTTAGACCTTCGTTGGAATTATCTTAGCCCTCCATTAACACATAACCCAACTATACATAATACCCATATAACAACAGTAAAGATTATCTAGGCTAACAGAGAGCCAGTAATTAATCAAGGAAGTTTTAAAATCTAACAACAAATATGATGCCTAACAAGCAATAAAAAAAATATGATGTCTAACAACTTGTCTCACCAATGGCTGTCATTACCAGCGTGAATAAAGGGAGCTGGCGGTGACGACTTGAGCGATTTCACCGGTGAGCTTCGTTGGGTGGCTGTTCTCGCTGGTGTCGATGGAAAAGAGATGGTGGAGAGGGAAGAGTGAGGGACGTGGTGGCTACATTATTAGTTGTTCGTCGGAGAAGAAAAGGACAGCGGCGGCGGGTGTGTAACTGGTGGTTCTTGTTGGAAAAAGAGTAGAGAAAAGAAAGAGAAAGGAGAAGGAGATGGAAAATGCGGCTATTGTGAGAAACTAGGGTTAGATTTGGTTTAAAAGGAAAGAAAATAAAAATATGATCTTGGCCGTCGGATCGATTTTGATCGATGATTGAGATTAGAATAACTTAAAAATAGGTTAAAAATTAAAATTAGTGTCAAATTGGCTGAAATTGACATTAATTGAAAACAAATTGGCTATAATATAAATACATAAGAGAATAAATTGATATCGGCTGCTATTGTAATAATGATGAAAGAAAAAAAAATAATGAGACATTGATGTAAAAATTAATGTTACATAAAATAATAATAATAATAATAATTTATTTGTAAATTGTAAGTGTGCCTATTTACAAAAATAATAATTTAATAAATGTTAATAAAATTATGTAAAATATTGTATTTGAGTTAGTAAATTATAAAAATAATACTAAAAGGAAATAAAATAATTTGTACATTTTTTTAAAATCATGAATATGGAGCGTCGTTATTTATATGATATAAGAATAATGCGTAAAAATATTTTGTATGCTTTAATCATGAATGTGACACGTCAATATCTTTTTGATACAAGAATAATGTGTAAAAAATAGTAATATTTAAAATTAATAATTTTTTACAAAACAACAACCTAAAAGGAGTATCTGGCGGTTAAAATTGGATGTCAAATACGTACTATAAACATCACATGCATACACGGTCTTACAATCCCATAATAATAAATAACGCATTTCACATATAATCAGATGAATTATCATTAGATTATCTTATGTCATTAATATACCTTCACTATATAATATGTATATACCTATACATACACACATATACACATCATCGACTATATCAAGTTCTAAATACGTACTATATACATCACATATATACACGAATATATAATCTAATAATATAGTGTGACATATTTCATATACATACTCTGATAAGTGATCGATTAATTTGATTAGCTTACATTAATATAACTTCAACGTACAGTATATATTATTACTTCTGTCGTTTCAAATCAAGGTATTCAATATGTTTGGATAGATCACATCCACAAGTATATTACCTTATAATAGAACACGTTCATTATATTCTGGTGAACTATCAGTTATATATTATATTATTATGACTGCAAATACGTACTATAAACATCAACTTTCAAATACGTACTATATAAACATCAGTTTTCATCTTTCAAATACGTACTATAAACATCATTTTTTAATTATCTATCCCAACGGTATGATATATATACACCTATTCATTATACAAAGGTTATGCATGTTTAACGTCATTTAATGTATATATAAAGGAAAATATTTATTTTATACATTGAAACATAAGTAAAAGATAAAGAATACGTTTAACGTAATTTGTATATTATATTTGATATATTTTTTAGTGTATCTTTTTTCATAAAATCTAAGATTTATTGCTTTTTACTATTATTATATTGGTTATTGACTACGTGTAATCAATATAATTTTAAAAAATAATATATTAGATTATTTTTTAATAAAGTAAATTTATTAGATTATATATATAATCTAATATATTATTTTTACTATTAATAATAATTAGATTACATAAAGTAAATATTAGATTATATAATTATTTTTTAAAAATAATTATTTACTTTTTTTCTTTTTTCTTTAATTCCAAAACTGACCACAAGTGGTCAGCTTTTAAAATTTTTTTTTTTTTATTTTAATGAAAAACTGACCACATGTGGTCAGTTTTTAATAATTATTTTTTTACTATTTTAATTAAAAACCAACCACATGTGGTCGGTTTTTAAAATTATTTTTTTTATTTTAATTAAAAACCAACTACATGTGGTCGGTTTTTTAAAATTAATTATTTTTTATTTTTCATTAAAAACCGACCTCAAGTAGTCGGTTTTTAAAAATTATTTTTCTTTTTATTTTATTTAAAAATCGACATGTGGTCGGTTTTTTAAATTATTTTCTTTTTTTAATTTCATTCAAGTGGTCGGGTTTAAAAAAATCTTTATTTTTGTTAAAAACCGACCACGTGTGGTCGATTTTTTTAAAATATATAGTTTTAAAAAATGACCACTCATGGTCAGTTTTTTTACAAAATTAATTAATTTTTTTTAAAAAAAACCGACCACATGTTGTCGGTTTTTAAAAATATTTTTTAATTATAACTTTTTAAAGAAAACCGACCACTTTGTTATTTTTTTATTAATTCTTATTTGTAAGAGAAATAATAATAAATATAAAAATTATTGAAATGATTATTTTGATATTTTTAAATATAAAAGAGACCACATGTGATCGCTTTTTTACAAAATAATTTTTTTAAAAAAAATAATTTAAAAACCGACCACGTGCGATCGGTTTTTGCGATTTTTTTAGTAGTGATCTATATCTTTATATCTAATGTATTAAAGATCTAAATATTTTTGGAAAAGTGATTTAAACCTCTTATTCTTCATTAAAAAATTATGTAATAGACAAAATCATCTTTCACTTATGGGATAAAATCATAATTATGTCCAAACCCTAATAATATATAAAATTTTAGACTAAAATAAATGGAAAGAATATTTCATAATCGTGAGAATATTTCAACAATTAATTGTAGAATTCGTTTCCTTCTAAAATTGATTTTTTGGTGCCGTCTTACATAATTAAGGAAGGAGAGTAAAAAGAAAACAAATTGAATTCCAACGAAATACTGCCTCTGGTTTAGAGTTCTTATTAGTTACGTGTTTAGGACTTTAGGTACTCTTTCATGTTCTTATTAGTTCAGGCCATGCATGGGCGCCATAGGAACTTAGGAAGCTAGACTCAAATTTAATACAGGTTGGTAGTTATCAGTTGAAAATGAGTTAAGGGTGTAAAACATACCTAAAGTATTCTGTTTTCCTGAGTTTCATACCTGAATTATCAAGTATGTGATTTTCTATCTAAAGTATCACAAAGTATCTAGCTAAACACACTCGAACTATCGGTTGATGTTGAGTTTCAGGATTTTTAGAGCTGGCCGGAAGTCAAGTCACGTATCGTGGTACAAATTCATATCTCATGTCAATTTAGGATCAGGGTCTTGGGTCAGGGTATCAAGTTGGGACTAAAAATTGGGACCCGATCGAGGATAGAACTCAGGATTGGAATCGAATGTCAAGGTCGGGATGGGTCTCAATTGAGAGCCAAGACCTTTCCTTTAGATTGTTACCTAATTATTTATTTTGATATCTACTTTTTGATAATTTTCCTTTTTTGTTTATATAATTTTAGTAATTGACGTGAGATACACATACAAAACACATATAAATTATTTAAGAAAGTCTAATATCTGTGTAACTATTTAGGGTTGGCTCGTGACAAAAAAAAAAAAGAAGAAATTTAGGATTTCACCTTATATAAAGTTCTTGTATAATTTTACTGAGGGGAAAAGACATCGTTTCCACCCCAAACTATAGTTGAAAAGTCGAATCCACACCTAAACTATATAAGTGACCTATAGCACAACTTAACTATAAAAAAGTGATACTTTTTAAGGCATCGTTTCCACCCCAAACTATAGTTGAAAAGTCGAATCCACACCTAAACTATATAAGTGACCTATAACACACCTTAACTGTAAAAAAGTGATACTTTTTACTCCCTATATCTGATGTGAAAAATACATAATTATTTAAATAAAAAATAACGCATTTAAATTAAAAATTAATGCAAAAAAAATTAAAAAAAAAAAATACTCCTCCCCCAACCCCCAGCATCCATCTCCCCACCCCCACCCCCAAACAATCATCTTCTTCATCACCCCCCACCCTCAAACCATCATCTTCTTCATCATCCCCACCCCGAAACTCCAACCCCAACCCCAAATCATCTTCTTCTTCATCACCCCCACCCCAACCAACACAGTTTCTTCCGTTGAATTCTCGTCGGAAAAGTCGGATTCATCATAAACTTGCTACCATCTTAGTTTGTTTTAAAAAAAAATTATAGCTGAAAAACAAATATAAAAAGTACGAAAATGTGTTGGCCATTACCATTTAAAACACAGAGGCCAACAGTTGAATGACCGTTTTTTGAAACAATAATGGTCATTATAGCTGAGAATTTTTTTATTTTTTTTTTTAAGAAAAGACGATGGATTACGGATGAAGAATATTGTTAGAAGAAATTAATTGTTATGGTAATTTTGTTGGTGGGATAAAGTTTATGGTGGTGAATATGATGTAATGAAGGTAATGGATCTTTGGACATTGACAACAATGGAGGTTTTAGACATTGAAGAAGAAGTGAAAAAAAATTAAATTAAAAACAAAAAAGAAAAAATTATAAAAATAATAAATTTATTATTTTTTTGAATTATGTTGACGTGGCGCTGACGTGGCAGCGCGTGTAAAATACCACACCACATGCAAGTGATGTAATACCTGACAGGGTGTAAAAAGTATCACATTTTTATAGTTAAGGTGTGTAATAAGTCACTTATATAGTTTAAGTATGGATTCGATTTTTTGACTATAATTTAGGATAGAAACGATGCATTTTTCCTTTTACTGAGCAGTATTTTGGATTCAACTTTATAACAAGCATACTACTTTTACTTTTCTCTTGTTTGATTAATTAAATTTAAATGCTTAAAGTTTCTCCTGCAAAAGTTGACTTTAACTATTCCATGACAGAATTTTGAACTTATAACAAACTTTGTTCAATTTGTTGATATTTACTGTTATTCTTAATTAATGTTTGATATATAATATATATATATATATATATATATATATATATATATATATATATATATATATATATATATATATATATATATCAACAAAAAGTTTTAAATAATAATTTTCTTTTAAAAAAATTAGCACATCAAAATATAATTTTTTTTTTTTTTTAATATTAGAAATAAAATGGTCAAACAGACCTGCCAAAGTTTGTGTAAATAAATTGGCCCACCATTTTTGAAAATAGCTTTGACCGGTTTGCCATTTTAAGTTTAAAAAATTGAGTTATTTTTTATAAGAAGTTTAACCCAATTGATTTAATTTTTAGAAATCAGTATACTACAATAACAGTTAAACCCGTCCAAAAAAGATGTTTTCATACTACAATCAGTATACTCAAATTTATATATATACTCAACCTCTGGAGTTTTAATTAACAGGCACCTAAAAGTCTATACCCTTTTAACTCAATCTTTTTCAAAAATATTCCTCTATTTTTCCTTCTTCGAATTAGTCTCAAAAAGATGGATCCAAAGCAAGTAGGAGATACAATTTTCCGATCAAAGCTTCCTGATATATACATCCCTAATCATCTTCCTTTACATTCTTATTGCTTTCAAAACATTTCAGAATTTAGCTATCGTCCTTGTTTGATCAATGGATCCAACGATCAAATTTATACCTATGCTGATGTTGAGCTCACTTCAAGGAAAGTTGCAGCTGGCCTTAACAAGTTAAAGATCCAACAAAAGGACACTATAATGATCCTCTTGCCTAATTCTCCAGAATTTGTGTTCTCCTTCTTAGGTTAGTTGAAGAATTCAGGGTTCATCCGAACCCCATCGTAGGAAAATTATACAGTATTATTTGTATATGATCAAAAATATTTTTATGTATATATAATATATGTTGAGCCCAAACGTCTAGTCCATACATTTGCTTCTAAACCCTCTCAATAAAAATTCTGGCTCCACCACTGAGTTGAAAAATAATTCAACTTCGCAGAAAATTAAATTTGTTTATGATTTGTGTCTTAATAGAATTTATAATCAAATATACGGGATCAGAGTTTTCAGTTTCTAGTTAAAATAGACGTATTATTATAAATAGAGGTATTACTAACTATTTTTATGTAGAAGAGTAACGTGGAGGATTTCAAAGTTTTATGAAATTCTGAAGAATTATTTTTCCTTAATAGGTGCATCATATGTTGGAGCTATTTCTACAATGGCAAATCCTATGTTCACACAAGCAGAGGTGGTGAAACAAGCCAAGGCCTCAAAGGCCAAGATCATTATCACACAAGAATGTAATTTGGACAAAGTGAAGGACTATGCATTTGAGAATGATGTGAAGGTCATTTGCATTGACGAGTCATCGGGGGACTTGCCCGAGGGCTGCTTACACTTCTCCAACCTAATTTTAAATTCTGAATTCGCCTCAGAACACGACCTGCCCGAGGTAGAAATCCAGCCGGACGACGTGGTGGCACTTCCGTACTCATCGGGGACTACGGGGCTACCAAAAGGGGTTATGTTGACACATAAGGGGCTAGTCACTAGCGTGGCACAACAAGTTGATGGTGAAAATCCAACTTTGTACCTTCATAGTGAAGATGTGATACTTTGTATCTCGCCCTTGTTTCATATTTATTCCTTGGTCTCTATTTTGCTTTGTGGATTGAGGGTTGGAGCAGCTATCTTGATAATGCAGAAGTTTGATATTGTTTCATTCTTTGAGTTGGTACAGAAGTACAAAGTTACTATTGGACCCATTGTTCCACCTATTGTTTTGGCCATTTCTAAGAGTCCAGTAGTTGATAACTATGACCTTTCATCAGTAAGGAGAGTCATGTGTGGGGCAGCACCATTAGGAAAGGGGCTTGAAGACGCAGTTCGAACCAAATTTCCTCATGCAAAATTTGGTCAGGTAAGGTTATGCTTACATTATTTTTCCCATCCAGCAGCTGTTGTTTACCTCTGTTAGGAGAAAGCACTCTTTAATATTTTATACTCACGTTTTCTTTAAAAAAGAAAACCCGATGTTAGGTAAACGTCTATTCTTGAATGTTGGTGAAAAGGGGGTTGTGTGTCTCTCTTTTCCTCCCCGAAGAAAAATGGCTATCCTCTTTTTTTCTCCCCTTGCAAGCAAGATAATTAGATAAGGGTTATCCATAAAAAGTAAACTGACCATACAACTGTCCTTTTGCTTACAATTTAATTTTATTTCATCACTACTCTCTCCGTTTTAAAAAGAATGATCTATTTTTATTTGACACAGAGTTTAAGAAAATAAAAAAAAATTGTTGAATCTTGTGGCCTTAAATTAATGTTGTATCAAATGTACCAAAATACCCTTTAATCTTGTGGTCTTAAACATGTTATGTAAAAAGTTGAATTAAAGTATTATAAAAAAAGAAAAGAATCATTCTTTTTGAAACAGACTAAAAAAGAAAGTAGGTTATTCTTTTTTAAACGGAGGTAGTAGTAAATAGATACATTAACCTGGTTATATAAACAAAAGCTAATTCTATGTTTTGTCGGCACATTAGAGTAACATGATGATTTCACCTGTAGAGGTGACAATTTTATTTTCATAGACTTTTGAGATGGGGGACATAGATTTCGTGTTAGGGCAGTTGGAGAACTCGAAGAGTTGTCACGATTATGGTTATTGTAGGTGTATTAAGGTGGCGGGGGGTTAAGGGAACTATTTGTTGCATGTGTAGGGTAGGGCGACTGGATCAAACGAGATTTCGGTAGATTTTTGGAAGAGCACTGGAGGGACAGGTTTGGAGTGGCTGACAAGATTGTTTAACGTCATTTTAGGGTGGCAAAGATGTCCGAAGCTTGGAGATGGAGTACGTGATTCCATTGTATAAGAACAAGGGGGACATTCAGAGTTGCAACAACTATAGGGGTATCAAACTACTGAGTCATACTATTAAGGTTTAGAAAAAGGGCGGTAGAGTTGAGGCTGAGGATGATAGTGACTATTTTCGAGAATCAATTTGATTTCATGCTAGGTTATTGACTACTGAGGTCATTCAACTCGTGAGGAGATTAGTAGAGTAGTTTAGAGAGAGGAAGAAAGACTCATATGGTGTTCATTGATCTTGAGAAGACGTAAGACAAAGTTCCTAAGGAGATTCTATGGAGGTTCTTAGAGGCTAGAGGTGTGTGTGCTCGTGGCGTACATTAGGTCGATTCAGGACATGTACGATGACAGGAAGACTCGTGTCAAGACGGTAGAAGGAGATTTAAAGCACTTTCTTATTTTGACAAGGTTGCACCAGGAATTGACTCTAATCCCATTTTTATTTGCCTTGGTGATGGTGTCACACTCCTTTTTCGCCTGAGGGTTGAAAGATTTTTTCAATTAAAGTGACAGTATTGAATAGGGATTATTTTAATTTCAGAGTCGCCAGTTAAGGCCTAAATTCGCTCATTTTTATTATGCTAAAACTTGTCTATTACCTTATATCAAATAAATCGATGAAAAGTTAATTTTAGAAAATATTTGTCAAGGTGCATTATTGCATCCTTGAATTTAAATGTCTTAGAAAGATGCGTATGCCGCATTCTTATTTGAGATGAATATTTTAACGTGCCTAAGAATTTGCCTAGCGTTAAAGACTTTAATTTGTTTCTTGTAAACTCAGAGTACTTTTAACCTTAACAATAAAATAAAGCAATATTTATTTAAAATAATTAATTAAATAATTATTAAATTCTGTTAATGACAATAAAAATAATGAAATAATAAAATACTTAATCTACCTACATTATGGTAAACTTTAATATTATCTACTAAAATTATTTTTTATTTATTTATTTTTTAAATCAATACAAACTCAAAAATCACTTAAAAGAAAATAATCCTTTTCCTGAATATATATATATATATATATATATATATATATATATATATATATATATATATATATATATATATATATATATATATATATATATATTTAAACAACCAAAAAACAAACAAACAAACAATTGGACAGTTTTTGCATGTCTACAGATTTAACACTAAACTGAAAAAGAATGGCGGCTGGTTTGGTGGAGTTCGCCAGAAAAATGGGGATGGGCGCAACAGCCATAGGGCTTCGCCGGTGTGGCGTCTAACTGGCGGCGGCGTGGCTGGTAAAAGCCATGGGATTCACCGACTGTATTTGCCCGATTTTCCGGCGTAGGGTGGTCTGCCGCTATGGCCATGGGATGACACCATGCAATGGGTTGGTGTTTTTCGACGGTTCGGGTGATGGAAAAAGAGGGGAAAACAGGGAAGGGAGGCAGCAGCGCCGGTTGGGCTTCGCCAGGGGTGGTGATTCCGGCCAGATTTGGCGCTGGAGAAGGGAAGGATGAAGAGAAGAGCGACAAAAATGGCTCCACTGGAGGAATTCCAACCAGCCAATCATGGCGGTGACGGTTGTGAGTAATGGGGAGGGGATTTACCAGCGAGATTTGGCCGGTTTCTCGCCGGAAAAATAAACCACGGATCTTCAATCTTGCTGTATGTGTGCGCGTGTGTACAGTGCGACCATGCGTGTTCCATGGTGATGTGCGTGGATGATGAATATTATGATGTGGGTACATTTTTAGTGTGTGAAAATATGTACATTAGTGCATGTTGATATATTCACTTCCTTTTTCTTTTCTATATTTTTAAGAAAACCTGATGATATTAACACACCATATTTTAACATCCAACACATCTGTGTATAAACAATATATAAACATTATGTGACTTGATCATGTAACATGTAGTAACAAGAACAACAACAACAAACTCAGTGTATTTCCACATAGTGAGGTCTGGGAAGGGTAAGATGTACGCAGTCCATACCTCTACCTCTAAAGAAGTAGAAAGGTTGTTTCCGATAGACCCCCGGCTCGAGACACAAAATACTAAACAAATTCATAGTAAAGCATGGAACAAGATGGCATAACATAAATACGACACCCACAAGTAATAGAAAACAGAGAAAAGTAAACCGATTCGTAATAAAGCATGAAACAAGGTATCATAACAAGAATAATACCCCCATCAAATAATTCCCTACACTAGTGACCCAAACTGACCCTAGCCTTCTGCCCTAATTCGCATCCTCTAGATCTTCCTATCTAGGGTCATGTCCTCAGTGAGCTGTAACTGCTCCATGTCCCGCCTAATCACCTCTCCCCAGTACTTCTTTGGCCTACCCCTACCTCGCCTAAAACCATCTAAAGCTAGCCTCTCACACCTATGAACCGAGGCATCCATGCCCCTCCTCATCATGTGTCCGAACCATCTCAATCGGACTTCCCATATCTTATTCTCCACTGGAGTCACACCAACCTTCTCCCTGATAGTCTCATTCCGAACTCTATCACCCCTAGTCAGCCCACACATCCAACGCAACATCCATATTTTCGTCACCTTCATTTTTTGAATGTGGGAGTTCTTAACTGGCCAACACTCCGCTCCATATAATATGGCCGGACGGACTGCCACCCTGTAGAATTTGCCTTTAAGCTTGGGCGGCACCTTCTTATCACACAATACCCCCGAAGAGAGCTTCCACTTCATCCATCCCGCCCCAATACGGTGCGAGATATCCTCTTTAATCTCACCGTTACCCTGAATCACTGACCCGAGAAACTTGAAACTATCCCTCTTACATACCACCTGTGATTCCAACTTCACTACCACCTCATTCTCCAGCCTCACGTCACTAAACTTGCATTCCAAATACTCTGTCTTGCTCCTACTCAACCTGAACCCTTTAGACTCAAGAGTTTGTCTCCACAACTTTAATTTATCATTCACACCCCACCCCCCACACCCGCGTCTCATCAATCAAAACTACATCATCTGCAAAAAGCATAAACCAAAGCACCTCTCCTTGAATACGCCGCGTCAACACATACATCACCAAAGCAAACAAAAAGGGACTAAGAGTAGATCCCTGATGCAATCCTGTCAAGACAGTGAAATGCTTTGAGTCTCCTCCCGCCGTCCTCACCTGAGTTTTAGCTCCATCATATATGTCCTTAATTGCTCTGATATATGCCACCGGGAATTCACTCACCTCCAAGCATCTCCAAAGCACCTCCCTGGGGACTTTGCCGTATGCCTTCTCCAAGTCAATAAACACCATGTGCAGGTCCTTCTTCCTTTCCCTATACTGTTCCACCAGCCTCCGTACCAGGTGAATTGCCTCCGCCGTCGAACGGCCAGGCATAAATCCAAACTGGTTCTCCAAAATAGCCAATATTCGTCTCAGCCTCACCTCGACCACTCTCTCTCAAATCTTCATAGAGTGACTCAATAACTTAATACCCCTATAGTTATTGCAACTCTGAATGTCACCCTTGTTCTTATAAAGAGGGATCATAGTACTTCACCTCCAAGCCTCGGGCATTTTCGTCGTCTTGAAAATTTCTTTAAACAATCCAGTCAACCACCTTAAACCAGCCTCACCAGAAAACTTCCAAAAATCCACCGGTATCTCATCAGGCCCCGTCGCCCTACCCCTTCGCATCCTCCGAACAGCCTCTTTAACCTCCTCTACCTTAAAACATTTACAATAACTAAAATCCTGGCAGCCCTCTGAGTTCTCCAGCTCCCCTAATACTATAGCTCTATCCCTTTCGTCATTCAAGAGCCCATGAAAATATGGTTGCTATCTATTCTTAATGTGGTCGTCCTCCACCAATACTGTACCGTCCTCCCCCTTAATGCGCTTTACCTGGTCGAGGTCACGACCCTTCCTCTCCCTAGCCTTAGCGAGTCTAAACAATTATATATACTAAATAATGCTTGAAATCACTAACATTTTTCTTTCATGCCTTTCATATTCATAAAATTCATAAAGTAAATGATACAAGATGAAAAAAGAACATGTAATGAATTAATCTGAATAATAAACAAATAAATTCGTCACTGGAAACTTTGAACAGAACTCCAACTTCAACTTTCTTCTTTTGTCTCTTTTGTCTGATGTTTTTATTCTGATTTTCACTCTATTTGTCTATGTTTTCTTCCCTTTTTTTGTCGGATACAATGTAGGCAGAATACTACGTCTTTTGAAATTTGGGGTGGGAAAGTCCTTAAATACATGGACTTTGGGGGAAACAGTTGGGATCAGACAAGAAAATTCAAATTTTAATTTTTTTTATTATAGGTAATAATAATAATAAATTAATTAATAAATAAATAGAAATAAATGAATAAATAAATAAAATAATAATAATAAATATAATAATAACTAATTAATTTTATATTTAAGAAAATCAATAAAAGTTTATAAATGGCCAAAAATAAATATAATTAAGATAGTAGTACTTTTTGAATTTTTTTATTTAAATAAAAATAAAATAAAATAAAATATCCCAAAATTAACTTTATTTATTTTTAACTAAAAATTTATTAAAAATTAAATGAGAATTAAAATAATATCGGATCAAATATAACTATTTAATATCGAAAAATAAGTTAAAATTCAAGGAGGATCAAAAGTCACGTGTCTATATTTTGCCCCTCTTTGTGTGGAATCTCGAAGAGTTTTCATACAAAAAAGTAGACAAGATATGATTTTTGATCCTGTGATTATTCGAAAAGTAAGGATAAAATAAAATTAAATTAAAAGAAAAGAAAATGAAAGATGTGACCGAGTTCTGGTTTTGGACCTCCTACCTATCCTGGATTATAAGGGAATCAGGTCACGTGTTGTTCAAATGTTACATGGTGAGAGAATCAGTTGGAGGTCGAGTGAGGTTCCGTTGAGTTTTTGATACATGACTTCTGCTTTTTACATCCAAATGACTAATAAAAATGAAAAATGAAAAATACAAACGAAAGATGTAATTTCTATAGAATCTTGGTTCGAATCTTCTTGACTTGAACTTGAAAATTCACCCTATTCTCTATGCGGGATCCTAACTTTCAACTGATAGTGTTCACCCTATTCTTTAGGCAGGCTCCTAGTTTGCTATTTCTTCACCTGCTTTTCCTTCACCCTGTTCTTCAGGCGGACTCGTGACTTATTTTTTCTTTATCCTGTTCTTTAGGTGGGCTCCTGACTTGCTTTTTTTTCACTCTGTTCTTCAGGCGGGTTCTCGGACTTGATTTTTCTTCACCCTGTTCTTCAGGAGGGTTTCTGGACTCAAAGTAAATAGTGAAACTGAAAAATAACATCCCATTCTTCAAGAGGGTCCTGATCATAAAATAAATTCTCATTCTTTAGGAGGGTCCTGAGCATAAAATAAATTCTCATTCTCCAGGAGGGTCCTGAGCAAAATTTAAATTCCCATTCTCCAGGAGGGTCCTGAGCAAAAAATAAATTTCCATTCTTCAGGAGGGTCTTAAGCAAAAAATAAATTTTCATTCTTCAGGAGGGTCCTGAGCATAAAATAAATTTTCATTCTTCAGGAGGGTCCTGGACAAAAAATAAATTTTCATTTTTCAAGAGGGTCCTGAGCATAAAATAAATTTTCTTTCTTCAGGAGGGTCCTAGGCATAAAATAAATGCCTATTCTTTAGGAGGGTCCTGGGCATAAAATAAATTTTCATTCTTCAAGAGACGTCAGGAGAGTCCTGAGCAAAAATAAATTTTCATTCTTCAGGAGGGTTCTGAGCAAAAAAAAAATTTTCATTCTTCAGAAGGGTCCTATCCCATTCTTCAGGAAGGTCCTGAGCAAAAATAAATTTTCATTCTTCAGGAGGGTCCTGAGAAAAAATAAATTCCCATTCCTCGCACACGAAACTCTTTTTTTTTGCCCCAGTTTGTACTGAGAAAATTTATGCATATTACCGGATCTTAATGTTTTGAAAATATCGTGAAAGGATAAATCAAAGCCTGGAATAGCTTTGGTAAGTACATCTCGGAAAGAATAAAATTTACCATAATCGAATTCAGCATCATGTGTTGTAACCATGCTCCTTGCATTGACAGAAGTTTGGAATTGCATCCATTTATTTGAAAAATTTAATATGAAAACACCCCATCTCTGTTTCAAATAAAGAAAAATTGTGAGTTTTAAAACATGTGGTGGTTGATTTGCGGCATTTGGCTTTTGAGGTGACCGCTTTTGCACTTGCCATGCTCAACTCCTTTCCCAATCCTTGATAAATATTCATTGACTTGTCATACTGCTAACCCTAAATTCTGACTATTGAGACTCTCAACACAAATCATATTTCTCTTGTATGATGCCTCTGGATTTAACTTTCAATACACCATTTAACTTTCCACTAGTGCAAAAAATGTCAGGTCACAAGCATTCTTAAGCACCTTGCCTTATTTTTGAGATATGTTATCTTTGTGTTTCGGCCCTTTGTCTTGGTTTGTACCGTTAAAGGAGTTGGTAACAAGTTTAGAGTCCTTTCCCACTTGACTTGATGTGAATTTGACTAAAAAATACATAAAAGATGACAATAATTTTTCGTTTGACGACAAGGACACAAAAAATAAAAAAAAAAGGAAAAGACAATAGGCATCTCTTTTTCAAAACAAAAAGGAAAACTTATCTGGGTGTGGAAGTCGATTCCAGATTATGACATACATTTTGAATTAAAGAACCTGATCTAAGCACACCAATCATTATCAATTTTTATCCACTTATTGAACTTGGAATTGAGCCAATCTTGAACTTGTTCCTTCAGTATTTTAATTCTTTTTCGGCTAGTGATACCTCAATGGGTTTTTCGCCAACGAGCCTATCTCATTTTAATTTCTTTCTCGACTCACAGTCGCCTTATGATGTCCATAGGGGTTTTCACTAATAAGACTGTCTCATTTCATTATTCTCAAAACTCACTGTCTCACAGTCGCCTTATGGTGCCCAAAAGGATTTTCACCAATAAGACTCTCATTTTTATTTTTTTAAAAGAAAAATAATACCCAAAATATGAAATATCATGCACCCATAACATGTTTAGCCATGACATTCTCAAAGATTGATCTGAAGGACTTTCTTTGGTTGTAACTTGGCTCTTGGAAAGGGTTAGAAAGAAAGGGTGACATGAGGCTAAAAATTTTACATAACATTGGGTGAAGCATACAACTTTTGGAATCGACTCTCTAAGGAAATAAACTTTTTTCCCAGTTTTATTTTATTTTGGGTAACTTGAATTTTCTTTTGGTTGGACCTAACCCCAGAGTAGGACTGCCTACCTATCTTGTCATAGCAAGAATCAAGTCAAATGTAGTTCCGACAAGTTATTCTTTTGCTCGATTTTGATTGATTTTTTTTAAATCATCATCATTTTCATCCGTTTTTTGAACTTTTGACTTTAATTGATTCCAAAAGAGGGTTATGAAAAAAAAAATCAAATCAAGATCAAAGGGGGTAAGCAAAGGTTGATTTAATATTTGGATAGTAGAACAAAATGTCTTCATTATTTCAATCTTTAAAAAATGCGAGTACAAAATATACATGACATAATTGTACATAAATATCATACATAATATCTCTTAACTACATCAGCATTGATCGGCATTCCTTCTATTTTGGCTTCTACATCAGTCAGATATAACACACTATTAGGTAACACTTTCTTCACCATGAAAGGTCCTTGCCAATTAGGAGAAACTTGCCTTTGGCTTCAATCTGATGGGGGAGGATGTGCCTTAGTACTAACTGACCAGCTTCAAAATGTCTGTTACATACCTTTCTGTTATATGCTCGTGCATTCTCTTCTGGTATAGTTGTCCATGACATATTGACGCCAATTTTTTTTCATCAATCAAGCTTAATTGCTCCAATTGAGTCTTGACCCATTGATCATCATCAATTTCAGCTTCTACAACTACTCGAAAAGATAGAATCTCAATTTCTGCAGGTATAACTGCTTCAGTTCTGTACACCAACAATTAACGAGTAGTACCAATTGAAGTCCAAATTGTAGTATGATAACCCAACAAAGCAAAAGATAACTTTTCATGCCATTGTCAGGAATCTTGCACCATCTTATAGTGTATTTTTTTTAGGTTCTCGTTGGCAACTTCTACAGCCCCATTCGCTTTTGGGCGATAAGGAGTTGAATTTAGATGCATAATCTTAAATTGCTGACATACTTCTTGCATTAAGTGACTGTTGAGATTTGCAGCATTATCGGTGACAATTATCTTTGGAATGCCGAACCGACAAATTACATTGGAGTGAACAAAATCAATCATTGCTTTCTTGGTCACTGACTTAAAAGTTGTTACTTCCACCGACTTTATAAAATAATCAATGGCTACCAAGATGAACCTATGTCCATTCGGGGCCTTCGGTTCAATTGGTCCAATTCCCCAAGCCACAAAAGGTCATGGAGTAGTCATTGACGCAACTTAGATAGAGGGGAATGTATCAAGTCCCTGTGTACCTAGCATTCATGACATTTACAAACAAAACGGATGGAATCCCGCTCCATGGTGAGCCAATAGTAACCTGCACAAAGCATTTTCTTTGTCAAAACATATCTGTTCATATGCGGTCCACAAATCCCAAAATGTACTTCAGTCATGATTTTTGAAGCTTCTTTAGCATCTACACACCTCAAAAGTCCCAAATCTGGAGTCCTCTTATATAAGATTCCTCTACTCAAGAAAAACCACGAGCCAGTCGTCGAATGACTCTCTTTTGGTTACCATCAGCATGTATCAGATATTTTCCAATCTTAATATATTCTTTGATATCATGGAACCATGGCTCCCCATCAAGTTTTTCCTCAACCACATTACAATATGCATGTTGATCACAAATTTGTATATGTAAGGGGTCAATATGAGTCTTGTCAGGATGTTGGAGCATCGAAGATAGGGTCACCAAAGCATCAACAATCTCATTATGAGCTCTGGGAATATGTTTGAACCTTACTGATACAAATCATTGACAAAGATCTTGCAAATAACCTCGATATGGTAGGAATTTCGAATCACGTGTCTCCCAATCTCCTTGGATCTGGTGGACTAATAAATCTGAGTCTCCTAACACCAACAGTTCTTGGATTCCCATGTCAATAGCTAGTCTCAAACCTAAAATACAAGCTGAGTATTCTGCCATATTATTGGTACAGTAGAATCGAAGTTGGGCTATTACAGGATAATATTGCCCTGATTTAGAAATAAGAACTACTCCTATTCCTACTTCTTTTACGTTAGCAGATCCATCAAAGAACAACTTCCAACCTGAGTAGTAATCATAAAAAATAATCTCATCAACACATCATATCTCTTCATCTGGAAAATAAGTCTTTAGTGGCTCATATCCTTCATCAATAGGATTTTCAGCCAAATGATCTGCTAAAGCTTGAGCTTTCATTGCAGTTAGTGTCACATAAACAATATCAAATTTTGTGAGCAGCATCTTCCATTTCCCGAGTCTGCCTGTAGGCATAGGCTTCTGAAAAAAATATTTTAAGGTATCCATACGGGAAATGAGGTAAGTAGTGTAAGATGAAAGGTAATGCTTCAGCTTTTGTGCCACCCAAGTTAAGGTGCAGCATATCTTTTCAAGAAGAGTGTACTTAGCCTCATAAGTGGTAAACTTTTTGCTAAGGTAGTAGATGACCTGTTCTTTTCTCCCTATGCCATCATGTTGACCCAATACACAGCCAAAAGAATTATCTAACACGGATATATACAATATCAAGGGTCTACCTGGCTCTGGAGGAACCAAAATAGTTGGATTCGACTTTCTTAGTTCTCTCAAATACCTCTTGACATTCTTCAGTCCATTCAACCTTAGTATTCTTCTTCAACAACTTGAATATTGACTCACAGTTTGTTGTAAGTTGGGCAATGAATCTGCTGATATAATTAGACCTTCCAAGTAAACTTATCACCTCCATTTTATTTTTTGATAGATGCAAATCTTGAATAGATTTTATTTTTGAAGAATCTAACTCAATACCACGTCGACTGACTATAAACCCCAAGAGTTTTCCCGATGGGACTCCAAATACACATTTTACTGGGTTAAGTTTGAGATCATACCTTCGAAGCCTTTCAAAGAATTTTCTTAGATCTTTGACATGGTCAGACTACTCTCTTGATTTAATGATCACGCGTCCACATAAACTTGAATCTCTTTGTGCATCATGTCATGAAACATTGTTGTCATTGCCCTCGCGTAAGTTGCCCCAACATTCTTTAGTCTGAAAGGCATAACTCGATAACAATATGTCCCCATGACGTGATAAATGATGTCTTTTCCGCATCTTCTGGTCCATAATAATCTAGTGATACCCATCATAACAATCCACAAAAGATGTAAGAATCATGTTTGGCACAATTGTTCAACAAAATATGGATATTGGGAAGTGGAAAATCATCTTTCGAACTTGCTTTATTTAGATCATGATAATCAACACACATCCAAACTTTTCCATCTTTTTTTGGAATAGGGACAATATTTGCTAACCAAGTAGGATATTGGGCCACTCGAATGACTTTAGCCTCAAATTGCTTTGTGATTTCTTCTTTGATTTTTACACTCATATCAGTTTTAAGCTTTCTTAACTTTTGCTTGACAGAAGGGAAAGTGGGATCAATTGGCAACTTATGAACTACCAAATCAGTGCTCAAACCAGGCATATCATCATAAGACCACGCAAAAATGTCTTTGTACTCAATCAAAGCTTCAATTATAGCTTTGTTTTGTTGTGGTCGAGCATTTACACTTATCTTAGTCTCTCTAAATTGATTGCCTTAGTTTCATTCAAATTGGGGTTTGAGTTATTCTCAAACTGTTTAAAATCTTTGCTTATATCCTCAAATGCTTTCTTTTCATCGTATTCAACTGCTTTATTCATTATGTCATAATTATATTGGTTTTTTAAATTTGGTTAACAATTTTTCATGCATGTCATATCATTAGAATCGGCATAGAAAGAATTGTATGATAGAAAATAAATAAGTAAATATTAGACACAAAATAAAACAAAGGGAAATTATGTTTCATTAAAACAAAGATAGAAAGAGTTTTAGCCTAAAATACCAAGGTAAAAATCTGAATTACAACCCTAGAACGATTCAAATTATAGAAAGAAAAACAAATAAGCTACCAAGACTCCTTCATAGTAAGGAGATGAGTGGCCTCCCAATTGTTGAGCTGGACATCAGGGCCAATAAACTGCACATCTGCATTGTTGGTACCTTCCCCAATTTTAACCATATCAACTTTAATATACATATTCTGGAAAAGGCCGATCAACAACAGGTAACATGGAGGAACCAACAATACTGACTTTGATAAAGACTCGTGAAGTGGCGGTATTAGCTTGGTAAATGGCCATGAATCTTTCTTACACTTTTTAGCCTTCTTTCTGTCCTCAAAAGTAGGCTTGTATCCCAAACCAAAGGTACCAAAATTCTCAAAGAGGTATACTGGATGAACCCTGCCTTGTAAAGACATTCGTAGACCTTTCCCTAGTTTAAAACCATACTTTAACATTTCATTCACTACCATAACCGACGCAGAGGACACTTGTGGTCTTGCAATAAGATTCCCCTCGAGGATATGCTCAATACCCACTGCCTCAAAAGTTTGACAAATCATTTCTCCATTTTCATTATCAACCTCAACTAATGAAATTGAACCATCTTTGTACATGGACAAATCCCCTTCACTATGAACAACTATTTCTGACCTGTCGTGTTCAAATTTAACCATTTGGTGCAACATAGATGCGACTGCTCCAGTCCTATGAACCCATGGCCTACCCAATAACATATTATATGAAGCATTAATGTTCAGCACTTGAAAATCCACAGCAAAATCCATAGGCTCGATCATCAATATGAGCTCTATTTCACCAATGACATCCATTTTTCCTTCGTCAAAACCTTTGACGCATACATTATTTAGTCTGATCCTTTACACGTTAACATTTAAATTTTACAAAGTTGACATAGGACAAATGTTAGCGCCAGATCCCCCATCAATCAATGCTCGAGTGACATAGGAATGTTCACACTTCACAGTAATGTAAAGACCTCGATTATGTCCAGTACCTTCTAGAGGTAATTCATTGTCTGAGAAAGTGATCCTATTTACCTCAAGGATCCTTCCAAAAACCTTTTCCAGCTGATTCACCTTAATCTTATTGGACACATATGCCTCATTTAAAATCTTCATTATGGCCTTGCTTTGATCTTCCGAGTGTATCAATAAAGACAACAAAGAAATCTGGGTTGGTGTCTTCCTCAATTGTTCTACAACAGAATATTCTGGTAACTTTATCTTCTTCAAGAATTCTTCAGTCTCTTCTTCAGTAACTGGTTTCTTGACTTTCATTCATTCTTCATTGCCTTGTTTATTCTTTCTTAATTCCAATGGGGCATAACACCTCCCAGAACGGGTCAATCCCTCTACTTCATCCACCTCTTCAATTATTTCCTTCCCTTTGTGCATCATCACAATGCGATTATAGTTTCAGGGAACTGCCTTAGTATTAACCATAGGCAGCTGTGACACTGGTTTAATAACAATCTGAGCTATGAGAGCTCCTTTTATGATTAAGAGAGACTTAGTGGGTCTTCCAGGAACATTGAGCTTTGGTTTTACTTAACCTGACCCAATACTTTCTAGAATCTCTTTCCCCACGACCAAGGAAACATTCAATGATTCGGGTTTTATTATCATCTCCTCCACTTTTGCAGGTTTTTATTTTGTTAAGTCCACAACATTTGCTGATTTTTCTAAATCAGTTTTAATCTTAATGATGGGCTTGAAGGAAACCACAACATTTTTGCCACTAGGTATCACCTGGAGCATATTTGTTTCATTATGATCTGGAAGTGGATTTTGATTGACATTTGGAGCATCTGGACTTTGCACCATAATTTGTTGTGTATCAATCAGCTCCAGAATTGCTCTTTTCAAATACCAACATTTCTCTGTGTTATTCCCTAGGGCATCAGAACAATATGAACATCCTATGGAATAATCCAAGTTCTTTGGGGGAGGATTCAGGATCTTTCTCTCAATTGGGCTTAGAACATTCATGTTCCTCAGCCTCTTAAATAAGTTGGCGTAAGATATTCCAATAGGAGTGAAATTATCTTTGCCCATGTTAGTCATCTTGAAATCTATTCTAGGCCGATAAATAGATTTAGGGGGACCTTGTTGAACTTGCGGGACTGAAGGATAATTCTGAATAGCTGGTGCACGCCATTACGGGTAATAAGGAGCTCGAGCATAAGGTTGTGTATTATAGATAGAATACTGAGGAGATAAAATAGAATATATTGGATTTTATGGCAAAATGTAGTGTCGTGGATGGTTATATGGGTCTTGGACATAAATTTGGGATTGATATTGTGCGTAAGGATGACGCACACCTCTCCAATTTTGTCATGGACCAGGCACAACAGTAGCTACATCCTCTTTTCTTTTGTTTCCACCAAAACTTCCTGAACCACTTTGAATTGCCTGAGTTATTGCTTTCAAAACGGCCTGGCTGATAATCTTTTCGGACTTAATTCCATTCTCTACCATCTCTTCAACTTTAATGACCTCAACAAATGTGCTTCCAATAGTAGAAAGCAAATGTTCAACAGGTTCTTATGCTTGTAAAAAGATATCAATCATTTCAGACTCCTTTATCGATGGTCTGACTCTTGCAGCCTGCTCTCTCCATCTGACAGCATACTCTCGAAAACTTTCAGTTGTCTTTTTTCTCATGTTGGCAAGTGTGGTGCGATCAGTAACTATCTCGATATTATTTTGAAATCGCTGAACAAAATCCCTAACCATGTCATCCCACACATTCCAACGAGAAATATCTTGGTCAATAAACCATTCAGAAGTTATTCCTGCTAAGCTTTCTCCAAAGTAAGCCATCAATAATTCTTCTTTTCTTTCTACTCCCCTTAATTGATTGCAGAACTTTTTCAAATAAGTCACAGGATCGCCATGACCTTCATACTTGTCAAACTTTGGCATTTTGAACCCCAGCGGCAAATGGACATCAGGAAACATACATAAATCTTTGTATGAAACACTTTTTGGTCCTCCTAATCCTTGCACATTTCTCATACTCTACTCCAAACTTCTCACTTTCGTAACTATCTCTTCTTCTTCTTCGTTTTTGACAATATTCTCAATCACGATTGGAGAATCATGTTGATGAGCATGATAATGTGGATTTTGGGGTTTGAAATTCATTTCAAAAGGATACAATTGATCATGACTTGGATCACCTATATTCTTCTGTACTGTCGATTGAGGACCTGCAGTAGCTGGTGCTATAGGAGTAAAAATGGGTTGTTTGTTACAGATAGATTTGGTGGGCACATTCTAGAAGTAGTAGCAACACCAAACACATTAGCATCTGGGCCGAATCCAGGTGGGTAAAATAGATCGCCAGTTTGAGCTTGGGCGGGATTTGGATCATTCGTATTTGAAAGTCTAGGGATTGAAGAAGGCGGGGCTTGTCCATTCAACCAAGCTTGGTACATCTCCGCTATCTATTGTTTCAATAACTTATTTTCTTCCATTGATGCAAATTCTTGCGAAATCAACTGATTTTTCTCTTCCTCGCTGTCAGACCCTACACCATTTTTGCGGTTCATATTTTTCTTTCCTTTATATCTGGTGTTGTACAAATATGATGTCAGTTTAAACCACAAACCAACCATCAACTACTTTATCTTTTCTGAGACCAAGTAGCAAACGGGTGAATGTTACATATTTAACACATTATAATGTCACGTTGTATGTTATGCTTGTATATGCATTTCCCAAACTATCATGAAAAGCTTTGTGTTTCATCCCGGCTTTTCTAGGTGCACTATTCAAAAAGTTATGTGCATGGATGATGAATACCGTGATGTGGGTACATTTTTAGTGTGTGAAAATATGTATATCAGTGCATGTTGATATATTCGCTTCCTTTTTCCTTTCTATAATTTTTAAGAAAAAACTAGATGATATTAACATACCATATTTTAACATCCAACACATCTGTGTATAAATAATATATAAACATTATGTGACTTGATTATGTAACATGTAGTAACAAGAAGTCCATATAATTAATCAATTATATATATACTAAATAATGCTTGAAATCACTTTTAACATTTTTCTTTCATTCTTTTCATAAAATTCATAACGTAAATGATACAAGATGGAAAAAGAACATGTAATGAATTAATCTGAATAATAAACAAAGAAATCCGTCACTGAAAACTTTAAACGGAACTCCAACTTCAACTTTTCTTTTGTCTCTTTTGTCTGATGTTTTTGTTCTGATTTTCATTCTGTCTGTCTGTGTTTTCTTCCTTTTTTTTGTCTGATACAGTGTAGGCAGAATGGTACGTCTTTTAAATTCTGGGTTGGGAAAGTCCTTAAATACATGGACTTTGAGGGGAACAGTTAGGATCAGATAAGAAAAATTAAATTTTGAATTTTTTTATTATAGATAATAATAATAATAATAAATAAAAATAATAAATAAATAGAAATAAATGAATAAATAAAATAATAATAATAATAATAAATATAATAATAGCAAATTAATTTTATATTTAAGAAAATCAATAAAATTTTATAAATAGCCAAAAATAAATATAATTAAGATAGTACTATAACTACTAGCTTATTTATTTGAAATTTAAAAAGAAAAATATTTTTTGAATTTTTGTATTAAAATAAAAAAAAATATATCTCAAAATTAACCTTTATTTATTTATTTATTTTTAACTAAAAGTTCATTAAAAATGAAATGAGAATCAAAATAATATCAGACCAAATATAAATATTTAATATTGATAAATAGGTCAAAATTCGGGGAGGATAAAAAATCACATGTCTATAGATGGATGTTTTGACTCGACATATTCAATGGGAGGTGCCTTAGTGCATGTTATTTGTTGATGATGTTTACTGATTAATGAGAGGTGAGGAGGTGTTAATGATAAGTTGGACGTTTGGAGACAAAACCCTTGAGTCCAAAGGATTTAGGTTGAGCAGGACCAAGATAGAGTACTTGGAATGTAAGTTTAGTGATTTGTTACATGAGAATGACGTGGTGGTGAAGCTGAATTTTTAGGCCATTCAAAAGAAGAAAAGTTTCAAGTATCTTGGGTCTATGATTTAGGAAAATGACGAGATTGATGAGAATGTCACACACCGTATTGGTTCAGGGTGGTTGAAATAGAGGCTTGCTTCGGAGGTCTTGTGTGATAAGAAGGTGTCTCCTGAGCTTAAAGGTAAGTTCTACATAATGGTAGTCCGACCGGCTATGTTGTATGGGGTAGAGTGTTGGCTAGTTAATAACTCCCACATCCAAAAGTGAAATGTGGCAAAGAAGAGGATGTTGCGATGGATATATTGATTACCAGGAGTGATAGGGTTAAAAATGAGATTATTCGAGAAAAGGTGGGCGTGGCTTCAATAAAGGACAAAATACACAAATTAAGGTTGCAATAGTTCAGACATGTGATAAAGAGGGGCATGGATGCTCTAGTTCGGAGGTATGAGAGGCTAGCTATGGACGGTTTTAGGCGGGGTAGAGATAGGCCAAATAAATATTGAAGAGAGGTGATTAGACATGATATGGAGCTGTTACAACTTACTGAGGACCAGGGGTGGACCTAGATGGGTGCCCGGGGTTCGAATAAAAAATTATACGGTATATATAGGGTAGATTTTCTATATTTTTGTATATATATTATCTTTGAACTGCCTAAAACTATGATGAGAGATAGCCTAGTTGGTCTGTACTTACAACTTTAGCTACTTTATGGTCCTCCATGTTTCAAGTTTGATTCCAGCTGGCCGCGCAGACAATTTAATTTTTTTTTAAAAAAAATTAAGCTTCTACTGGTTTTATACGTAAAGGTATAGTTACTCTTAGGGGTACTTTTTGTACGAATCTCCTCAATAAAAATTTTGTATCCGCCACTGTGAAGGACCTGAGAGGAAGGTATAGAGGACGCGAATTAGGGTAGAAGGTTAGTGGGTACAAGTACGTCTGTATCAGTAGATATGAGTGCCTTTGTTTGTATCTACACCTGTAGCTTCTTGTTCGTGGTGTTTCGGTGTTGTCTTTGATTTCTAATAGAGAGTTTATAGTATTACCTTGTGGGCACCTTTTCTTTCATTATTATAAAGCGGTCTGTTATCCCATTTTTGTTGTGTGCTTTTATAATTTTGTTTGTTTGTAGGTTATACTGTTATTGTCCTAAGCTAGGGTGTTGGGAAGTTTTAATGACTGACATGACAAAAGAAACATGCTATATGAAGTGATCCACTAAACTGAAGTGCAGACTCAAAATAACACGAGGTTGTTACTGGAAAATGAAGACAAGATAAGAATGTTTTAGATCCTGACTTGATAAAATCATAATGATAAATCGCGTATGAAAGAAGAAGTGATGATTGAATAAGAAGTGGTGATTGATTAAAACACTAGAAGATAAGCTAAAGGTAGAGTTTCACTCAAACAAGGAGATCAAGTTGAAAAAGGAGTTTTACCAATGCAAGGAGTTGTACTCGAAGAAAGACTTTGAGCTGATAACAAACTCAGTTAAATTAAAGAGACCAAAGCAAGGTAGAAGACCAAGGACTTTGAAGGACTCTTTGAAAAGTTATTATATATTGAGGGAGTAACTCATTTTGTTACTCACGTACTATAAAAGATAGCAACTTATCAACAAATTATCTGATAAGTTCGAAAGCTTAAGGCAGTTGAAGTTGAACCTGTTCCTACTACGTAGAGTTAAAGAGTCTTAGATTTTATGTATTAGGTTGGTTCTCGAGTTTTATTATTATCTAGACTCAGTGAAGTATAAATTGAGTTAGGAGCTTTGTCTTCAAGTTGGGGAACTCAAAAACTTGGGAATACTCACCTTTGGAAGGTTTGTGGTTTGCAGAAATAGGAGTTAGACTTTAATTCCTAGTTTACAAGAGTCTTGCAATTTGTTGATTGTTGAGGATCAATTGTTTTAGTAGAGTTGAGGCTAAATACTGTAGAGGTACAGGTAGTGGTTTTTTACACCTCTTTGAGCTGGGTGTTTTCCATGTAAACACCACTGTTCAATTTACTTACAATTTTAGTAGGATAGGAACACGTTAGTTAACATGTTCCACTAATTGGAAACTGTTAGTCTAAAGTAAATAATCAGTAGGGCACGTACTCTAACAAGTGGTCTCTCAATTAAGGTTAACACCTAAGATTAGATCACTATGATGAATTTTGCGCCACCTACTGGTCACAGTGAAGGTCAATCCACTACTAGGCCACCTCTCGTTGATGGATCTCATTTCACTTGGTGGAAAGCTGTGATTAAAATGTTTTTAAGGAGAAGACTATGAACTGTGGTATAGAATTACTGATGGTCCAACTATCCTAATGAAGCTGAAAGATGGAGAACAAGTCAAGAAAGTAAGAAGTGAATTTACTGTTGATGATTTGGTAGCACTAAGGAAAAATTCAAGAGCAAAGAACATCTTAGTATGTGGAATAGGTCCAGCTGAGTACAACAGAGTGTCTACTTTTTCCACTGCTAAGCAAATTTGGGATGCCTTGGTGAATGCACATGAGGGCACCACTCAAGTAAGAAAATTCAAAATTGCTCTCCTCTTCACTGAATATAAAGCTTTCAAGATGAAGGAAAATGAATCCCTCTATCAAATAATGTCAAGACTCACTGCCTTAACCAATGAATTAACTTTGTTAGGAAAGGTCATCACCACTAAGGAACAAGTTGAGAAAGTGTTGAGAGTCTTGCCTAAGTCAAAATGGGATGTCAAGATTACTGCAATTAGGGAAGCAAATGATCGAGCTAGTATGACTTTGGATGAATTAGTGAGTAACTTGAAGACTTATGAGATGCAAATTGATGAAACCAAGAAGGAAAAGACAACTCCAAAGAAAATGGTTGTCCTAAAGGCTTCAGACAGTGATGGGCAAATAAAATTGACTGAAGAATAAGTGGCTTTTATAACCAAAATTTCAACAAAGTCTTCAAAAAAAAAAATGGAACAGGTAGCAAAAGGAGTTCCAATGACAATCCCACTGGGTGTTATAAGTGTGGTAAAACTAATCATCAAGTCAGAGATTGTCCTGTTTGGGAAATTGAATGGAGAAAAGAAAGAGCTGAGAAAGAATTGAAATAAAAGGCCAAGAAAAAGAAGAAGGAAGAATTTGCTATGGCAGCTGCTTGGGGATCTGACTCTGAAGAATCAGATGAGGAAGAGGTTGATGAAACTTTTCTCATAGCAATTGGAGATTCAGACATGGAAGATGAATATAACATAATTGAGGTAAGTGTATATACATTTGTTTTCCAAAGAAAAACTTGTTTATCTAATGAATGTTTTAGTAGATCATTTCCAAGAATTAACTTCTGATAGGGATGAACTATTCAACAGTATTAAGTTTAACCTTGTTGATCTAGAAACTTGCAAAAACATTGTTGAAAAGGAAAACAACACTCTCAAGGAACAAGTTAGTCAACTTGATTCTTCAAACTTAAACTTTCAATTTGAGATCTTAAAACTGACTCTTTCTGAAAAGGGTAAAAAGGTAGAAAGTGATGAACAAAAAAATTTGAGCTTGAGCTAACCAAAGCCAAACAAGAATGTAATAATGAAAAGGAAAAGGTAGATAGGTTAAGCCAAGAAAATTCTAGGCTAAAACTTGCTCTTGAAAGGGCAAATAGATGGACAAACTCCTCAAGATCAATTGGGTGAAAGGACTCACAATGAAAAGGCTGGATTAGAATTTTATAAGAGTTACACTGTCACTAATGATTTGTGCTATATTTGTGGCAATATTGTACATCCTACTATTTAATGTCCAATTGCTGATAAAAGAAGATTTAGAAGTACCACTTTAGCAAAGAAACCAGATTCCATAAGATCATAGAAACATAAAATAAATAACAAAATCAGTCAGAGAAATAGGTTACATAACCTGTTGCCTCGTTGGTAAAAATAAATCTAATTCATTCTCTTTCTCATAAGAAAGGACCCAAGATTGTCTGGGTTCTTAAAGTCAACCCCTAATTTATTTTACAGGAAATAGTGAAATGAGGCAAGCAATATTGGTGTGTGGTTAGAGCTTGCTCAATGCATAATACTGGAAGAAAGTAAAGTTTATTTTCTCTCCATATGTAAAGAGGGGTGGATTCTATTTGTGGTAAAGTACAAAGATTGAGAAAACTAAAACAAAGTTTTTTTTTCCAGATTTTTAGTGTTTGTGTAAGGGAGAAGCAAGGGAGATCCTCCTTTAAAACAAAATAATCAGATATGTACTATATAGTGTTGGATCTGGTTCGTATGAATCTTTGTGAAATAATGTAAGAAGTAGAAAAGGAAAAAGGGTGACAATAAAATTGATAAGCATACACAGGAACAGGTTGTACCACCTGGTCCAACTGTTATTCAGATTGAGGGCATATTGACCTGGGGAATAATAAAGCATAAAATTCATTCATCAATAATACCAAAGCAAGTTGTTGATAATTGTACTGGTAAAATTGGTGTTATTAAAAGAATCTCAAAATACTTCATGAGGATCAGTGCCTTGAGAATAGTGGTACCCTAAAGGGAGTAATTTTAAGTTGGTAGTTACTCTGATGCTAATTATGCAAGTTATTTAGTGGACAGGAAAAACACTACAGGTATGACACTTTTTATTGGATCATGTCTAATTATTCGATCCACTAAGAAACAAAACTTAGTAGCCCTGTCCACTGTTGAAGCTGAATATATTTTTGGTGGTTGATGTTGTACTCAATTGTTATGGATCAAACAACAACTCATGGATCTTGGTATGGATGTGGGGTGTGTTATTATCTTTTGTGATAATACAAGTGTATTAAATATTGCAAAGAACCCTATGCAACATAAAAGAACTAAACATATAGATATTAGACACCATTTTCTTAGAGATAATATTGAAAAAGTTCTTATAGCCATCATGTTTTGTTCTACCGAGGACCAAATAACTGATTTTTTCACTAAGGTACGGAGTAGAGAACACTTTGAGAAAAATAGGTTAGAATTAGGGATGATTAATATTGCATAACCTACCCTCAATGATTGTCTAGAAAATTAACCTATTCATGAAATCTTAGCTACTCTTTTCAGTTTTGCACATTTAATTGTGTTTCCCAATTCCAGTATGTTAATATATTTAATTAAGTCATGTTTTTAGTCATACAAAATTAGAGAAAACTAGGGCATTGGAGATCATGAAAATGGCAAGGTATGGTTTGATTCAGTCACTTTTTAAGTAAGTATTAAGGAACATCTAGGCACTGTTGTTTCTTTCAAAATAGGGAGACTTGTAACCACCAAAATCAAACGTCTCTTTTCCCTGAAAAATCTGTTGCCACCTCTGCAAAGGGTTACATCTCTTTTTCCCACTTAAATACAACTGACACACCCACTTATATCTACACGCTTCATCTTTCCTTTTTCCTTTCAAAATTTAGTTCATTCCTTACACTATAAAACCTCATTCGTTCATTCTCCAAAATCATCTATCTATTTCTAAAACCACTGCCCTTACCTGTTCCATCCTTGAAAAGCTCGGTATTCACAATAATGGCTTCTTAAAAGTCCTCATCTCCTCTTAAAGATAACTCCACCTCATCATTATCTTCTAGCACTGCCCTCATTATTCACCCTAACTTTGCCCCAGTTCTAAAAATTTCACCCTTCATTTCAATTAAGCTGTCTGATTTTAGGGCCTGGTATGACTTCAAATCCATGTTTAATCCATTTTCCAAAGATCCATCTTGTGACAAGTTTTACTCCTCAGACATTATCCAAAATATTGCTCCACTACAAATACTTTCACCCGAAACTGAACCTTCTTCCTCCTTAATTCTCAAATCTGCTCCAAAATCATCTCCTAAAAGGCGTCGTTCTCATTTAGTCAAAGCATCTGGGGATCGTATCCCCATTCCTGATAATGAACAAGTTGAGGCTTCCTCTAGTCCTACCCTTGTTCGCACTCCTCATATACAAAATCGTAAGAGGCAAGAAGAAGCTTCGCTTGGAGCTTCTCTTCAAGCAAGTTAAAAGAAGAGAACTTCTTTGTCACGCCCTATGACTCCTCCCTCTGATTCTGATCTCCTTATTCGAACCATTTGTAAAGGGAAGATCTATAAATTCTTCATTTCTACGCCCTCCACATATAAGCCTTCCAGATCTGCTGCCCTTTCTTCTTCCTTAATAAAACACACTCCAAAAAAGCATTCTCAGTCTACTTCCACTTCCAAAGCTACTTTAAAAACTAGATCTAAGAAATAGGTTTCACAACTTGTTCCTTCCTCTGATTCTGAAGCTACTGATCATACCAAGCCTTCGTCTCTAGAGATTGAACTTGATATTTTCTCTCACACTGATATCCTCTCCTATAAAATGGTGGATACTCATTTGGACCATGTATTGCACTTTCAGAAGCGATAATTCATTTGTGGTCGTGTTATCACTGGTTATGGAGATCCTGGAATGGGCATTCTCTAAAATGGACTTCAATTTCAAGGTTGTTCCTCCTTATTCCTTCAAGGAGAGGCATAACAAAAGTTTGGTGGGCCAGACATATATGAGTTCTATACAAATGGGTGTGCGAAAGAAAACCTCTTCACCACAACTGTGCGTGGTGTTCTATGCATCTGGTTGTTGAGGGTGTTACTATATTCTTGACATTCCTCTGGGGGGTAGGATCACTACATGAAATTTGGTTGGCCTCGTTTAGATAACTTAGCATCTGCTATAGCCATAACTAGAAAATTTTCAAGAAATCCCAATCTAGTCCAATACAGATGTGTTCTTAAGAAGGAGATGTCTCATCTCCATCAACTCTACTTTGATGTAGTTCACAAGATTATAATACCTCGAAAGAAGAGGATAACTGAGGCTAACTATATTGATTTGACTATAATGGAGTTAATTGATACAAAGGTGAAAAGTCAATCCTCCAAGCCTCATCATAAAACATATGCTGAGGATTCTCCTGAGGGATTACAAGAAGGCACATGCACTGACTTACGGTTTTTGGTTGGCACCCTTCTTTGAGGATTTTGATATGCTTGTTCAGGCTTGGTCTCTCCAAACTACAATGGACATTCTTGGGAGACTGAACCATGTTTCTCTACCTATTTCCATGGGACAGGCAGACACACTAATACAATGGTTGAGGAATGAGTTGGCTGATGCTCTGGCTGAGTTGGAAGAAGTCAGGGCCACCCATGCTGCTGAACGAGAAGGACTTCAAGATTCGATCCAGGCACTGGAAGATGATCTTGCCAAGGAAAGGGCTGAGAATACAGAGATCATTTGCAAACACACTAAGCTGATCTGGCCTATTCCATCTACCCCTCCAATCTTATTCTCTAGAGCCCTAGGATTTTATCTATTTTGCAATTCTCTTGTATCCAGTGCCTAGATTTTTTTTATGCTTTTTTTTTGGGTGTTTGATTGTACATCTTTTCATGCTATTCCAATGCAATCTTCTTTTGCCTATGCTTAATCTTTTAATGTCTTGACTACTACATTATTTTCTTATTTAATGTTCGTATTGTCTTGGTGATAGCCCCAATAGCCATGAATTGAGTAACATTGCACTTATTATTTTTAGTGTTGGTTGCTTTTCGATGATGCCAAAAGGGGGAAGTCTTGGGGCGTGCAATTATTATAACTCATATCTAACCTGTTTCTTATTTAAAAGTTCATAAAGTAGTGCCTACAAGAAAAGTCAGCAGTTGCATGATGGTAGAAATTTGTCATCACCAAAAAGGGGGAATTTGTTGGGATGGTTTTGGTGATTGACATGACAAAATAAACATGTTAGATGAAGTGGTCCACTAAACTGAAGGGCAGAGTCAAAATAACACGAGGTTGTTATTGGAAAGTGAAGACAGGATAAGAATGCTTAAGATCAGGACTTGATAAAATCATAATGATAAATCACGTGTGAAAGAAGAAGTAATGATTGAATAAGAAGTGGTGATTGAGTAAAACACTAGAAGATAAGCTAAAGGTAGATTTTCACTCAAACAAGGAGATTAAGTTGAAGAAGGAGTTTTACCAATGCAAGGAGTTGTACTCGAAGGAGGACTTTGAGTTGACAACAAACTCTGTTGAATTAAAGAGTCTAAAGCAAGGTAGAAGACCAAGGACTTTGAAGGACTCTCTGAAGAGTTGTTCTATATCGAGGGAGTAACTCATTTCGTTACTCACACACTCAAAAAGATAGCAACATATCAACAAATTATCTGTGAAGTTCCAAAGCTTGAGGCAGTTGAAGTTGAACCTGTTCCTACTACGTAGAGTTAAGGAGTCTTAGACTTTATGTATTAGGTTGGTTCTCGAGTTGTATTGTTGTCTAGTCTCGGTGAAGTATAAACTGAGTTAGGAGCTTTGTCTTCAAGTTGGGGAACTTGAAGACTTGGGAACACTCACCTTAGGAATGTTTGTATTTTGCAGAAATAGGAGTTAAAGTTAAATTCCTAGTTTACAAGAGTTCTGTAATATGTTGATTGTTGAGGCTCAATTATTTTAGTGGAGTTAGGGTTAAATCCTGTAGAGGTACAGGTAGTGTTTTTTTATAACCCTTTGAGTCAGATGTTTTCCACGTAAATATCACTGTGCAATTTACTTACTGTTTAAGTAGGATAGGAACACATTAGTTAATGTGTTCCACTAATAGGCAACTGTTAGGCTAAAGTAAGTAATCAGTAGGGCACGTACTTTAACACGAAGGTCTATCGAAAACAACCTCTATTAAAGAGTCCAAAGCAAGGTAGAAGACCAAGGACTTTGAAGGACTCTCTGAAGAGTTGTTATATATCGAGGGAGTAACTCATTTTGTTACTCACGCACTCAAAAAGATAGCAACATATCAACAAATTATCTGAGAAGTTCCAAAGCTAGAGGTAGTTAAAGTTGAACCTGTTCCTGCAACATAAAGTTAAGGAGTCTCAGACTTTATATATTAATGTATTAGGTTGGTTTTCGAGCTGTATGGGAATACACTGGGTATGTTTTTATTGTTGTTGATGATGATGATGATTTCACCTATTTTAACGGGAGTATCAGCCCATTTGTATCGTTTTAATTTGCGTCTAACATTGATTAATAAGTTTTATGAAGAATCTTCATGTAGTTTAATTAGTTGTGTAAGTAAATTTTTACCTTCTTGATGATAGTTTAATTCCCACTATGTAATTCCTTTCCTCATTTCCAATCCCCTACACCATTTTTTTCCAAAAAAAAAATTCATAGTTATGTGAGTATGTAAATATATATATATTTATTAATACACGCGATAACTGCATAGAACTTAAATTCATGACTGAATAGGGTTACGGAATGACGGAGGCGGGTGCACCGATGTCAATGTGCTTGGCATTCGCAAAAGAACCGTTTGAGATAAAATCAGGGGCATGTGGAACTGTTATAAGGAACGCAGAAATGAAAATTGTGGATCCAGACACTGGTATCTCTCTTCCTCGAAACAAACCTGGAGAGATTTGCATAAGAGGCGATCAGATTATGAAAGGTTAGTTCCAATTAACTCATTGAATATAAAAAGATATAAAAGTAGTAATACGAAAACTAGGGCTGTGAATATGGACAAGTAATAGATAATGCAACAACTGTAGCACGTTGAATAATAGTTAAAAAAATTATGAAATGGCAGGGTTAAATTATTTACGATTTAAACTAAATATCAACTATATATATAGATTGATGGCCACTAATAATTTAAAGATATATATATATATATATATATAGTAAAATCTTACTAGTACAATATATCTTTATTGTTCTATCCTCCGAAACCCTCGAAAGCTTTAGTTCACCAAATTAGCGTAGTATAGTCTCCTAGTTATAGCACCTCTTATATCAATTCTCGGGTTGCCTTACAATCAAAGTTACAATTACAAGGGAAAAGGATATTGTGTAGCCTTTTTAAAAAATAATAGCTCAAGTTTGGGCATATGGACATATAATGTCCAATCGGGTAAAAAAAATGTCACTTTATGGCCATTTTCTATTCTTTCTCAATTTGGGTCATTTTGGCTCACGTAGTTCATATACAGTCCATATACAATACTGATACAGTCTATATACAATACTGATACAATATTCAACTTGGGCAATTCGGCTCTTTTAAAAATATTTTAATTTTTTTTTTTGCTATAAATTTTTTAACTGATCAAATATTTTATTTTTTTTATTATTTAGAAATTATAATTAAATTATATAAAAACGATATAATTGTTAGATAGAATATGTATCTATATAAGATATATGTATAGAAATTGTATAGTTCTATCAAATATGTATATGTATAAAATATATAAAAAAAAAATATAGAGAAAGTGTATGAAAATTATATAATTGTTGTATAAAACGTATAAAAAAAATGTACAATTATTATATAAATTGTGTATCAAAACTATATACTTTTTGTATAGAATATTTATATGTATAAGATTTGTATAGAAACTGTATAGAAGGTGTGTAGAAATGGTATAGAATAAGCTAGTAAATTGAAATGGCTGGAAAGTGAAATTTAAATTTCATGATCATTTTCATGAAAATAGTTTAATTTGAAGTGTCGTTTCTATCCTTTTCCCAAGTTACAATAACATGCCCAAAGCCCAGAGTAATCCCCTTATTAGGGTCTGGGGAGGGAATAATCAAAATTAATTTAATCAATTATTTGTAGTTTTGAATGGCTTTATTGTGTTAGGAATTTTCTATATTACTAGTTTAATCGTACGTATCGCAGGTGTAATTTTTTATTATTTAACGTTAGACGATTTTGTTTATTACGAAGGTTTTTAATTAAGGACAAAAAGTTTAAAACACATATTTTATAGTAAGTACATATATATATATATATATATATATATATATATATATTATCATCAGAAGTTTTAAGTGGTTAATAGATTGACAGTTTTACGTTTGTCATGCAGTACCTCTTTTCCTTGCCGTTAGAGGCTAAGAGAGACTCATCGATTTGAACCATATTTCTAATACGACATTTTTTTTATATATTTAAAATCTTTTTTTATTTTTAAAGCTAAATCTTTAGAAAATCATTAATTACTTACTTAAAATTTTTACAAATTTGGTATTTCATATATTTTTCTTATTCTAATACTTTCATATTTATTCCAAGATTTTTCAAATCTTCTTAAAATCAACTTTAACTAATTTAGAATTCTTAAACTAATGAAAATGATATTAATTGTCACTAATTCTGATGACTTCTAATAAGTAAAGGTTTACTATAATTATTTAATTAATTTTTAAACTCTTAAATATTAGAAAAATAGTGCAAAGACCATTTTATCTAAAGCAGAGACTTTTAATGAAGGGCAGAATGTCAAATAATATTTCTACAGTTCTTCACACTTTTAATATATTATATATTATAAATTATAGCCATGGATAAATATAAATATAAATATGTATCAAACAACTATGGTGAGCTGGTGGCAGCTTATATGCTACCGCCATTTTCTTGCCATAAAAGTTAATTATCGAAAATAAAAACATATGCTAGTGTCATTTCATTATGTAATTTTCAAGAAAAAATGACAAAAAAATTAAGTTCAAGTGTAAAATATTTTTAAAAAAAATGCACACTTATGCAATGTACATATAGAGTCCGTAAAATAATAAAATTAGGAGTCATTTTTCACGCAAAATCTACCTACACTATTGATAAATTTCTTTTTTACTATATATTTTAGGACTTTAAAATTGTAAATAAGTTAATTATAAATTATTAATTGCATATGAGTCATCAAAAATAAAAATCACAAAATATTTATCAAGAATACATGACCAGTTATTAACTTCTCAATTAGTAGTTATCTATCAAGAATAAATGATAATTTATTTACCGTAAACTTTAAAATATACTAAAAATTTTAAAAACTTATCCCAAATCACAAACAAATTTATTGTCTTAATCATATATACTACAAGATTTCATTAAATAAGAAATTCTATACACAAACTTATTTTTCTCCTACATACGTTTTGAGACCTGCAAAAGTTATAAAGACAAAAGAAAGAAGTAAGTTAACTGAAAATCAAACAAATAAAGACAAAGAGGATGATAACAATGAACGAATAATATGACTCGAATCAAAATCAAAATTAGAAGAAAATTAAAAATAGAATAAGCTAATATTTATGTTCCTTGTAAAATTTGATTGAAAATATTACTTGAATAGAGTTGTAAAAGTTCATAGAAGGTGAAATTTTAATCAATTTAGAAGTATTAAAGTTTATGATTTCTTATCTAGATGAAATAAGGACTTTAATTAATTTCAAAAATCTAAATAAAGTGTTATGCAATAGACAGAAATAAGCAATACCACAAACAAAAGAAACAAGAAGAGCGCAGACATAGATTTTACGTGGAAACCCTTGACGGAAAAAAATCATAGGCAGAGGAGGAGGAATTCACTATAATGGAAAGGAGTACAATGGAGGCGATGAAAGTCTCAATGTTGTAATTTTTCACTATTAAAAATATCCCACTAAACGCACTTATATAATAAGTGCGTAAAGATAAATCCTAAGCCCAAAAATATACAGGTCCATACTATGGGGGCTTCGTCCTCGCACCCCCAACGGGATCAGTGGTGGGCTCCGGGATCGGGCCTATCGGCCGATCGCTACGCTACCACCACAGACCCCATAAAAAATCACAAACATGGATCGCACAGCGAAGTTTTTAGGATCGAATCAATAAATCAAGTCTTAGTTCTATACAAAGCAAAAACAATATACATCACAAATAGTAGTAACCCGTACTATATTAATATTTGGGCAACTTTGCAAAAATCAAATTTTAGTTGGTTTTAAACTATTACTTTTCTAAGGGTCTTCCCACTTTTAATAAATTTTAGATATAGATAGATGTAGATGTACATGTAGATTGTAGATATATGTAGATTTATAGATTTTTTAAATCTTCTTACAATCAAATTTAGTTGATTTAGAATTCTTCAACTAATGAAGAAAGTATTAGTTGTCATTAGTTCTGATGACTTCTAATAAGGAAAGGTTTCATTATAAATATATTTAATTAATTTTCAACTCTTAAAAAATAGTGAAAAGATGATTTTATCTAAAACAAAGACTTTGAATGAAAAGCAAAAAGTTCAAACAACATTTCTAAGTCCCTTCATACATTAAATATATTATAGATTATAAATATAGATTATAGACAGATTATAGATGTAGATAGATATAAATATAGATATACATTATAGATTGTAGATATAGACTAGTTTAGGTGTACGCGCCTCGCGCGTGTACCTAACTTTATTTAGTTCAAACATTACACTAAATAAGATATTTGTTTAAATAATTAAGATGAATACAATAATTAAATTCAACATCTTTTGAAGAATTTATTTAATTAAACCTAACGTTTACCAAAAAAAATTGTCAAAGTCGATCAACATTCATCTACCACCTGTAAACTGCAATAAAACAATACGATGATAGAGACATCAAAATAATATAATTAAATCTAACCTTTACACAAAAAAATTTTCAAAGTCGTCTGACATTCATCTATCACCTGTAAACTATAATAAAATAATACGATAATAGAAATATCAAAATAATACAACTAAACTTAACCTTTACACAAATAAAATTCTCAAAACAGGATATAAAAACAATACACTTAAACCTAACATTTAACTAAAAAAAATTCTCAAAGCCGACCAACATTCATCTACCACCTGTAAATTCATCTACGACCTATAACAACAACAACAACAACAAACCCAGTATATTCCCACCTAGTGGGGTCTGGGGGGGTAAGATGTACGCAGTCCATACCTCTACCTCTAAAGAGGTAGAAAGGCTGTTTCCGATAGACCCCCGGCTCAAGACACAAGACACCGCACAAATACATAGATACATAGATACATAGTAAAGCACAGAACAAGATTTCATTACATAAAAACGGTACCCATAAGTAATAAAAATAGAGAAAAGCACATAGGATCGTAATAAAACATGGAACCAGGTACCATAGCAAGAATAATACCCCCACCAAGTAATTCCCTACACTAGCGACCCAAACTGGCCCTAGCCTTCTGCCCTAATTCGCGTCCTCCAGATCTTCCTATCTAGGGTCATGTCCTCGGTGAGCTGTAACTGCTCCATGTCCCGCCTAATCACCTCACCCCAGTACTTCTTCGGCCTACCCCGCCTAAAGCCATCCAATGCTAGCCTCTCACACCTACGAACCGGGGAATCCATGCCCCTTCTCATCACGTGTCTGAACCATCTCAATCGGACCTCCCGCATCTTATACTCCACTGGGATCACACCAACCTTCTCCCTGATAATCTCATTCTGAACTCTATCCCCTCTAGTCAGCCCACACATCCAACGCAACATCCGTATTTCTGCCACCTTCATTTTTTGGATGTGGGAGTTCTTAACTGGCCAGCACTCCGCTCCATACAACATGGCCGGACGGACTACCGCCCTGTAGGATTTGCCTTTAAGCTTGGGCGGCACCTTCTTATCGCACAACACCCCCGACGCGAGCTTCCACTTCATCCATCCCGCCCCAATACGGTGCGAGACATCCTCATCAATCTCGCCGTTACCCTGGATCACGGACCCGAGATACTTGAAACTATCCCTCTTACATACCTTACATACCTCCTGTGATTCCAACTTCACTACCACCTCATTCTCCAGCCTCACGTCATTAAACTTGCATACCAAATACTCTGTCTTGCTTCTGCTCAACCTGAACCCTTTAGACTCAAGCGTTTGTCTCCACACCTCTAGTTTGTCATTCACACCCCCTCGCGTCTCATCAATCAAAACTACATCATCTGCAAAAAGCATACACCAAGGCACCTCCCCTTGAATATGCCGCGTCAACACATCCATCACCAAAGCAAACAAAAAGGGACTAAGAGTAGATCCCTGGTGCAATCCTGTCAAGACAGTGAAATGCTCTGAGTCCCCTCCCGCCGTCCTCACCTGAGTCTTCGCTCCATCATACATGTCCTTAATTGCTCTGATATACGCCAGCGGGACTCCACTCACCTCCAAGCATCTCCAAAGCACCTCCCTGGGGACTTTGTCGTATGTCTTCTTCAGGTCGATAAACACCATGTGCAGGTCCTTCTTCCTTTCCTTATACTGTTCCACCAGCCTTCGTACCAGGTGGATTGCCTCCGTCGTCGAGCGGCCAGGCATAAATCCAAACTGATTTCCGAAATAGACACTATCCGTCTCATCCTCACCTCGACCACTCTCTCCCAAATCTTCATAGAGTGACTCAATAACTTAATCCCCCTATAGTTATTGCAACTCTGTATGTCACCCTTATTCTTATAGAGAGGGATCATGGTACTCCACCTCCAAGCCTCGGGCATTTTTGCCGTCTTGAAGATTTCGTTAAATAATCCAGTCAACCACCTTACACCAGCCTCTCCAGCGAACTTCCAAAACTCCACCGGAATCTCATCCGGCCCCGTCGCCCTACCCCCTCGCATCCTGCGAACAGCCTCTCTAACTTCTTCTACCTTGAAACGTCTACAATAACTAAAATCCCGGCACTCCTCTAAGTGCTCCAGCTCCCCTAGCACAATAGCTCTATCCCCTTTGTCATTCAAGAGCCTATGAAAGTACGACTGCCATCTATTCCTAATGTGGCCGTCCTCCACCAGCACTGTACCGTCCTCCCCCTTAATGCACCTCACCTGGTCGAGGTCGCGGCCCTTCCTCTCCCTAGCCTTAGAACAACAAAATAATACAATAGTGATCACAAAGCTTCAGTTTTGATGAAAATAATTCTTGTCTGAGCGAAAATTTTGACCCTAAAGAATGATTTGAATGAAAACAAAGAAGTAATATAAATACACATACGTTGAATTCTATTATGCTGACAATAAAGTGAAAAAGTTGAGAGTTAGAAAATTAAGCATCCATCAATCTAGACGTGCAACCGAATCAAGTTAAATTAGCATCAATCATATTTTCTCAATAAGTAAATCAATTTTTTTTCTCTTGTTTAACGTGCATCTCAAAATTTATAGAAGTATTTCCTTAATAGAGTCTTATTTTAGGAGTATTTTTCTATCATATTTTAGGATTATTTTTCTAATTGATCACTACAAAGAAAAATATTAATTGATTCTGCTTCCATATATTTTAGGAGTCTAGTTAAAAGAATAAAAATAATTAAATAATAAATTTAAAAAATAGTGAAAAGACAATTTTATCTAAAGAAGAGTGTTTTAATGAAGGACAAAAAGTTCAAATAACTTTTCTAAGGTCTTTACACTTTACACTCTCTCTCACACACACACACATATGGAAGTGAATTAAAAAGGGGAGGAGATGCACCTTTGATTCTTCTGGCTACTTTGTTCAACGGCCTCATGTTTTTTCGTTCAATTTTTCGATCAAAAGTTTCTCAACTGAAAGAAAAACATGAAAAATTATCAAAACGGAGAATTTATTGTCAAATTGTTGAATATGTATAACTCATAGAAAATCTTAAAAATAATTAACTAAAAGAAGTAAAGAAAGACAAAGGACGATGATTATGAATGCAAAAATACACTTGAATCAAAGGAAAAATAAGAAGAAAACAATCATAGAAGTAAAAGAAACGTGTTTCTTGTAATGTTTGTTCCAAAATATTACTTAAATAGAATTGTATAAATCCTTTTTTATATAAGGTAAAATTCTAATCCATTTAGAAGTATTAAATATTATGGTTTCAAATTATTTATGATAGTGTTATTTTTTATTACTAAGCAAATTATTTAAAAATTAATTATGGTATCAAATTATTTATGCGAGTATTTTGTTTCTTACTATATAAATCAAGTAATTCAAAAAAATATTCTACCAATAACAATTTAATATAATACTTAAATAATAAAAATTCTCAAATCTAGTATAAGTAGTACATGTGAAATTATGAGTTTTGCAGGAAAAACTTTTAATTTTTTTGGTGTTAGTTTTCTTTTATAAATTTAACTATGTCATATAGGATTTATTGCAAAAAGTTTAGTTAATTTAAAATTTTTAAATATTAAAAAAACAGTAAAAAGATAATTTTGTCTATTACAAAGACTTTTAATGAAGAATAAAAGTTTAAATTATTTTTTAAGGGTCTTCACACTTTTAATATATTATAGATATAGATTATAGATTATAGATTATAGATATAGATTATGGATTATAGATATAGATATATATTAATATAATACAACACTGATCAGTATACGGTATTTATTATGTCGTCGTGGATTTAGCTAATCGTATTAAAATCACATTATATTGGTCATATGATATAAGTACATGATCAATCTTAGACTCAGTATTTTTTTTAAAACTTTCTAGGGATGCATGAGTAGGTCAAATTAAGATGATACGATAACGGTGCATGTAATGGAACTTCTTCGAATACTAAAGTAGTAACAATAAATGCCAGTAGCACTTTCTCCCTTCATTTTTACATGTCCGGTATTGACTTGGGACATCCTTTAAGGAGCCATAAATAAAATGATAATTTTATTAAATCACCCTTTAAATATAATAAATTAACAATTTTGGATAATGACTTTAGTTAATAATAATGGCAAATCAAGAACTAAGTTATGAATTATCATTTAGTGTTTCAATCTGGATTAATAAAAATGAACATTTAGTTTTTGTATAATGTACCGTAAAAGAGGACAGAGGAGTAATAAATTAAGTGCCTACATTGTTGTGCTCCATAACTAGATAGTTCGCCCTACCATCTAGAAGTGTCGAGTCATAGTTCAAAATAATTAAATAGACATGCAATGTTGACAGTTGACACTGCAAGACAATTTAATCAAGTTCAATCATGGAATTCTTTTACATTTGGTCTGAAGCCTCACCTATCAATAGTCTCTATATAGAGAGAGTATTTGGAAACTGCTTAAACAACCACAATTAGTTTAAATAACTCTAATGCATTCGTGATTGTTAAATATAAATAAGTTGAGTTGCTTAAACATTCAAATGTTGTTCAATATATACTAATTAGAATTTGTAGTTAACGCTTGTACATGCATTAATTATGTGGTTGTTCTCCTCTAATTTCTTGACAGCTCATCTTTATCTCAGTAAAATCTTCCAAGGACACGTTTTGATCCTCTTCTTCATTACTTAAAAAAGTGAGTCATCGGTTCAGTTACAAGATACTATCATTACTGTATGACAATTAGACATTCAATCAGTAATCGCAATGACTTAATAGCAAGAGCGGAGCATGCATGAAGTAGTTAGATGCTTTTTCTATTGTTTTCTCCCCCGCAGTTAGGTCATCCTTGACTTGAACCAGAGACCTCACTCGTAAAATAAATCATTACACCTACGGTCCAACCAATTGGGAGAGAACCAATAGATTCTTTTTCACAAGCGATTCATCCTTCCCAAAACATGATTCAAGCTCTAAATTAAATATCCACTATCAATATTATTCAAGATTGAAATTCAAGAGGGGGGGGGGGGGATAAATTGAAAATTTCTGTGAGTGGACTATTGATTTTTCAAAGTCGACTTGCTTGCAAATCAATACACTCTACAAAACAGATTAGATTTAAATAAATAGACAAGTAAATAATCAACTTGAAGTAAGAACACATAGATTTATCCTGGTTCAGAACACTAATGTGGTGCCTACTTTCAGTCTCCTTGGGTTTCAAAATTTCCTTAGCTCTTTCAAAGTCGGGTTCGAGTACAATAATGATAAACAAGTTTCAAAGACTTATTTTGTTCTTCAGTTCTTCTGACACAGCCTCAGTTTGTATTACAAAGTTGACTCGATCCTATTCTTTGTATAACTATCGTAAACTAAGAAGTACAAAGCTTTGTGAGACAAAGATTGAGACACTTTAAGATTCTCTTTAAAGTTGTGTGCTTTGTCTATCTCCAGTCTTCTTCTTTTGTATTCTTCAGCTGCTGTTCTTCATAAGAAAATCCAAGAGATTTCTCTCAATCAAGGACTTGACGATGCTTCCTTGATTAAGGGATTGCACCGTAGAGTATGTCCATACGTGGTGCAACCTTCACAATCGTACATGTCCATATTAGATATGTCTATGTAGAGAATGTGATCTTCTTTTCTTTTGTTTTAGTCTTGAGTGAATCATTTTCCATAAATCTAGGAAGTCGATTGTTCGTGATGAATACTATTCTAATCTTAGTGTGATCTTCTTTCCTTTTGCTTTTGTCTTAATTAATCCATTTTCTATGAATATGGGAAGTTGATGATTTATGATTGATACTGTCCCAATCTAGGTGCTGGCTTTTTGTAAGTGAGTCCTTGCTTCCTTTTTCGGATCTTGTGATTGATTCCTCAAGTATCTTTTTGATCTTTTATATCTTCAACATATCCTGCAAGTTATTTGTTTATTGGTTTGTCTTTATTAAAATGTATAGTGAAAATATGGGGCTATCAATCTCTCTTTTTTGATAATGACAAATAATAAACATCAGTTAACTTTCCTGTTATTCAGTTGACCTGCTTGCAACCACTTCTGATGTTCCTACTTTCCTTAAACATTGGTTGATTATTATCCTCTGATATTCGACTTGCTCCCCCTGTCTTATAAGCACCTTTGATGTTTCTACTTTCCTTAAGCATTAGTTGGCTCATATCCTCTGATAGCCGACTTGCTCCCCCTGAATTGCAAGCACCTCTAATGTTTTTGTTTTTCCCCCTTTTGGCATAATAAAAAGGAACAACACAACACAAAAAGAACACAACAGACATATAGCAAATAAACAGTCTAAATAATTACCAAAAGATTAGGCAAAATAAAAAGTGTGGCAGATAATATGTTAAGAATCAGTTTACAACCCCAAAAATAAGGGACAGGACCCCTTTTTGAATAGAAGTCATCACTCACCGCTTAGCCAGAAAGTATGTCAGGGTATTGTGCATGTTATAATAGAATTTTTCAGAAGATTTTTCAACGTTTTTAAAGAAGTCGGAGTAGGAGTTCTGGATGAAAATAGCAGGATCATCATTTGAGGAGTTGACTTGAGACATGAGGAGTCCATGCGCGTGAACACTCAGGTGAACAACTTGATACCTTCCTACTTGAATCCTTCGAGGGCCAGTCGTACCAAGCCTATGTCAGTGTTGGTGATCTTCCCAAGGTCCAGTATTTTGGAAGTTGACTTCTGAACCACCTTTCTCAATAGCTTTGACACGATCTTTAAGTTCCTCCAGTTCCTTTAACATAGTAATCATGGGGTTAGAAACAGACTTCTTACCTTACGGAGTTCAGATTTTACGCGGGCAGAATCCTTTTTGCACCATTCGTTATCAACCAAAACATATCCCATACTGGCAAAAGTTTTGGAGTCATAAGTATCAAAGTGTTCCATATGGGGGGTAAGCACAGAGATCAATAGAGTAATACAAGAGAATTTGAGTAATCAGCAATCTATATGACAGATTGGTGGCGGCATAAACATCGACTGCACTCTCTATCATATATTCATGAATCCAATTTGCCCTATTTATCTTGTGCTTTCTCACCAGACAATACAGGACAAACACATCACGACAGGTAATATTGTTAAGGGATCCGTTCCTTGGAATCAGTGTGGTGGCGATGATGTGGGACATGATGCGATACTTAAAACATAGAGACAATGGACCAAAGGTGGATGATACTGTGTTCGGGTAAAATGGGACTCTTTTTTCCTCTTCAAAGATTACCTCAAAATCTTTGGGCCAGGTACCATTCATAAACGAAATCACACCAGGGAACTTTGTATCAATACCTTTTCGAATAGAAAGTCATTTAATATGATTCTTGTTCCAAGCAGAAGAGTCTTAAGTTCGCCGCTGTCAGGAGAGAGGCAGAAACTTGAGTAAAACATTCGGACTGGATCCACATAAACTTTAAGTCCACAAAGACAAAAAACCAATGAAAAGTCTTGAAATTTAAAGAGTTGATTGACATTGCAAAGATCTTCCTTTAATTGATAGAGATTGACTATGCGATTGGGTACAATGAAGTAGTTTCTGAAGGCAGAGAATTTATCTTTTAGAGAGCATATCTAGAATTTGTGCATGTCCTCGGGAGGGAAGGGGTTTAGGGAGCTTGAATGAGGCTTCTTAGCTGAAGAAGCTGGGCTGGAGGGTTGACGTTTTTTTATGATAGTTGACTGTTGGGACTCCGATGAAGATTCGTCAAGGGATTAAGAGAGGAGAACAGGATTGTCGGAGAAAGGTTTAGGAAGGGATTTCGAAACACTCTCCATGGAGAGAGTTCTGGTCATGGGAGAAGATGTTGAGTCAGGGTTTTAAAGGAGGCAGAGAGGAAGAAGAAAGGACGAGTAAAAGAACCGAGGGAGAGAGGGGGGATATAGGAAAAAAACGACTGTTGGGTAGGAAGAGATGGAGGAGAAGATGAAGAAAGGTGAAGTAAAAGGATGTGACTGTTTGAAGTGAAAGGATGTCAAAAGGTATATTGGGAAGGTAAAAAGGCGCAGTGGCGGCAGAAGTGGGGTGAGAAACGGTGAAGGCAATAATGGCACTTTTATTTTTGAAATTGATTTTTCAAAATTAAAAGTAAAGCAGTAAAACAAATTAAAAAGGTAAAAAATATTTTCCAAATATAAAGACTCATAAGTCATTAATACTAATAATGCCAAGCCTTTTTCTAAGGAAGCAACATCTTTCTTCTAACAACGGTTTTGTAAAAATATCTGCCAATTGATTTTCAGATTCAATAAACGTCAAAGAAAAATGGCCCTTTTCTACATGATCTCGAATGAAATGATGTCTAATAGCAATGTGTTTAGCTCTAGAATGATGCACAATATCTTTAGACAAACTAATGGCACTAGAGTTATCACACATAATGGGAACAGATTCAAAGGACAAATTAAAATCAAGCAGTTGATGCATAATCCATAAAATTTGAGTACTACAACTTCCAACGGCTATGTATTCAGCTTCAATTATTGATAGAGCAATTGAAGTTTGCTTCTTGTTGTGCCATGATATTAGGGCATCACTTAGAATTTGACATATTCTACTAGTGCTTTTGCTATTATTTTATCACTGGAAAGTCAGTGTCTGAATATCTAATTAAATTAAAGCGAGAAGAGCAAGGATATCATAGTCCAATATCTTAGGTTCCAATGAGATATCGGATGATGCTTTTGACGGTAGTCAGATAAGATTCTTTGGGAGCCGACTGGAACCTCGCACACTTACATACGTTGAGAATGATGTCTGGTCGACTGTGGTCAAGTAGAGTAGTGATCCAATCATTCCCCTGTATATATTTTCATCATCATTTTTTCCAGATGAATCTGAATCAAGACTTGTGGACTGACTCATTGGAGTTCCATAGGCCTTTCCTTTTTCCATGCCAAACTTTTTTGATGAGTTCCTTCGTGTATTTGGTTGACTAATGAAAGTACCTTTGGGATTTTGCTTGATTTATAATCCCAAGAAAAATGTGAGCTCTTCTATGAGGCTCATTTCAAATTCTCCTTTCATCAAATTAACAAAATTCTCGTATAGAGAGATGTTAGGGCTACCAAAAATAATATCATCAATGTAAATTGAACAATAAGAAGATGTGAGTCGAGCTTTTGTATAAACAGAGTTGTATCTATTTTACCCCTTTGAAAATTATTAGTTAACAAGAAAGTAATTAACATCTCATACTAAGCCTTTGGAGCTTGTTTAAGACCGTTGAGTGCTTTTGATAATTTAAAAACCTGATATGGATAAGTTGGATTTTCAAAACTAGGGGGTTATTTTACAAAGACTTCTTCATGAATGAATCCATTTAAAAATACGCTTTTGACGTCCATTTGATACAACTTAAAATATTCTTGGCAACAAAAGCTAACAAAATGCGAATTAATTTTAACCTTGCTACTGGAGCAAAGGTTTCATCATAATCAATACCTTCTTGTTGGGAGTAGCCTTGAGTTACAAGTCTGGCCTTATTTTCGATGACCTTACCTTTCTCATTCAATTTATTTCTGTAGACCCATCTAGTACCAATTACTAAGCAGTTGTTGGGTCTTTCAACAAGATTCCACACTTGACTTTGTTTGAATTGGTCTAATTCTGCTCTCTTGGCCTCAATCCAAGATTCATTTTTTAGGTCCTCATCAGTAGATTCATTTTTTAGGTCCTCATCAGTCTTTCTTGGTTCGATTTGAGATATAAGGGCAGCATATGTTTGCTTTCTCAACGAGGCTCTTGTTTGCATCCTATTATCTAGATTTTCTATGATGAAATCATTTGGATTGGTAGCATTGTTCTTCTATTCTCTTGGAACACTTGGTTTGACTGTTTTTATTGCAGGAGTAGACTCTGGAGGGGATGTAGTCGACTAATCTTACGTTGGCTAAACAGTTGTGCTAGCATTGGCTCTAGATTGTTGGTCACTCACCTGTTCTTTATTAACACTTAAGCTTATAGAAGGGTGATTAGTTTCATCAAATACAATATACATAGATTCTTCAACACATAACATTCTCTTATTGTAAGCCCTGTAAGCGCGAATGGTGGGAGAGTATCCCAAAAAAATACCTTCATCACTTCGTGATTCAAATTTTCTTAAGTTATTCTCACCGTTGTTGTAGATGAAGCATTTGCATCCAAAATGATGAAAGTAACTGATATTTGGGTTCTTTTCTCTCTATAGCTCATAAGGTGTCTTCTTTAGAATAGGTCTGATGATGCATCTATTGATGATGTGACATACTGTGTTTACTTCCTCTACCCAAAAGTGATATGGGAGATTATGTTCGAAGAATATTGTCTTGGCATTTTCCTGGAGATACCGATTCTTTCATTCCACCACACTATTTTATTGAGGAGATCGAGGTGATGAGAAGTTCTGAGAATATCTGTTCTGAGCACAATATTTTTCAAAATGTTTATTTTTAAATTCTCTTCCATGATCTCTATAAACATAGGTGATGATATGTCTAGCTTCTTTCTATACTTTTCTACAAAAGATCTCAAAGTTTGTGAACGCCTCATGTTTATAAGCAAGAAACATTACCCAACTAACACGAGAATAATCATCAACAATAACGAAAACATATTTTTTTCCACCAATACTTGTGGTCTTGGTGGGTCCAAACAAATCCATATAGATTATTTGAAGGGGTTATGTGGTAGAGACAATGTCCTTGACTTTGAATGATGTTCGGGTCTGTTTATCCAATTGGCAGGCATCACAGATGTGATCCTTTCAAAGTTGAGTTTTGGCAGACCTTTCACCAGTTTTAGTCTAGACAGTTTCTCAATGATGTGCATACTGGCATGCCCAATCTTTCTCAACCACAACCAAGTTTCATTGGTTTTCACAGTGAGGCAGGTTAAGGTGGCAAAATTAGGACTATTTAATACATAAATATTATCAACACGTTCACCGATGAGAGAGATATCTCTTTTATCATATTGATGGAACAACTTTAAGCTTTGAAGGAGACTCTAAATCCAGCGTCACATAGTTGACTGGTGCTGAGAAAGTTATGTTTGAGGCCATCTATAAGATACACTTCAATAAGTTCACATGAGGAGTTGAGCTTTACTGAGTTGACTCCTATGGTGTTGCCTCTAGCATTATCGCCAAATCTGACTGATCCATCTTCTATTTTATTTTGAGGACAAAACTTTTCTATATTTTTGATCAAATGTCTGGAACATCCGCTATCAATGACCCACATTTCCTTTTTATAGCTTTTGTAGACATGTTCCTACAAAACATAAAAATCAATTTTGTTTGGGTACCCAAATGATCTTGGGTCCTTGTGGGTTAGATGTGCTTCCTTTAGGCCTCCAAACCCACATACCTTTAGGTTTTTGACTGTAGTTGTAAGACTTGTCCCTTTCTGTCCACAGGTATGCAGACAGGTCCTTGAGGAGAAAGATGTCTTGGTTGATTTAAATAATGTTGATGAGGAACTTGAGTTGGTTTTAAAAGAATTTAATCTCACAAAACTGTGAGTTGGTTATTTTTTAATGCTATTCAATTGCATTTTTACATCATCAAGCTCTTGTTGAAGTAAATTTATTTCAATTTGACATGCTTTAATTTCAACTTGACAGTTTCTTCGTTCCTCTATGCAATTTTATTTAAGTTGAGCTTACCATTTTTTCTTCTCTTGATAGATCTTATTATATTCTTTTACTATTTTTTGAAGCTTTTCGGTTATCATATCTAAATTTGCTTCAAGAATATTACAATTATGACAGTCATGTGGTCTTACATCGCTTGATTCACCTTTTTCCATGAAGCGTATGTTGGCAACTTCTATTTCTTCTTTAATTTCTTCTTTATCACTCCAGTCTCCAAAATGTTTATTCTTTCTAGACGATCTCCTTCTTAATTCTGGATAGTTTTGTTTAATGTGACCCGAACTTCCATAGTGATAGCAACAATCATCGTTACTAGTGAAATCATTATTTTTGACTCCTTGGGATTTTTGTTGTCTCTGTTTCATGATTTGCCTTACTCCTTGATTTATGAGAGTCATTCCTTCGCTATTGGCTTCTTCCAAAAAATCCTCTTCTTCAGTTAGTATAGCGTTGAAGGCTACTGGCTTCTTTTTTCTTTCTTGTTATACCTGTTGATGTAATCTCGTTCATATGTAATGAGATTACCTCGTAACTCTTCATATGTCATGTTGTGAAGGTCTTCATTTTTTAGAATAGCAGCCTTGGTTTCCCATGCTTTTGGGAGGCTTCTGACCAGCTTCTGTACTTGCAGGTTGTGTGGATAGATCATCCCTAGAGATTTTAACTCACACACAATTTTGCTAAATGTGACAAATATTATTTCAATGTTCTCATTGTCCTCTATTTTGAACAGCTCGTATTCATTGACTAGGGCAACAATCTTTGATTTTTTGACTTTGGTGATCCTTCATAAGTTACTCCCAACTTATCTCACATATCTTTTATGGTCTCATAGGTTGATATATTATTGTATTCTTCTCCACTAACTGGACAAAAAAGTAAACTTATAGCTCGTGCATTAGTTTGGATTACCTCTTATTGTTCTTTGGTGACTTAAAAGTTTTCGAGGTCTTCTACATCAGTACTACTCAATTTTTTGTCTTTTTCCTTGTCCTTATACTTTTCCTTGAGTCTTGGAATTTGCTTTGGTCCTTTCTTGATGACAACCTATGCTTGGAAGCCGTTTGATTTGACAAAGATTCTAAATTTGTTTTTCCAATAAGAGTAGTATTGTCTGTTGATGGTGGTCTTGTGGAGGGATGACCATCTTGAAGAAGAGCACAAAAAATTTATAGTTTTCCATTTGATCTTTACTTACATACGGTTATGCAACACTGTTGGCGAGACCTGCTCAAATACCAATTGAAATTCAAGAGGGGTAAATTAAAAATTTTTGTGAGTTGATTAATGAGTCTTCACAGTCGACTTGCCTGCAAATCAGTACACTTCACAAAACAGATTAGATTTAAGTAAATAGACAAGTAAATAATCAACTTGAAGTAAGAACATAAAGATTTATCCTAGTTCGGAATCCCAATATGGTGCCTACTTTCAGTCTCCGTGGGTTTCAAAGTTTCTTTAGATCTTTCAAAGCTGGGCTCTAGTACAATGATGATAAACAAGTTTCAAAGACTTATTTTGTTCTTCAGATATTGTGACACATCCTCAGTTTGTATTACAAAGTTCACTCAATCCTATTTTTTGTATAACTATTGTAAACTAAGAAGTACAAAGCTTTGTGAGACTAAGATTGAGATACTTTGAGATTCTCTTTGAAGTTGCGTGCTTTGTCTATCTTTAGTCTTCGTCTTTTATATTCTTCAGCTGCTATTCTTCATAAGGAAACCCAAAATTTTTCTTCTCAAGGATTTGAAGGTGATTTCTTGATTGATGGATTGCATCGTAGAGTATGTCCATATCAGATATGTCCATACGTGGTGTTGCCTTCTTAATCGTACATGTAGATACGTCCATGTAGAGGATGTCATCTTGTTTTCTTTTTTTTAGTATTGATTGATTCATTTTCCACAAATCTGGGAAGTCGATAGTCCGTGATAAATACCATTCTAATCTTGGTGTGATCTTCTTTCCTTATGCTTTTGACTTAATTAATCTGTTTTTCGTGAATTTGGAAATTGATGATTTGTGATTGATACTATCCCAGCCTAGGTGCCAACTTTTTGTGAGTGAGTCCTTGCTATCTTTTTCAAATCTTCTAATTGATTCCTCTAGTATCTTTTTTATCTTCTATATCTTCAGCATATCCTCTAAGTTATTTATTTATTAGTTTGTCTTTATTAAAATGTATAGTGAAAATATGGGGCTATCCAAGATTAATGAGCTAACTATCTACAATCTATTGTAAATATATTCAGAAGTATCAAGACAAACTAAGATGGCAACTAAATAACTACAACACATAAAAAAACTTTAGTACATGTGGAGATGCTAGTCATTTCATCTAAGCGGGACCCCCAGTCCTAAGTGTTTCATAAAATACGAACAAACAAATATGCAATACATAAACACTTCAGATAAAGTCAAGGTACGTTCATCTCAATTTGCCTTTAAAGAAGATCCGCAAGTCAAAACACAGTTCAAAGCATCAATCGAAAGGTCTACACGCACGAATCAATACCAAATACGTCCAGTCTAATCAAACATGAAGTTTATAGGTCAAAAGGAGTCCAATGATACTCATATCAACTATATTTGATTCGGGTCTAAAATAGTTCAAAACTTGACCCTAAAGGAAAAATGGTAAAATTGAAATTTAATTTTGAAAATATATTTCCCATAAAATTAGGAACCTACAACTGAAAATCCACGCAAAAATGAGTTAAAATGAGGTCCAAATCGAAGAAAAATTATTTTAAATTGTACCAGCAAAAATCTCAAAATTGCATTTAAAATTAAATATTTGAAGATGAATTTGTATCAAAATCAGCGAAAAAATGATAACTTCAAGGTTTAAAAATAAATCCACAAAAGAAATCTCGAAAACCCTTTTGAAAACGCTCAAATTCAAGCTTTCAAGCCCCAAAAATGGTGAAAATGATGGAATGTGGTTTTGAATCTCAACTTTAGTTAGTAATAATAAAAAATAAAATCGATATTCTGGAAAATGAAAAAAGTGAAGGTAAATTCACATAGTAAATGATTGTACGAGAAAAACGTATCGAAAATCGCCATAAATGGAGCTTCCTAGCTCCCAAAATGTCAAAATATAAAATGAAACAAAGTTTGAAATTTATACATATTCAGGTGTGGTTTCCATATCTAAAGCCCCTCTTCTATAGCTAAAAGTCTATTTTCCCATAGATAAAGATGTGCACCAGCAACCTTTTGCACCAACAAATTTTATATTCACTAAAAAGGTCTTAAATCCTCCATTCGATAGTGAAACTCAATTTACGTATCTACTTGTTCAGTCTAAACTCAATTCTAGCCATCCTATAATTTATAAATAATGATATGTATCTACTTGTTAAGTCAGAACTTAATTTCACGCACGTTTGTCCAATCAAATATTATGTTTGCTCGTTAAAGAATTATTTCATGTTCCACAGTAAAAACTGAATCTCGACTAATCAAAATTACGTCAAATTCGCCAAATCAATTCTATAATTTATGCATGATATTTTAGAAGTTTCAGAATAATTTTTCGATCTTTAAAACTAACAATGAACTTTTTTGTTGATCAATTTTACTTAAGCATGACGAAAACATCCAAAATATTTAAAAACTTTTTAAAACTCATTCAAAATCTTCCGAACACAACCACATATGCTTATAGCTTGAAAATGGTATTTCGGACTAAACAAAATCATTAACTTTATGAAAAAAGGTCATTTATAATAAATTAATCATGGGGACCTCTTATAGGCTATTTAAACTAGTTTTCAAACGGAGGATTAAAATAAAAAATAAAGATTTTGAACTCGAACCAGCCCCACTACTAACTCAAAATTTGACATTTTGGATCTAATAAAATTCTCAGAATCATCATCTAATATTCGGATCATGAAATGCTGACCGAAGTCAAGTTAATCCCTTTAAGATATTCAAAATCAAAATCTCATATAAAACACTTTCAAATGCATAAGAGACTGTGTCATTCATTCCGACAACTCGTACACGAAATATAGCAACTAAGGGGAAGGACAATGACCAAAACACATGTTTTATAAGTTTGAATACGAGGTCATCACACTCGGATGCCAAACCAATCAGCATATGAAAATTAGTATTTTTCACTAAAAAGTTAAAATGATCAAAGTAATGATTATCGTATGCAGGTTATCTGAATGACCCTGAGGCAACTGCACGAACAATAGACAAAGAAGGATGGCTACATAGTGGTGATATAGGCTACATTGACGAAGATGACGAGCTTTTCATTATGGATCGATTGAAGGAATTGATAAAATACAAAGGTTTTCAAGTGGCCCCTGCTGAGCTTGAATCACTTCTCCTCAATCTTCCCGATATTTCAGATGCTGCTGTTATACCGTAAGTCTCATTATATTCTTTTTTATCACTAATAAGGGTAGAGCTAGAGTATAGTAAGCGTGATCAACAGAATTCAATCCAATTATGATAATTATGAACTATATATATTCGGCAGTATGAAAGATGAGGAAGCAGGGGAAGTTCCAGTGGCTTTTGTTGTTAGATCTAATGGATCCACCATTACAGAGCACGAAATCAAAGATTTTATCTATAAGCAGGTTAGTATCATTTATTAAATTTTTTGTTTCATCAATCAGAAAAGATTGACTACCAATTATTCTCTCCCTTCAAAAAATGAAAATAGGAGATTTTAAAAGAAATATTTGGATGATGCCCAAAAAAAAATTATCTCCGAAAATATAGGAAGCAACCCTAATTTGCCTACAAACTTCATATTCAAAATTCATGGCTATGCCAACGATAGAGACTGATCAACTAGAGATTGCTAACTAGAATAATTTGATACCAAAGATATCTTATGCAACAACCATTCAAATGAATGCTCCCCGTTATTAACCTGTTCAGTTGAAAGAATTATCTTATTTGCATGGTGAACCATGTATAATATGGAAAGAGGATGAAAATAATAAGATGATCATTAGTGAAAATTTGCAATATGCAGTGGTAGGTAAATTTTCATATGGTTGGCTGGAGATACAATCTAAGAAGATTGATACCAAAGCAATGTGAATTAAAAGGAGAGGTCAATATTGATTTACTTAGCAACAGACACGCACTGATAAAGGCTACGAAATTGGAAGACTATGTGCACTTGTTGTCTAAGCCTCAATTTTATATCACTCAAAATTTGGTCATACCCAATGAGAACTCTAAAATGGGATTCAATGTTTAATCCGGACGAAGAAACATCATCAACAATAGCATAGATATCTTCTTCATCATTACCCCCAAACATTTTTGGGAAAAAAGTAATTTTTTCATTGACAACAGTAGTTGAGAAACCATTACAAGTTGATTTGGCTACTCAAAATAAGACAAGTCCTAATTGTGCGTGAGTGAAGGTGGAGGTTGATTTGTTAGCAGAATTTTGTAAATTGATCAATAGTGGCATGAGGAGGAAATCCAAAGAAGTAGCTAAGAAATGGATCCCTATAAGATATGATTATGTGCCTAAATACTGTAAAGAGTGTAGGCTCCAAGGACATAATGAAAAAGAATGCTATGTCATACACCTACAATTGTATCGAAAGGAAGAAAGAAAGGAAAAGAATGAGCAAAAGGAGAAGGATGGAATCAGCAGGATATCACAACAATGAGAACAGAAACAAAGAAGAGGAGAAGAATAAAGATGTTAAAAGGAAAGCGAAGGTAATAGCAGAAGAGAAGTTTCAAGAACAAAGAAGGAAGCAAGGCAAACAAAATCATAAAATAAGACCAGAGATGAAATGAAATCCAAGAGCTCAACAAAAAGTTGACACAGAGATAACAGTGAATAACAAATTTGGTGCACTGAGGGTGAAAATCTGAGAGAGGGAGACAAAGGTAAGGAAGGCCAAAAAGAGGACATAAATAAGGAGCACATGGATAATACATATGCAAGTAACAAGGGTGATGCAGTACAAGGAGAATACCAAAAACAAAGTAGTGGAACTAAAAATAAGGACACAAAGAGGGACAAAAATATGCATATAGAGAGTAATAAAGAACATGGAGCAGGAACTTCAAAGAATGAAAGAGATAAGAACTTAGAGACTCCACAGAGTTATACCAGAAGTGATAACAATGTTAGGGGGAACAAGAAGAATCCCAAAGCTCAATTAGAGATGGAGGATACAGAAGAAGACTTAACACAAAGTGAATAAAGAAAGTACCAACAATCCAAACCTTGTCTTAACAGGAGAAACAAAATAAGCAAAATCTGGAGGAAGTTGAGGATCTGCAAGCAAATATAGAACAAATAGGAAGATATGGAGATCTATCTCCAAGGCAGATAATCCAATTGAAGGGAAAGAATAAGAAAAATCATAAACACACAGAAGGCAAATCAATCAATACAATGAGTAAGACAGGGTGCAAATCTAGTAGTGATCAATTATTAGTAAGGCATTTTACTGAAATATTAGATCTGTTAGATCCAAAACTCTTTTGAGAGACTAATATATTTACATAGGAGGAATCAATACCCTTACATTGCTACATTGCTTTATTTGAGACATTTCAAAGCCCATCAAAATTAGAAGATTATAGAAGAAGGCTTGAATTAGCACATGCAAAGGCAAATTATTTTGCTAAGATATTAATCTTCTGGGATGAATCTTAGGAAGAAGTAGGCTCTATAGATAATATACAATAATTGATAATGGAGTACAAGTTAAGAAGGAATCATGAAAGTTTTAAAGTGACTACGGTGTATGTCAGATGTAGTGTAATGGAGAGATTAGAATTATGGGAGGATCTGGAGGAAATTTCATGCCACAATCAGGGCCCATGGATGGTAGGAGGAGATTTCAACACAATATTAAATGATTGGAGAATCTTGGAGTCTCGCCATTAACACATTAAGAAACTTTAGATTTTTCACAATGCGTGAATTCATGTGCATTAAATGAGTTAAAGTACACTGATAGTAATTACACATGGTGGAATGGGAGAATATAGGAGGATTGTATTTTCAAAAGATTAGATAGAGTTTTTGTGAATAATGATTTGATGCAAGTGTTACCCAAGTGTAAAACGCATCACCTAATTAGGCAGGAGATCAGATCGTGCACCTATATACGTGATAGGCAGTTCATCATAAGAACGGATCACAAAGCCATTTAGGATTTTGAATTTTTAGACTAAGCATAAGGATTTTTAGAAGATGGTGCAAGAAAGTTAGAAGGGGAATAACTATGGATCTCTAATTCAAAATGTACAAGAAAAAAATAAAGAATGGGTGGAGTAGGAGCACTTTTAGAATTATTTTCCAGTAAATTGCAATATTATAAGATGTGATTAAAGCATAAAAAAAGTTTAGCTTTAGATATCTCCATCTCTAGAAAACAGAGCACCTCTCAGCATGGCAGACACAGGTTTAAAGAGATTTTTGAAAATAGAAGAGGAGTTTTGAAAGAAAAAGTGAGGGATGAAGTAGTTTACTAATAGTGATAAAAACACAATTTTTCTATGCTTACGTTAGAGGAAAAAAAAGAAGCTTCAGGTAACAGAAATACAGACAAGGCAGGAAGATATAATAATATCTACTCAAAATATTGGGAAGAAGCAATGAATGTGTTCAGGAACTAATTTAAGAAATCACAAAGCTATGTCAGTCATGATGTGCTCAAGTGTAATAAGAAGTCCATTACTATTGAACAAAATGAAAGGATGGAGAGGATTCCTACTAAGTAGGAAGTGAAGCAGGTGGTATACTCCTTAAATGGAGATAGTTCCAGTGGACGGAAGGGGTCTCAAGACATTTCTTCCAAAATTGTTGGAACATAATAGAAGAAGATGTCACTACTATGGATCAAAGCTTTTTTCTATGAAAAAGAATTATCAAGTTATATCACACATACTAACCTTGTCCTTAGTTCTAAGAAAGAGGTTGTGAATACTTATGGAGACTTGAGGCCTATTAGTTTAAGTACCTTTAATAATAAGATTGTATCTAAACTGATTCATATGAGGATAGTAGATGTACTGCCTAAGATTATCTCTAAGAATCAGTCTGGTTTTGTTAAAGGTAGAAGCATTACTGAGAATGTATTATTGGCTCAGAAAATTATCAGAGATATTACTAGAAGGAACAAGTTGCATAATATGGTGGTGAAACTGGACATGGCTAAGGTCTATGATAGAGTCTCTTGGAAGTGTCTGATAGAAGTCTTAAGAAGGTTTGGTTTCTCAGAGAGAATCATTAATATGATAGTCAGACTGATAAGTAATAACTGGTACTCTATGTTAATGAATGGTCAATCTTTTAGTTTTTATCAGTCTACTAGAGGTCTAAAACAAGAGGGTCCTTTATCACCTGCTCTTTTTATAATCTCGGCAGAAGTTCTATCAAGAAGTTTCAATGAGTTGCTCAGAGATCCAAAATTTATAGGCTATTGAATGCCTAAGTGGAGCTCTGATATTAATCATATTTCCTATGCTGATGATAAATATTATTCTGCTCTGGACAGCCAACATTAATAAAGAAGATGATGACAGTTTTGAGAAAATATGAGGAAGCCTTTGGTCAGATGATCAATTTAGATAAGAATCTGATATACATGCATCAAAAGGTCCCTAAAATGGTGATTAACCACATTGAGAGGATTACAAGCATAAGGCAAGATTTACTTATTGGGGTGCCCAATTTTTATGGGGTGAAGAATAAAGGGCACTATGGAGAGTTGATAAAGAAAGTAATAAAGAGGTTATATTCTTGACAGAATAGACTATTATCTTATGGAGGAAGGTATGTGTTAATTGCTTATGTTATGCAGTCAATGCCTATTTATATTCTTTTAGCCATGAATCCACCAGTTAGTATGATTAACCAATTACACAAAATTATTGCAAAGTTTTTTTGTGGTAATGCTACAAGTTCCAAAAATAAGCATTGGGTGTCTTGGGATGTAATGTGTTGTCCAAAAGAAGCAGAAGGTCTTGATCTGAGATCAATACATGATATGTCTAAAGCATTATTTGTAAAATTTTGGTGGAACTTTAGAACATCCACTTCTTCAATGTGAACTTCTTTCTTGTGAAATAAGTATTGTAAGAAGTTCCATCCTTTACTGACTAAAGAGGTGGGAGCATCACATGTTTGGAGGAAGATGGTAACAGTAAGGGAAGATGTGAAACATAACATTTGGTGGTAGATTAAAGCTGAAAATTTCAGCTTTTGATTTGATAATTGGACAAAAAAAGGGGCCCTGTATTATGTGGAAGGAGAAGATGCTAGAGAGGGGGAAGTTGAGGTTAATTTTTTTTATGGAATGGAGAATGGGATAAAAATTTACTATTTAGTGTGATTTCTGAGGAAATAGTGGAGTTTGTTATAGAAACAATGATACCTCCAGTTAAGGGTCATCTGAATGACACACCATGGTAGATGAAAAGTGCAAATGGACAATTTAAAGTGAAATCGTCTTGGGAGACAATTAGACACAAAAAGGGGACGACTTTAAGTACATTTGGACAAAAGGATTGCCATTCAAATTCAATTTCTTCTTATGAATATTGTGGATGAGAAGAATACCAACAGGTGACAATTTGAGAAGAATGAGAATTCAGATGGTGTTAAGATGTTGATATTATGAGAATAAAAAAGAAGAAACAATGACACATATTTTTCTAACATTTCCATCATCCATGAGGCTATGGAGACAGTTTGCTAATTTTGCAGGTATACACATGGATGAGATGCACTTGCAAAAAATTAATTATAGCCTGGTGGATTAAAGATACAGTGCCAAACTTAAAGATTATCTTAAGAGCTATGCCACCTATTATTATGTGGACTCTATGGAAAAAGAGGAATTGTTTAAAACATGGGGTAGCAAAAATATTTACAGGGATGATTATACAAACTCAGGAAACCATAAAGAAATTAATAAAGAGTTTGTATCGCTGTATAAGGATGGAGACCTAGATCAGGCCAGAAATAGTGAAAGAGATGAAAGCATACAAGCCCAAGTTGCACTATCACAGTGTAGTGTGGAAAATATCGGGACCCAGACAGGTCAAATGTAACATATACGGAGCAAGTAGAGGGAAGCCTGGAATGAGTTCTTATGATTTTGGTATACGAGATGATCAGAGAGATGTGATCTATGCTAGAGCTAAAGGTCTAGGAGTTACCACCAACACAGTGGCGGAGTCATTAGCTATTAAAGAGGCTTTAAAGTACTGTTATGAGAATAATTTCAAAGAATTTATTCTAGAAACAGATTCTCTAAGTCTCAAGTAAATGATTCTACAGCTATGGAGAATTCCATGGGAATTAACAGAGGTGATTGAGGATATCAGAAAAAACATTCAATAGCTGCAAGTTACAGTTAAGCATACATTCAGAAAAGAAATACAGTAGCTGATTCCTTAGCCAATGAGATAATAAATCACAAGGCCTAAAGGAATTCTACATTTTTCAACCACTCCCACTATAAACAAGAAGGTTAATCAATATTGATAAAGCACAAATCCCTCAAATTAAAGTCAATACACAAAAAATAAATCCATAATAAGAAACTGGAGCATATGCATAATCTTAAGAGGAGCAGCATAGAGATCAAAAACCAACATGCAAGGAGAGGCATAGCTAACTATAGACTTACAAGCAGTCTAAAGCAATAACACAACAAAGATAGTTTAAGAGTATGCCCGAAAGACGACATTAATATAATTGTGCACCTAAAAGCTAAAAATATAGAGCCATAAAAAATCTTTACTATAAAAGAGGGGGTAGGTGATGCAATGCCCTGGACCACTAGTTGTAGAAGCAAAAGAGACTATGTATCATCCTTCAACATCTATAAATCTGGGTAAACTGCTTTCTTCTGGTCACTAGAGGAGAACCCTCAACCACCTATGAAAGTAAAAATGAGAATGATGATGGTAAAAGGAAAGAAGCAAGAAGAAAGAAAAGTCATCTTACCTGATAACAGTGAAGTAGATACATAAAGATCCATCATCGATTTCATTGGCCCTAGCTAGAACAAGATCCACCGAAGTACGAGTTGCAAATTTGAGTTCCACTAACAACACTCCAACAATATTGGTCTAGGCAATGATGAGCTCAAGAGAGGAGTATTTGATATTCCATCTTTGTTTTCAGATAGATATAGAAATATAGAAAACTTTTTAGTTTTTTTTTCGGACTGGATCAAAATATTGGGCCAGCCTTTGTGATGTATTATTGTTTGGACTTTTTTTTGTTAAAAATGATAGTGTTTTATTTAATATGCATCATAGCAAAGCTGTGTTTGAGTAAATAAAGGAGATAGTTCGACATTACATAATATACTACTACTATCCGTGCCTACAAGCCTATTTGTTACGTCAAAAGGAGTTCCCCCTTTGTCTAATTGAATAGTCCTAAAAAAAAGGTTGCGATTCCCTCCTTTTGCCCTTCTTTGCTAGCCTATCTGCAGCTTTGCTGGTCATTCTCCCTTCATGGCTGACCTGTGGATCCCCAACATCTGAAGAAGACCCCTGCACAACAACATTAGATTAGTACTGGGTTCTGTATCATCTTTGCAAGCATTCGCTAACATTGCAGAGTCAGTAGCAATAGAAATGTTAGTATAATTTTGTTGGACAACAATTTGCAGTCCTATATAGAGGGCCCTAGTATCCGCTTCAAGCGGAGATTTGACACTTATTTTTGCCATGAAACCTTTGATCCAGTTTTCTTTATTGTCTCTAAAAATACCTCCCACTCCTCCTAATCCTGATCTATGGTCATAAGACCTATCAATGTTTAGTTTCAGGCCCTTTATAGGAGGGTGGCATTGCTGCCTGATATGAACTTCCTTAACAGAAAATCGCGCAACCAAGAGTTGATATTCCATGGCTCGTTCATAAGGTTCCCTAACTGGGATTGGCATAGAGTTGTTGTTGAAAATATTATTATTCCTAGCCAGCCATATATTCCATAAGTAGAAAGGAAAGGCCTCTTTCAAGCTTAGATATTTCCCAAGTTTAACATATTTCATTTTGCAGCAATTTTTTATCCAATCTTTTAAGTTTATGTAGGAATTAAGTGTAGGATGATGTCTAGCTTGTTAATCTTCCAGAAAGAAACTACCCTAGCTCATTCTCTAAATATGTGGCCAATGGTTTCGATCTCCTTACAGTGTTTACACAGGGGATCAACGCTTAATCTGTCACGGCCCAAAATCCCATCGGGCCGGACTGGCACCCGAAGCCAAGAAGGCTCGGGAGAACCCGTTCAAATACCTGTACTTTCACTTACATGTCACCAAAAATTTGGACAGCACTTCGTTGCATATATAAGAATCTAATTACCTATATCAGCACAACACGCACAAATATATATATAATACTTGGCCGTCGGGGCCACCACATATACAAATATAACATCACTATATAAACTTCCATGACTTTACCCTTCCTTATGTCTACAAAGCCTCTAGGATATACGTGACATAACTAGGGTCGGGACAAATCCCCGCCCACACCTGACTCCTGTACAATAACAAAATATAAGAAACCGACTCAGAAAGCTCCGAAGCAATCTGGAGCTCACCAACAATAGCTGTATGACCTGGATCCTATCTATGTTGTGAATAAGTTGAAGCACTTGTGCCTGCAGCATGAAATGCAGGTCCCCCGTGAGGGACATCAGTACGAAATATGTACTGAGTATGTAAAGCTGTAAATAATCATATGTGATATAGGGGATCAAGAAAATCAGATGCAAGTGAATAAATCATAATAGAAGTGAACCACACTTCATAAACACTTTTAGGATCATGTACATTATCATTAATCTGAATTGGGTTCCTGAATTCAAACACATTTGTGGAACGGTATACATTCGTTTATTTCATTCTTTACAATTATCATTCCCCATTACCTCCCCCTCCCGAACCTCCAACCACCTAACAATAATCAATACTGTATCGTACTGTGACCATTAGGCTGCCCCCAGTACATATCAACTGTAATCATATCAAGTATCGAGATCGGCCCATGCTAGGCTTAAGCACCTGAGTTACCACCCACACGTATATCAAGTAACACACATAAGAGATCTTTCCAATAACTTAGTTCAAAATCTTTTGAGGTTATTACATTAGTGTTCATGCCAATATAGTACCTTTGGAACAATGATACATCAATAGGAACCAAGTAATAGACCTTCTATACAATAACGATGTAATAAAGACTCATTGGTACAACAACAATGTGTTTCAGAATCATCAATATCACAACAATGAAATAGGAGCCTTTTGGTATATCAATGAAACATTTTGACACTTTATAGAATGGAAACAACTTCGTTGGTAATGTAGAACAATACATGTTTTGGACAACCTCGGAATCTTACTTGATGGAACATTGGTGTTTTCATGCCAAAGAACATCGTTAGAGTATGCTTTACATACCTCGTTGTAGATTCGGATACCAATTCAACACAACTTCCCGCCTTTACAAATGACTTATCTACAATGAAATATTTGGCATCTAGTATTAGCAACCCAACACCACAATTCTCTTCCATAATTCCATACAATCAATATTTGCAAAATATTCCAAAAACCAACTTGAACAATAGGTTTATGTGTATATATATGTATAATCATCATTTCAATACCACATCATCACACCAAATCCCTTCACAATTCAACATAATCCAACCATGCACAAGAATGATCCAAGATCATTTCCAATCATCTTTCAACAACAATCAAATAACATACTTCTTATGCTCACATGCATATATATACATATACATATAAATAACACCAACATAATTTACATCCTTACCATAAAATGGCCCTTTTGATTTCGAAGTCCTGTTGGCACAAATAAGAGGTGCTTCTCGAAGCCCTCGAGACAGTGAACACAACTACAGAATCAATTTGGATTTTCTACGGTTGAATCACAAGATAATTGGAGTTGAAATTAGGCTAGGGTTTCTTATTTTCAATAATTGGATGATGAATGATGGATATGAGGCTAACTATATGTATATAATGACCAATTTTCGTCCATGAGGTGATGGAAAATGACCATATTGCCCTTAAAAATTTAAGTAAATCCGAATCTGTCCATGGTGGACTGTTTTGATAGGCTAAAGTAAATCGGCCATAACTCTTTGCTCCGATACCGTATTTGGGTGAAATTGGTATAGTTGGATAGATAATTCAAAGGGATTTCATTTCATATAAAGTAGGACACCCAGTTCATCCTGTACAAGGAGTTATGATCGTTTGAAGTTGACCCAAAAAAACTGTTTTGAGAGGCTGAAGTAAAACGAGTATAACTCCTTACTCAGATGTTGGATTTGGATAAAACCAATTGAATTGGAAAGAAGACTCAAAGATCTTTCTTTTGATAGGTCGCCGCCCTCCCAGTGCATTATATTGAGGGAGTTATGATCGTTCAAAGTCGACCCAAAAAACTGGCAGGCCTCAGTAGTTTGTGTGCAGGAAATTTTCCTGCACATTTACTGTTCACAATTATCCTCGCCGCCATTTTATAGTTTCGAACGTGCTCGATTATATCCGAAACTTTTCCATTTTTGGAAATCTTTATATCGTTGGAAAGCATATTCAATAACCTTCGTATGAAACCCTCGAAGGGCAAATTCCGATATAAATAAAGTCGATTCTTATACACATAAAATCAAACTATACACTTGAAACCATCTCAAAATAATCAATACTCATACCTAAACTCATATATACCTAACTTAGGATCAATACATATACTCCAACACATATAACCATGGCTAATGCACGTAATTAAGTACGGGGTGTTACAGAGTTATACTCGTTTTACTTCAGCCTCTCAAAACAGTTTTTTTGGGTCAACTTCAAACTATCATAACTCCTTGTACAGGATGAACTGGGTGGCCTACTTTATATGAAATGAAATCCCTTTGAATTATCTATCCAACTATACCAATTTCACCCAAATACGGTATCGGAGCAAAGAGTTATGGCCGATTTACTTTAGCCTGTCAAAACAGCCCACCATGGACAGATTCGGATTTACTTAAATTTTTAAGGGCAATATGGTCATTTTCCATTACCTCATGGACGAAAATTGGTCATTATATACATATACTTAGCCTCATATCCATCATTCATCATCCAATTATTGAAAATAAGAAACCCTAGCCTAATTTCAACTCCAATTATCTTGTGATTCAATCGTAGAAAATCCAAATTGATTCCGTAGTTGTGTTCACCGTCTCGAGGGCTTCGAGAAGCACCCCTTATTTGTGCCAACAGGACTTCGAAATCAAAAGGGCCATTTTATGGTAAGGACGTAAATTATGTTGGTGTTATTTATATGTATATGTATATATATATGAGCATGTGAGCATAAGAAGTATGTTATTTGATTGTTGTTGAAAGATGATTGGAAATGATCTTGGATCATTCTTGTGCATGGTTGGATTATGTTGAATTGTGAAGGGATTTGGTGTGATGTTATGGTATTGAAATGATGATTATATATATATATACACATAAACCTATTGTTCAAGTTGGTTTTTGGAATGTTTTGCAAATATTGGTTGTATGGAATTATGGAAGAGAATTGTGGTGTTGGGTTGCTAATACTAGATGCCAAATATTTCATTGTAGATAAGTCATTTGTAAAGGCGGGAAGTTGTGTTGAATTGGTATCCGAATCTACAACGAGGTATGTAAAGCATACTCTAACGATGTTCTTTGGCATGAAAACATCAATGTTCCATCAAGTAAGATTCCGAGGTTGTCCAAAAACATGTATTGTTCTACATTACCAACGAAGTTGTTTCCATTCTATAAAGTGTCAAAATGTTTCATTGATATACCAAAAGGCTCCTATTTCATTGTTGTGATATTGATGATTCTGAAACACATTGTTGTTGTACCAATGAGTCTTTATTACATCGTTATTGTATAGAAGGTCTATTACTTGATTTCTATTGATGTATCATTGTTCCAAAGGTACTATATTGGCATGAACACTAATGTAATAACCTCAAAAGATTTTGAACTAAGTTATTGAAAAGATCTCTTATGTGTGTTACTTGATATACGTGTGGGTGGTAGCTCAGGGGCTTAAGCCTAGCATGGGCCGATCCCGATACTTGATATGATTACAGTTGATATGTACTGGGGGCATCCTAATGGTCACAGTACGGTACAATATTGATTATTGTTAGGTGGTTGGAGGTTCGGGAGGAGAAGGTAATGGCGAATGATAATTGTAAAGAATGAAATAAACGAATGTATACCGTTCCACAAATGTGTTTGAATTCAGGAACCCAATTTAGATTAATGATAATGTACATGATCCTAAAAGTGTTTATGAAGTGTGGTTTACTTCTATTATGATTTATTCACTTGCGTCTGATTTTCTTGATCCCCTATATCACATATGATTATTTACAGCTTTACATACTCAGTACATATTTCGTACTGACGTCCCTTACGGGGGACCTGCATTTCATGTTGCAGGCACAGGTGCTTCAGCTTATTCACAGCATAGATAGGAGCCAGGTCATACAGCTATTGTTGGTGAGCTCCAGATTGCTTAAGAGCTTTCTGAGTCAGTTTCTTATATTTTGTTATTGTACAGGAGTCAGGTGTGGGCGGGGGTTTGTCCCGACCCTAGTTATGTCACGTATATCCTAGAGGCTTTGTAGACATAAGGAAGGGCAAAGTCATGGAAGTTTATATAGTGATGTTATGTTTGTATATGTGGTGGCCCCGACGGCCAAGTATTATATATATATTTGTGCGTGTTGTGCTGATACAGGTAATTAGATTCTTATATATGCAACGAAGTGCTGTCCAAATTTTTGGTGACATGTAAGTGAAAGTACAGGTATTTGAACGGGTTCTCCCGGACCTTCTCGGCTTCGGGTGCCAATCCGGCCCGATGGGATTTTGGGTGACTTAAGTAAGCAGATGAGGGTAGTCTGTTGTGGTAGCAAAGCCATATACAGAATTTGATTTTGTAAAGCCATATACAGAATTTGATTTTGTTAGGGCATTGAAGTTTCCAGATCCAGTTAAAGGAGTCCACAGGGATTGTTGAATGCATAGTATTGTTGAGAATGTATTGATAAGCCAGCTTTTTAGAAAACTTTCCTCCGTTAAACAAGGAGCATTTAAGATTATCCCTAAGCCTTCTTTGTTTGGGATTAGGGTGGTCTGGATGATTTTTGCAATATTTAGAGGTAATTGGTACCCTATTTTGCTACAATCCCATTTACCATCTTTAATAATGTGGTCCACCGTTAGGTTTTCCATTTCTAAACTTAAGGAAGTGTGAAGTTGTTTGGCTAGAGGGGTGGTGAAGGAGGACCAAACGTCTGGCCAAACTTTAATGTTCTTTCCATTTCCTAGATCCCAATGAGCACAAGTAGTACATATTTTCCACCCCCTACTAAGTTCTTCCAAGTGGGACTAGAATTTCTCGTACACTTAGTATCAATAATACGACTCCTCTTATTGTATTTGTGTAGGAGCACAGCAGCCCATAGGGACTTTGGGTTTGCATGGGCTCTCCAGGCCAGTTTTCCATGCAAAGCCTTATTTTTTAAGCTTGCTTTTTGCATGGCTAATCCTCCCAACTCTTTAGGTTTCACTAAGGTATCCCACCCGATTAGGTAAAGTCTTTTGGTGGTGTCCCTAGATGAAGTTACGTTGAATTCTATCAATTTTCTTAGTCACTTCTTTAGGGATTTTTATGAAGTGCATTACATGGGTGGGAATACTACTAAGGCATGCCTTTGCTAGGGTAGTTCTTTGTGCTATAGAAAGAAACTTAGACTTCCAACCCGAAAGCTTTTTTTTTAAGTTATCGATGATGAACTGGAAGTCCCTATTGAGGGTTTTAAAGTTAAAAATAGGAAAACCAAGATATTTACCAAAGTTTTTGCAAGGGTGGATGTTTAGGATATTGGTAGTATCATTTATTATGTGACTGCCACAGTTGGAAGAAAACATGATCTTGGGTTTGTCAAAGTTAATATTCTAGCCCGACCAACTACAAAAATTCAGGAGAATATTCTTTATGTTGGAACAACTGTTATTGTCTGTAGTTGACATAAGGACTAGGTCGTCAGCAAAGAAAAGATGCGATAGACACGGTCCTAACTTAGAAATTTGGATAGGCTCCCACAGGTTATCAGAGTATCCTTGGTTGATGTTGTGGGATAGAACTTTCATACACAGTATAAAGCTATAGGGTGACATAGGGTCTCCCTGTCTAATTTCTCTCGAGGGGCTAAAAAAATCAGTTCTTGTACCATTTACTAGGATTGCTTACTGAGCTGGTGCAGAAGCAGGACATGATTAGTTTTATAAGATTTGGACGGAAGTTAAAATAATGCAGAGTATGCCTGATGAAGGACCACTCAATTTTGTCAAAGGCCTTTTCTAAATCAATTTTCATGATTACGTTACCCTTCTTACCCTTCATTTTCCTAAATTTTGCAATCACCTCCTGTACTATAATAGCATTATCAGCTTCTTGTCTATTCATAAGGAAGCTTGTTTGGCATGGACTAATTATTTTATCCATTATAGGTCTCAGACACTTGGAGATGATCTTAGTGATTATTTTGTAAGAAGTGTTACAAAGGCGTATAGGGCGATAATTTTTTAAGGATTGAGCATCTGGTGATTTAAGGATGAGGCAAATGTGAGTAGTATTTATTGAGGTATCTATTTTTTATTCTTGGAACATTGTGTAGAAAAAATCCAAAATAGACTGTTTGATAATATTCCAGTATTTTTGATAAAAGAAAAGATGTAGCCCATCCGACCCTGGTGCTTTAAAAGGTTGGAAAGAGAAAACGGCTTGCTTTACTTCCACCTCAGATGGCATCCGTCCCAAGTCTAATTTATCCTCTTTAGAAATACAAATTTTACTAGTTGGGATAGAGACTTTGAAAACTTTATGGTGGTTCATTTTACACATATTATGAAAGTAGGAGAAGGTGTGATTGATGATGTCTGCCTGCTCATGAATAAGGGTATTATCATCAAGATAACAGTAATTCTATTTTTCCTTCTCCTAATTAGGGTTGAGGTGTGGAAAAACTTGGTATTAGCATCGCCCTCGTTAAGCCAAGTTATTTTAGATTTTAACCTCCAGTAGTCTTTCTCTATTTTAAGAATTTGGTTGTACTTATCTATGAGCCTAACTTCTAATTTCTTAAAAAAAGTACTATGATAGTACTTCTTCGAACTTTGGATACCTTGGATCCTACGCAAAAGTTTATCCTTTTTTCTAAAAATATTGCCTATATTCTTGCATGCCCATGCAGATGCTTCCTTTTCAAATATTTTGACAGCATGGGTTAGATGTGGATTACTCTCCCAGACTTTAGAGATTACATTACAAAGTCTGGGTGAGCAGTCCATATTTTTTCGAACCTAAAGAATTTTCTCCGAAGAGTAGGATCATCCTTAAAGATGGAAAGCAGAAGCGAACAATGATCTGAGTATGTGTAAGATAGGTGGGTTACCTGAGCATCGGGATAACCCGATAACCACTCACCAGTAGCTAGGAATCTATCAAGTCTTTCAAATATAAGGGCATTACGGGACTTAAATCTTTTATTAAGCCAAGTATATTTATTCCCCTTATACCCTAGGTTGATAAATTCACAATGGTTAATCATGTTAGAAAAATCTGAAGCACGAGATCTATTAATTTGCTTACCTCTTTTTTTTCTAAGTTGGACAGTAGTTCATTAAAGTCCCTTCTGATCAACCACTTACCTGGGTTGTTGTCTTTTATATTCATAATGTTTTGCCATAAATTCCTATGTTTGCTTTTGTTGTTGCTAGCATAAATGCAGCTAAATAAATAGAAATCATTTTTATTTCTTACCTTAACAATAGCATGAATCTCCTGATCCGTAGTAGCCACTTCATCCAAATCCAGCAAAGAATCATCCCACAAAACGGCAAGCCCACCAGCATTCCCCACTGCAGGAACCTCAATGACTCGGTTGAAGAAAAAGTAATTGAGCAGTACTAGGTGGTCTTGCATTTTGGTTTCTAGCAAAGCCACCAGTGGTGGTTTGTGTCAGTCAACCAAAGGCCTAAATTTTTGCCTAAAGTTCTACCCATTGGCACCCCTACAGTTCCATATGATTAGGTTCATGGATCTATTCATGTGGGGTGGGTTTATCAAATGAGTTACCCTTGAAGTGTTCGTCAAGGGGGAAGCTTGCTCCATCACCGTTGGGTTCATGACTAGCACATAATTCCCTACTTGAGGATTGAATGGGCGATGTATGTCTAATGATGTCTTTACTAAGTTTTGGGGACATATAAGGATGAACTTCTTGGTTTACTTGTCGTTGAATACCATTACTTTTATATCCTTTAGCACCATGATTTCTGTTCTTATTTCTCTCATGACTTCTAGTGCTTTCTCTATTTCTCGAGTTGATGTATTCATAGGCCTGGGATGAACTAAGATGGTGTTTGTAGGTACCTGTGAGAATGATGCTACACTATTTGGGGTCGTTGATATTGCTGCCTTAAGTGGCCCTATCGGGCTCGTTGGTGGTGGCATCTCTCCTAATTTTTTCCCTTGCATTTGCCAGTGGTAGTAGAGTGGGTTGATGTCCATGAAATTGTGGAAGATCGAAAATAAGGAGGAGTGGTCGGGACAGGGTTCATCACCGAAAAGGGCACCTGAGGTTGTACCATCGAAACTGGCGGAGTCTCCCAAGTTGGTATGTGAATGAACGGAATGGCTGGGACTGGTAGGCTCATCGGAGCTTGGAGGACTGTTGACATCCATAAGTGGTTGTTGTACAGCTTCATGGCTCGTCTTATTCCTTCTGATGCTATGTGAGCTAGTAGTTCCGGCATATGAACTATGAGAATTACCTCCCTATTATCCATGTATGCCATCATGACAAGGGTTTGTCCTTGCAGTGCCATCTCTACCCATGATGATGGGCTGGGGTTTAGTAGAGCCATCGGTGTCGAAAAGATTGGAGTGGTCCCCCCTGGTAGCCCTGGTACAGGATACAGGTTGATTGGGGGTAAATAGATTTGGGTTAGTGGTGGATTGATCAGATTCATTATTGAGCGGGGAAGAAAGTTGTTTTGTCTGGCTTGTCTCGCAGCTTGACAAGTTTGGGATCTGCGTGGACGCCTGGTCATAGTTATTTATAGAGGATGTTTTGTAGTAGTTTAAGTGAGAAAGAGTGGTAGCAGTATTTATTGGAGCTCCTGGGATATTAGAATGAAGACAAATTGGATATTTTGTGGTCCCATTGTCCAAGTTGTCCAAATCTAGTAAGGATTTACTGCAGATTTGAGCACTTTTTTACTATCATTAATAATTGATTCTACGCTAAAATTGGTGTTTTGATTTATTGTTTGTGTGGCTATATATTTTCCCACATTTTGTTTAGGCTGACACGTCATTTTCTAATTGGTCATAGTTGCGGCTTCGTGGGGAGGTGACAGCTCATTGGCCCTTATGGGTATGGTAGAGGTCATAATAGGTGTATCAGTAAACATGGGATCATTTACTGTGCCACTTTGGAGTGGCATAGTTGTAATTTGTCTTTGTGATGCCAGGCTGGCAGTGACATCACCATCATCCTTCTCAAGGTTTAACATAGCAAAGGTATTTAGTTTATTAACTATTCCATTGGAAACTTTGAATTTGGTAGTAGTTTTGGATTTTGGTAGTGGGATTCCTGTGGAGTTTGATTTTGCCACATATTTAAGAACTTGTTTATCTAAATACTTACCCGTGGTGGTATCGAAAATTTTTACATTTATATTCTCATTGGTATTATCGTTGTGAGTTAGAGTAGTATTAGGATTGTGGTTACTTACTGTGTTCTTACCTCTATTTTCCTCTTGTGTACCTGTCTTTTTGTTGATTTTATTTCGTTTATTGAAGGTGACAATTTTCCACTTGTTTTCTTCGATTGTTGCTGGTACTGTTGATTTTGTTTCCTCTGACGTTGTGGCTGTCGCATCTTTATTTATCAACCTTGAAGTAGACGCATGTATCTCTTTCGTTGTTCTGTCTGTTGGTTGATTCTGGGTGCATGATTGGTGGGTGTGCCCAATCATTCCATATTGTGTACACAAAACATCGGCTCCTTCGTAGATGATTTTTTGTTTCAAGCCCCCAAGATAGATATGAGTTTCTACCGGAACCCCAGAGGTACTTCGATGCAAATTCTTGTATATCTGCCCCTAAGGGTTGTTGATGTGCATATGTCTGTCTTCACCAGTTTCCCATCTTACTACCGATTCTAGATAGTATAGAGTGGTCGTAGTACTCCGTAGGTAGTTCAGGTAGGCAGATCTAGATTGCAATAAAGTTTTCCATGGCTTCCGATGCGACAAAGTTTGGGTGCCATTTTCGAACTGAGAGAAAGGCCCCATTCACGAACCACGGGCCTCGTTGAATAGCGTTGAGCATGTTCTCCTCTTTGAGGAATTTGACTACGTAGTAATCATTGCCCAAGTCTATTAGTATTGACTCTTCCCTGGATTTCCACAGAATAGATAAGTGTGATTTCAGATAAGCATGACTAACACGTAGTCGTGTCAGTCTGATCATTATGGGGTAGGCCCATGGTCGGTGTATTCTAGCTTTTTTCTCCTCTGTTAGCACAATCGTGTCCTGTAACTGGTCTTGGGTTGATGTTACATCCAAACACATTTTGGGTATTGTGTTGCCATGAGTTGGAACGATCTGATTGAGAGCTTGTTTAAAGTTCATACTTTGATTATTGTCCATAACCATGGAATTCTTCGAATCATAGTTATTGTTTGGACTTGATTTGCCATTTGATGGCCTTAATAAAATTGTCTAAATGACCACCAAAAGGTTTATTAAAAAAAAAAATTGGACGTCATGATGGTTGTTGGCATCAAGTGGTGAAGCAAAATTAATGTTTGCTTGATTGTGTTTGACATTTTGTGTCTAAATTTAAGAGATCATTTACTTCTATTCATTTTATTCCTCACAATCTTTGGTATATATATATATTCTTCTAAGAGCTTTGCACACGCCTTAAAAAAATATTTGGCAATAGTAAAAGTATTTCTCAACATATTGTCTTTTATTTTTCTTTAACTAACCCACTTAATTAATAAGTCAGTAATGGGAAAGATAAGAATAAATTTGAGGAAAAAGTAACAAAATGATTTCTTATGTTTCTATTACATCAGATATTTTTATGAAGAAGCTGTCGGACGGAGAGTAAAATAACTTTACTTTCATTAAGATTTCAAAATTAGTTTTTTACTCTTTAAAAAGGTGGGTTTTATACTGCATTTTATTTTTATTAAGATTAATTTAGTGTACGTGTTTTGTACATATTTTTCAAATTAATCAATAAAATCTACACAAAAATTAAGAATAACATTATTAAGAAGTAGCAATTTACGTTAAAATGTCATATCTCATTTTACAAATGAAAAGAACAAATTTAACAGAATTTCATGCATATCAAATTATTATTTTCATGCAATATACATAAATTCTTTCGAAAATTTTGTCAGTAATTCTTCTTTTCTCCGACTCTCCTCTTATCCTTTCAAATGTTCTGGCCTTTTATTTTCATTCATTTAAATGTTAGTATTTATAATATAATTCGAATAATAATAATAAAACATTTATTAGGAAAATATAAAAGAAATTAACTTCTTGCATTAAAAAAAATTCTAACACCGTTAACTTCAAATAATCATACAATTAAATAAACAAATAATTGTAATTAACCTAATATTTCAAATTCAACCAACAAGTGTAATTAAAAATTCAATTATAATACTAACGGATAATATATCAAAATAAAATTTAATAAGATAATAATAACTAAGTCACAATTAAACGAAGAAAGAAGAAAGAAAAAAAAGAGAGAGAGATAAACCTTTGATTTTTTTTTTTGTTATTTCATTCTACATCAACATGCTTATTAGTTCTAATTTTTTGATCGAAAAATTTCATCTGAAAGAGAAATATGAGAAATTATCAATAGGAGAGAAATTGTTGATTATGTATAACTCATATATAATCCTCAAAGCTATTAACTAGAAAAAAATTTATAAAGTATAAAGGATGATGATAATAAATGTAAGAAAATGGCATGAATTAAGACCAAACAAGAAGAAGAAAAATAGAAGTAGAAGAGGGTATGTTTCTTGTAAATTTTGATCCAAAGTATTACTTAAGTAGAAATTTAGAGATTATTTTTTATATAAGGTAAAAATTCTAATCGATATAAAAATATTAAATATTATGATTTCTTACCTATATCAAATAACCAAACTTAAAAAAAAAAATAAGAAAACTTCACCTCAAAAAGTGAAAGGAAAAAAGACTACCATAAATCTTACTTTGTGACTTCTAGGATATATGTAAAAAAAATAATAATTAAAAGTGATGAAAAATATAAAACATAAGATAATTAAAAAGAATAATTAAATAAAAAAAATTCATATTATCATACTCCAAAACAGAAGCAAAACCAAGTTCTTAGGATACTTTGTTTTTTTGGGAAAGTCATTTGTTAACCAAAACTATTTCTTTGTTAACCAAAATAATTCAATACATATCTTTTTAAATGGAGAAGTGTCGTACTCAAAAACAAAACAAAATCAGTCATATCATTAAAATAGACATCTAATTATTTTTCTATATTTTAGGTGTTAAAATTTTTATTTATTTGGAAAAAATAAAAAGATGATTTTGTCTATTACATAGACTTTTAATAAAGGGCAAAAAGTTCGAAGCACTTTCGTAAGAGTCTTCACACATTTAGTATATTGTAGATGTAGATGTAAATTAAGACGTGTGCATCTGAATGTACAAATGAATGATTAAGATATTGTCTCTAGAGTTTGGATACTAAGTGATTAAGACTGTTTGTTTTTCAACATCTGAAGGTGCAAAATTTATTTATTTGTAAATCTTATAAAAATACAATTCAATTAAAAAATTAATTATATATTAGAAAAATATTTAATTAATTAAACATAATAAATTATTATTAAGTTTAAAAATTAAATTGTTATGTTTGCTAGTGATGATGAAGATGGTTTGTAGGTGAAATAATTGGTGCTAGTGACCAGTAATATTGAAAGTGATTGTTGTGATGGTAAATGTGGTTGGTATTGTAGTGACTCTCATGATAGTGTCACTTGGTAGTGTTTGTGGTGATTGAAATGACGAAGTTAGTTAATTTTAGTAGTTGGCGGTGTTGATGGTAATGAGTGAAGTATGTGTGGTAATTGGAGACGGTGCTAGTTGTGATGGTGGAAGTGATTGGTAACAGGAACTGGCCGTTTTGGTGGTAGTGTCTAACAATGGTGGAGATGACGCCGATCGTGACAACAATAGTGGTGGTGGACGAATGTATAGTGGCTGACGGTGTGTTCGTGAAAGTTGGTCGCAGTTCTAGTTGTGACAATAGAGTTGGTTAGCATTAGGAATCAACTGCAGTTAGGGTAGTAATTGATAAGGGGTATGCATCGGTCGGTTCAGTTTGGTTTCATGTTTATCGATTTGGTTTATCGATTATCAATTTCTAAATATACTAAACCAATAACCAAACTAATAAGATATTTTTTATCGGTTTTCGATTTATTGATTTTTAGTCTTTAATGATTTGATTTTCGATTTAACCGATAAGAAAATACCCATAAATAGAAAAAATAGTAACTAACATGAAAAGACTGAATCTAAGTTACAACCAAAAACCCACATGATTTGTTTTAATTTATAAGAATACTCAAGTTTGAAATAAATGTTAGTTAGGAGAAATTAAGATCTCTCTCTCTATATAGGTGTAAAATAGTAATTTACTATATTCTTATTGGGTTATCAGTTTATCTAATAACCCCATAAGAAAAAATCAAATCGAACCAATAATCCAATAATTTTTTTTTATAAAACCATTAAAAAATTGTTAACATAATACAATAAATCAATAACATTTTTATCGGTTCGATTTTTGCACACCCCTTTAATTAATAATGGTGGTGGAGGTGATAGTCATGGTGGTGACAATGAATATAATTATAATGATGGACATGATATGTATGGTCGTAGCTGACAAGAGGGTTGGTGGAGACATCGGTTGATGGGGTGGTGGTTAGTAGTTGACTATAGTAATGATGGTTGATAATGATGGTGGTGATCACTGATGATTGTGGATAAAGTATCGATGAATTTGTCCATACAAAAAAATCTTTTAATAGTATTATGACTTAGTTCTAGATCAACAAAAATATAAACACTAAGTGGCCTAAGGCAATGAATGATGAAACACTCAAATTTAGGTATCCATTAAGTGGGGAAAAAAACACTCAAATTCGGTATCCATTAAGTGGGGCAAAAAATATCCTTTAAGTACTTCTTTGTAATCCTAAAGTATCCAATCAAATATTTTGTTTCAAAATTATTAAGGTATAGATGTCTGGTGAAATTAAAAGATGTTTTCCCATAGTATTCGAAGTCGAATCATGTTCTTTTAAACCTCGGGAGTACTTTTCATAAGATCAATAGGAGCAAGGGGAATTAGAGAAGAGACATAGGGAAAAACAATTATATTTAAATTTCATTCTTATTGTATAGGAGACCCTTACCAATAAAGTACACTTGGTAATTATTAGAATGTTTGAATTTTCTTGTGTTGACTTCTCTTTTTCAACTTTCAGGTGATCTTTTATAAGAGAATAAAGAAGATATTTTTTGTGGATGCAATTCCTAAATCTCCATCAGGCAAAATACTTCGGAAGGACTTGAAAGCCAGACTGGCTGTTGGGCTTCTTAAATAACACTTTCGGCTTTGGGCTGTATGGTATTAGTATTACTACGAGGAAACTACATAAAGAGCTATAATTTGAAACATAATTACTATCAATAGCTATAATGTAGTTAATTATGATTCATAGCTACTTTTTCGGTTTAGTACAGTATAACCTGGATAAATTAATACTGTTGGGACCGTCAAATTTTATTAATTTAGCGAGGTATTAATTAATCGTATAAATTAATAATTATTAATTTATAAATTATATACTTTTTGGGTCCATATTATGAATGTACCTAGGTGTACGTGAAAACTAATTTCTACATTGACTATTAATTATGCATACTTAACCAAATTCATGTATTTTTGCTGATACATTTTCAATATTCTATGTATATCTTAATAAAATATATAAATCTACTTAATTATTAATGTAGTTACATGTACCTACATTCATTAAAATGTATAAATCCACTCAATTATTAATGTATGTAGTTACAAGTACATACATTAACTAAGTTACTATATAAATAGATGTATTATGCAAGTCTTCAAATCAAAAAACAAAAAAAATGGCTTCTCATCTCAAAGGTGTTAAATAATCAACCATGACTAATGGTATACGTAGAGAACTGTGTGAGTATAAACAACAAAATCTAGCATGCACTCAAAAGCAATTGCAACAATGGGTGTTAGAGAAGTTTAATTTGCAAGTGAGTCAAGCCACAATATCAAACACGATCAAGAGGTCAGCAGAGTATCTATCAGCAGCCGACATTTCAAAAGATGAGGCTAAAAGACATAAAGCTGCCAAATTTCCAGAATTAGAGAAGGCTCTGTTCGAGTGGTTTATTCATTACCAAGAGCGTGTTAATATGAATGGGGAACTAATTGTAACGAAGGGAAAAGAGCTTCTAAAAAAGATGTATCCCATCGATACACCTGATTTTCATTTTTCTCAAGGCTGGCTAGAGCGTTTCAAATCAAGACACGGTATCAAGCAATATCGTCGTTTTGGAGAAAGTGGATCAGTTAATATGGAGGCCATGGAGAGCAATTTACAATCCATCAGAGAGAAACTTGATCAGTTTGCTAAGAAAGATGTTTTCAATATGGATGAAACTGGATTGTTCTTTAGGCTACAACCAGATCATTCTCTTGCAACGAAGCAACTTGAAGGTAAGAAACAAGATAAAGAAAGACTTACAGTTGTTATTTGCTGTAATGAGGATGGTTCTGAGAAAATTCCTTTATGGATCATTGGGAAGTATTTAAAACCACGTTGTTTCAAGAATGTGAATTTGGGAAGCATGGATTGTGAATATCGAGCCAATAAAAGAGCATGGATGACTGGGATTCTATTCCAAGAATATGTTCAACAACTTGATGCAAAAATGGACGGCAGGAAAATTCTTTTAATTGTTGATAATTGTCCTGCTCATCCAAAAAATGTCGAAGGTTTAAGAAATGTTGAATTGTTTTTTTACCACCTAACACAACATCAAAGATTCAGCCTTGTGATGCAGGGATCATAAGAGCTTTTAAGATGCATTATCGTAGGCGATTTTATCAAAATCTTTTGGAGGGTTATGAAATTGGGATCTCAAATCCAGAAAAGATTAATGTTTTAGATGCAATGAATCTTGCAATCTCAGCATGGAAAATGGATGTCAACTCAAGTATAATTGCAAATTATTTTAAGCATTGTAAACTTAGGTTGTTAGATGATGAATCCTCGGAAAATCAAGAACAGTTGAATAATGATGGCTTACAACAATTGCAGAATCTAATCAATGGATTGAAGTATCGAAATACAATGAATGCTGAAGATGTTTTGAATTATCCGGGAGAAAATGATACGAGTTTTGAGCTACCTACGGATGAACAAATAATTGAGAGTGTTATGGAAACACATAAAGAAGATGAAGTGGAAGATGATAGTGTGGAATTAGAACAAGTTTCGCGCAAAGATGCTCTGAAAGCAACAATCACCTTACATCACTTCCTTTTGCAATATGAGAAGACTACACCTGATATTCTTAACGCAGTAAGAAGGGTTAGAGATGAGATTCAAGGTGATATTGATTTCAAGAAGAAACAAACAACATTAGATTCATATTTTCATAAACCTGTTTAGTTTACTTATGTATTATGTATGAAATATTTTGATACAGATGAATTATTAATTTATATATCAAATGGGACCTATATGAATTTTTTTTTTGTATTATCTTATAAATTTAGCGAATTATTAATTTACCACGTTGATCTCGACTCGGGACCGAAGAAAATTATTATTTTAGCGAGGTTATTAATTTATCGAGGTTATACTGTATGTCTATATCACCTATATGCATTCGCTCAAACTCGATGTATCAATGCATAAAACCACGTTGGATACATTCATTATAGGTTGTATACGTTTATTAAGTATCATTGTATCAATGTATACTGTAACAATCCTCATTGTGATTTTTAGCTTTTCTATATATTTGATCATTTTGTCCTTCTCCGTAGCTGTTTTATATCATTTATGAGTTATAGGGATGATTGTCATGGACCCCAAATCATTCAAGAGTGATTTATGTGAGTTTGAGGTTTTGAGTAATCTTTAGGGGTCGTTTGGTTGGGAAAGAGTTATCCCAGGATAATTAATCTCGAGATTAGCTATCTAGGGTTAGTTATCTCATCATGTATATGAGATAACTTATCCCATCACAATAGTATAAATGGTGAGATAAATAATCCTGATACTAACTAATATCCCCAACCAAACATGGGATAAAATAATTCTTCATTTTATCTCGAGACTATTTATCTCTTATACTGCACACCAAATGACCCCTTAAAGTGTTATATTTGAATTTGATCAATATTTTGTGATTCGAGCATCAAATGGTAATTCTGTTAGTTCCTTTAGATTCAAAAAATTATTTTTTGGGTTAGTAGAATAGTTAGTTGGGGTTCTAAGTCTTTATTTTGAGTTTTGAGTGCTTAAACGAGAAACTAGTTATTTTAGCTTAAATGGGTTCTCAGGGGGCAACTTGTTGAAAACAACCTCTTTCTCTAAATTCGAAGGTTTCATTGAGTCCTAAGCATCAAAATTAAACTAGTAACATTATTTGTAGCATCAAAATTGGACTAGTAACATTATTTATTTATTTCTATGGGATCTCGAACAAATTATGAGGGTTCAATTGGGATAATTTGTCCAATTTCACTGTTGTGCGATTTTCTGGTGCAACGCCTAGCTAGGGCTAGGCATATTTTGGTTTAAACCAAAAAATTTGAAAAACTGAATCAAAATTTATTTTGGTTTGGTTTTTCGATTTTTCGGATTGATTTTGATTTCAAATTTAAGAAATTTGGTTAAACGGTTTGGTTTTTGAATTTACAAAAAAAAAATTCGGATAAACCAGAAATTCAAAATTATATAAATAATATATTATAATATATATATATATATATATTTAATTTAATATATATGTAAATATACTAAAAATATAATATAATCTGAAATAACATATAAATATATAAATTATGATCATTTAGTAACCCTAAATCCTAATATACTGTTTTGCTTTAGACCCTAACATTAACGTGAAGGCTGCAACGGCGCTCAACCATCCTCAATTCGTCAGTTCATTTGAAATTTCAACATAGCCAACGACACTCATTTGCTCAGTTCGTCAATGCCGTCGGCAGTCGCTGCCGAGTGCGGCCACTGCCGTCAAGCCAATGGCGATGACTCAGCAGTGTCGATATTTTTAGTTATTTCATGCATGTTGAATTAATTATATTTGGGAATGAAAAATAGGTTTGAAAAAAAAGATTATTTTTCTAGAAAAATCACCAATTTTAAATGCTCACTACTTTAATCTTTAAAATCGAAATAAAAATTCGAAATAACCGAACCGAATTTGTAAAAACCGAATCAAACCGAAATAATTTTGGTTTGGTTATGATTTTCATTTTTGTCGATTCAAAAAATCAAATCGATATTCAACAATCAAATCGAACAAATCGATTGCCCACCCCTACGCCTAGCCCATCACCGCAATCATATGGACATGTGTAACGATCCAAAATTTTGTTATGTTGAAATTTTTTTGAAAAGATTTTACGATGAATAAAATACTCCTACTGGACTTGATATAGTTTAATTTATGGGGATAAGTGAGGCCAAACATAATTGGGTCAAGTATTTAAAAGAAAGTGGGCTAGCCTACTACCTACCATTGTAGCGGTATCGTTGTAGTGGTAAATTAACCGCTACAGAGGTAACCCGGCAGTAGCCAACTCAAACTTTCTTAAAAATCCTCTCTTATTTTAACCCTCCTACAATGTTTTTTTCCTCAAAAACACCCTAATAAAACTCCCATCCCATAGCTATGAGGTTTCAAAGATCATACTTCATGATGACAACTTTGAGGCACACCCGGCGAGAACCCAACAAGGAAAGATGCTTAGCACATGCAAGACAACTCCCTCCTCTGAGTAGCAACATAATTTATCTACAAGGTCGGTTATGGTTAATTTGTAGTAGACTTGGGATAGATGCATATAATTGTAATAATCATGTCGTAAAATTTCATTTCTTAGGCCTTGAGCACGGTGTTTAGATGGTCAGAATGATAAAAATTTGATTAAGATTTAATATTGTAATAACTTATAGTTGTACTCAATTGATGCAATATTCTTGGCATGAATTTGATCGAACCTTGTGAGAGTTCTAAGCATGTGAGTGAATTCGATTTCCTTATTAGCATAATGAGAGGTAAGGACGATAAAAGGGGGAGAGGGAGGGAAGGAGCGAACCAAGGATTAGTGTAATACCCCGTGTTAGTCTTAGATCAGTTTAGCTCCCAGTACATGTATAATAGGCTTAGGACCTGAAAATTTGGCTAAGTGTTGGAAACTTAGTTTTATTTGTTTTGGCCTCTTAACTTTGATGATTTTTAAAGTGACCTTTTCGACCCCGAAACATAGGTTTCTGAGTTAATTCATATTCAGAGGTGTAAGGAGCATATCTCGAGTAAGTTTTGGATTTTTCAAATGAGGTTTGAACCACATTTGGATTTTAAAAATAGTGAGTCACCGCGATTGTGACGTGTCGCGATGGAATATCAGTTGAGGCTTTGGCGCATCGCGGTGAGGGCCCAATCGGCGTTCTAGTTATGAAATTTAATTTTAGAAGGGTAGTCTCATCTTTTTCCATCACCTCAATCCATAAAAATACGAGATTTGAAGCCCCTAAAAGCTTATTTGGTCATCTTTTACACAAAATCTCTCAAAAGAAATCCTTTTTCTATCAATAACAAACCCTAGCCCCTTCAAGATTCAAGAAAATCACCATGAACTTCTGCAAATTCTTTAATTAAGGTATGTTAGATGCTCATCCATAGGTTCCTTCCACTCATGGAGTCCAAGAATCCGTTTTCAAGTTTAAATTCATGATCTTTACATGTTAGCATGAATTATATCCATGAACTCCTATGAATTTTGATTTTAATACCATGTTTACATGTGTTTTCATTGGAATTAGCCCTTGGCATGTTTGAAGGATGAAAACTGCATGTTAAATCCTTAACCCATGATTTTAGTATTGAAGTTATGTTACTAACACATGTTTTAAACTATTTTCATGCTTTAACTTATGACCCTCAAGTGTTTGGTGAAATCTCTAAGTAATGATTTTGGAATAATGCTCACTTATTATGTTTTCAAATTCTCTCATGTGTTCTTATTGATATTGCTATCGATAGGGCTGCATATCGGTCGGTTCGGTTCGGTTTTGAAAATTATCGGTTTCACTTATTCATTATCGGTTTGTATATATGCTAAACCGTTAAAGAACCGTTAAGATATTGGTTAATCGGTTATCGGTTTATCGATTTTTCATTGTTATCGGTTCGGTTATCGGGTTAACCATTAAGTTAGCAACAAATCAGACTTTCTACAGAGAAGTAAAGGAGGAAACAGTAGAATCCACGAAGTGCAGGAAAGGGAAGCTTCAAAGCCATTAAACTTCTAAAGTAAAATAAAAATGAAGCACAAACAACAACCTGCAGCCTCGTCACTTTCAGCATGAGGTAATACCACAGGGAATCCCATTGATGTTCTGCAAGACTTGGAAACTTGTTGGCCACAGAGATCTAAATTGCCAATAAACCTAAGCATAAGCATTATCCTCATCAGAAAAGTTTGATAAAAGATAGCCATTATTAGCAGAACTAAACAATGAAAATGTTCTTCATCCCCCAATACAGAAGAAATTAAAGTGAAGGTCAGTTCAAGAGACTCAGTTAAACAAGCTGTTATTGACAAACTAGTTTCGGGAAGTAACATCCTTACCATCGATAAACTAAGAATTTACTCCATAACGAAACCTTAGAGAATTAACTATACTATTTTTTTCCTTATCCTGTGTGATTTCTTGCATCACATGCAATGGGTGACATGAGAAGTTTGTGATGTCCTTGTGACATTTAAAAGTACTTTACAAGCTTAACTAATTTGAGACTTTGAGAATATCAGGCTTAAAAATTCCTTTTTAATATAATGAGGGGAGAATAACTTATGCGTCGTCCATAGTAAAACTGCCCATGATACAGAAGTAGATTCCTATATGATGCTGCAGCGGACCCAATAAACAAGTCATCACCGAAAAGTCATCCTCATCATATGCAACACATACTGCACGATTGGATGCCATAAAAGTATGAATTTAAGTAAAGCATACTTGAAAATTAATCATCAACATTACAGTTGAATCAAATTGTTAGTATATTATCCATCTCAATTATAACATATCAATTGATAGATTCAGTTTAGTTGTAAGAAATCCCTAGTTCACATGGGATTTAAATCCACTAATCTTTTGCCAGGTACTCTGCTTAGTTTGTATTTACAAGATATCATTCTAACACCGCCACAACCCTAGCCTATGCCACAATCAACAGTTAATCATCAGACACCTGGTGGGAAAAGACCTGATATATCTTGAAATTTTTTACATATAATATTGAAGCATTATTCACAACATATTTTTGTATATTTTGAGTGTTGAAACATCTGCCTAAATTTGTTTATTAGCCTATAAGAAAATATTTAAATATATTAGGTGATATTGAATGTGGAATTAAATTCCAAGAGGAAGGACTTACGACTTGTTACCGAATGTGCTCAGAACTCCAACATCTGGAATCTCACCCGAGAAGAAATTGGTTGACAAGTTGCTGATTTGATTTGCAATACCCACTGTCACCACCACCATAACCACGGCTACCACCTCGGTCACCACCGTAACCACCACCACCACGGCTTCCTCCGCCTCCACCGCTACGTGACCCACCAGAAACAGCAGCACCATCAGGTCCAGTAACACCAACAGCCTTAGTACATCTATCACTACCATTCTCAACCTCATACTCGACAGACTCACCTTCAGCTAAACTCCTAAAACCCTCAGATCTGATGCCTGATTGTGAAATCAGAAATGAAATTCAGCAAATCGTCTTTGGGTCTACTAATATTGTCGGACTTTGAGAGAAAGACTGAGTGAGAGAGTGAGAGGCGGACAGAAATGAAAATGTGAAATGTGATATGTGAATCCCTTTCTCCTTAGGGTAAGTAATGATAGTGGGCTGGGCTTGGGAAATGAAATTTAAATATTTAATTGATTAATTGGTTGGGCCTTGGGAAGTTGGGAAATATAATTATAATGGACATATTTTGACTATCGGATTATCGGGTGGCCCGATATAAATTTTAGGAAAACCGCCACCCGAACCGATAACCCATTAATGAAAATTTTGAAACCGATATCCGACCCGATAAGTTAAAAAACCGAACCGTTAACCCGATAAACAAATTATCGGTTCGGTTTAACGGTTTAAACCGAAATCTGCACAGCCCTAGCTATCGAGTCTCGGGGGTTATGACTACCCTAAACTTTAGCTGTTTACATAATTTTAGTATTTGTAGAACGATCTCATATAAAGCATAAGCATTATCCTTCAATCAGTTAGTATGGTCAGTTGTTGGTTCAGTCATGATTAGTTCAGTTCAAGAATCAGTGTCTTCAGTTGGGAGTAATACTTAGCACCGAGTGAGCTTAGGGATGATGTCTCTCCCGTCAGTTAGGCATGATGCGTTAGTAGCAGTCCCTAGGTTCTAGACCTACGGCACCACCGTAGACTTTGAAGGGTCCCCCGTCAGTTAGGTATAACACCCTCATCCTTCGGGACATCAGATAGTGAATACACATAACCAGTGTTAGTACCGGTAGCATAGTACTGATACTCTTTCAACTAGGGTTACAGGTTGGACCCTGATAATATATTGGGGTATGTCGGTTATAGCCAGCTCCCAAAATCTAAGTTTAGTCTTCAGTGTAGTTCAGTTCAGGTTTGTATTGACCATAGCATACAATTATCAGTTATTCAGTTACCAGATCCTCAGTGTTTTAGTTTATAAACTATTTCAGTATCATGTTATATGCTTGGTCATGTATTGTCAAATTTTACAATTTTCACACATACAATGTATCAGTTATCTCATGTTATTCATTCAATCAATTATTATTCATGTACATGAGCCCATGCATATCAGTCTAACCTCATCTAGCATACTAGTACATTCAAAGTACTGACCGCATACTCGTTTCTTGTGTTATAATATCTCATATCATAGGTTTGGATGCTAAGGTCCTGACCGCACTTAGATATTCCAACACATCAGCAGTGGTGAGTCCTCATACTTCGAGGATCGATTGTGTTTATTTTAGCATTTTTATTTCAATTAGACATTTAGAGTTAGCTGGGGCCTGTCCCATCAACTATTATTCAGTTAGTTTTAGAGGCTTTCGGACACTTTTAGATAATCAGTCAATTTGTCATTGTTTTTATCAATTTTCAGACAAGTTGTTTTCAAACTCTACTAAAAAATGTTTTAGTACTTAAAACCTTGTGGTGAATTCAGTTTTTTCTGCATGTGTGTATCTTTTGTTATCAGCTTTATTTAGTGCTCACAACAGGTACCAGCTCATGGGTTAGCTCGTGGTCACTTGTGACCATAAGCACCGTGTGGCGTCTAGGGTGTACTCTTGGGGTGTTACGGTTAGTTAGGTTGTTATTACAATCCAAATAATCCATGACTTCCATTAAGAAGTGGGATTTAGGTTTAAGTGCAAAATGATAACTGTGCTAGCAATACTATTTGAGTTAAGTGTAATAGGGGTTGATTTAATTAATGAGTAAACTCGTGTGGTAGCCTAATAGTAATGTACGGGGGAGGGTAAGTATCCTAAAACTAGCCGATAGAATTCCAAGCATGATAGTTGACAAGTCAACAATTAATATTTCAGATTGGGACCCATAGTAAGAAGTGTGAGAAAGAATTAAAAGAATGAACAAACGTCAAAATTAGGGAGTTGACGTTTTCACCTAATCAAATACTTGTAGAAGAGTAGAGGCTATGCAGATTTAGATGTTAAGACGATTATATACGTATACATACATACATCTCTCTCTCTATATATACATATAAAAATGAATCCCAAGCCGTTATAGAAAAACATAGTAATGTCAAGAGTGATTTGGTACCTTGAAGACTAATACAAGTGGGGAAGTGAGACTTGTTGCCTTTGTGCTTATATGTTAATGAATATACGTATTGCTTTTGGGTAGTACTTGTAATTGTGATTGCATTGCATATTCGTGCATGTTGACAATATTGATGATGGTGAGTTGATGATATTGCGTATGATGATGAAATTATGATGTTTATAATATTGATACAAGTACTAATGATAGTGAGTTGATGATATCCAGGATGATGAGATCATGATGTTCATGATGTTCTTGCAATTGATATTGATGATTGATGATGATAAGTTGAGAATGGGAGGAGAAGTTGGGCATATATGCATTCATGAACGTACTTTTACATTTATATGATGTTGATGGTTCCTTTAGTGGACCGAGTATGTTGATGATGTATTATAGTCCCTTGTGTGGACTGGTTATATGATGGGATACAATAGTGCATTTAAACAAACATAGTGATGTGAGGTCAAAGTTATATATTTTTAGTCATTATTTACCTCACATTTAGTATTTTAGTTGTTTTTTATGAGCATTAATTTTATGGATTATGCTTAATATTATATTTTAATATATAAGATTAAAATGGTGTAAAGATAAAGAGATTTGGATCAAAAATAAATTAAAGACGAAGATTATATAAAGAAATCAAGCAAAAAAACTTAATAAAATAAAGTTAATAAAATATTTAAAAATGACCTTTCAATTTGAATTGCAATTCTCACCCACCATTCCAGTGGTTGACAACCATATGGGCATGACAAGGAACATGTGTTCCGCTTTATCAGCGTGGCATGGAGGAAGTCCCTATCCGAATTTAATCTTTTTCATTTCATTGTGGACTCTGTTATTTTATTTGAGATTTTTTCTACTCATATAAATATTTTAAGAAATTAGTGTTTACAGAACTTTTGACCTAGAGAGAGTTGGGAGTCACTGTGAAGGTCGAAGAATATTAGTTACATTTTTTCTTTTTCTTTATTATTTATTCTTATGTTATTTCATTGTATGAGTTATTTGAATTGCTCCATGTCTATGTGGGATTACACTTCTCGTTCTAGAATTATGGTTGTTGACAATATTTTTTTTAGTATCAATTAATTTGATTTATTTAATTATCATCATAGTTGTTCTTATATTCTTATGCTTACTATTTTAGTTTTTAGCTACCATTAAAATAAATTTATATTCTTGTTGTGAACTTGAAAGGAGAATTGATAAGATAAAACGAAGAAAATACGGAGTAAGATCTTTACTTTAGAAAATTAAGAATTGATTTGTGGCTAGGATAGAAATATACCTAGACCACCTCGCTTGATTAAAAAAAGAGGAGATAAATTAATGCATTTCAATTAGGTTATCACATCTTCGCTCAATAATGTAGTTGTGAGGTCAATCAGAATAGACGATTAGAGGTTCGAAAGACCATGATCATATAATCAACCTCATAAATTAATAACTAAAAAATCAAATAAGTTGATGAAATTGATATTCGACATGATTGTTAGTGAATTTATAATCCTAGATCGATTCATTCATTGATTGCGTAAAATCTTCTCTTCATCTTGGTTAATTATTCATTGGCTATTATCTTTTTACTTTTTCGTTTAGTTAATTTATAAATAAATCTTGAAATTTACCACTTAAATAAATAATTAGCACAAGTCTTTTTTTTATAATAACTTTTTGGTGGCTTTTCAGCCTTTTGTTTAGATCAATAAAGCAAAAACAAAATTATTCTGACCATGGGCCCAATTAACAAAAGAAAAAAACAACAAATGAAAAGAAGTACAAAATGTAGAAAAATGTGTGGTCCAGCCCAAATATCATTTGAAGTATACTTTGAAAATTATATTGGCTTCTGCAGTACACTTTCCAAAAAAAAAAACCTCCATCTCATCTTCATCTCAGTTCCCAAATTGTTTGTATCTGTTTGCTCCCAACTGTAACACCGATTCCTTTTGCTTTCCTTGTGGGTTATCAATAAGCTTGATTTGATTATTGTTGTGTTCATCCTTCTCACACAAAGAGAATCACTGTACCAATGTAAGCTTTGTGTTATAAATTGCATTTTCATGTCTTTGCTCCTCTTAATTTTTATAAATCTGTACAGATGTCTAGGGTTTAACTACCTCCAAGTGAAATGAATGAGGCATCCTTCCGGAAATAGCAATTCTCTCATCTGTGAGCACGATATTCCTCCTTTCCCTTTTCATTTTTGTGATATATTTGAAACACATAAACCCATCTTTTATTACTTATGCTTGTTGCATTAGTATATGGACTTGTTATATTCCTTACTGCACCAATTCTGTGTGATCATTAATCTCATGTTTGCGGTTTAATTTTTCTTGTACTTGTTCTGATTGTTGGTATCTGATATTTATCTATGTTTAAAATCCTTCTCTCTTCAGGTGGTATGTCTGTAAAGGCATTAAACTCCAATAACCCCTATGTGATATTAGCAAAGTAATATGCTAATTGATTTTCTTCCCTAAAGATGTGTTGAAAAACAGTCCGTAGCTTAGTAGCGTCCTTTTTTATTTGTTCAACAATTTCCACTATTTTCTTGGGTACTTTCCAGACTTCCTTTATTGCTTTTATCAATACCAAAGAATCTAATTCTATAATTACTCCTGATAGAAAATTACTAGAACAGTACCTTAAAGTTTGTAGAATGCATTGGCTTCTACAATAATGTTTACAAATTTCAATATTTTCTTCCTTAGAAAAAATCAAATCTCCTTTATGGTCTCTAATAAAAAAACCCATATGCACTTACTCCAGTATTTCCTTTACTTGCTCCGTCTGTGTTACACTTGATATTCCCAGCAGATGGTAATCCCTACTTTACCACATAGTGATGCAGTCTTGGCTTATATGTCCCCAAAAAATTAAATAATTCCTACCAATCCAAAGACTGCATATTCATTCAACCATGGGCATATGATCCTTGGCATCTGATGTATATGGGTTTGAATGTGTTGCACCATCATGATTAGAGTAACATCTCCACCATGTTTTCTTTTATTTCTTCTTTTTTCATAACTCCCAAATCACAAATGCTGGTATAACTCTGTACACTTGTTGCAATTTAGAGTTTACTTCTTTATTCCATCACTCATGAATAATTTGTTGAAGTTGTCTTCCTTCTATTTATATACCTGCACAAGTAGCAAACTGCCTCTACAACTGAATAGCTATGGGGGCTATTAGAAAAAGATATGCCATTGTCTCATCCTTCATCTCTGTGCAGCACCAACATCTAGACACTACTGCAACCTTCATTCTTTTCAAATTATCATCTATTGCAATTCTTCCCGTATAGGCTCTCCATAAGAAAAAAATTATTTTAAAAGGAACACCATTTCTCAATAAACATCCATAAAGCTCTGTCTCCTCCTTTCTGCTTCTGACATACTTCCATGCTGATTTGACTGAGAATTTACCATTTGTATTTCCCATCCACCATGCTCTATCCTCTTCTTCCTCTAGGACTGACATTATTTATAATGTACTCTCAGCTTATTTATGTTCCAAGTTTCTCCATTGATGATTTCTTTAACTTCTGACTCCTCCATCCCTCCGTAATCTTCCTCAACATAATACAAAGCACCCGTTTCTGTCAAATTGTCGAACCAGAAACTAACTGTACCAGACTTAATTTGCCACCAAATATTATGTTCAATTTCTTCTCTCATCTGTATGATTTTTTTCCATACATATGAAACCCCTGTTCCTTGTGCCAATAGTGGATGTCATTTCTTATAGTACTTGTTCCACATAAAACCACTCCATAAGGAGTTTGTGGAGGTTCTAAAATTCCACCATAATTTTGCAAAAAGAGCATCAGATATATGGTGTAATGATCTTAAACCAACTCCTCCTTTCTTTCTTGGAAAACATAATTGATCTCAAGCCACCCAAGGTTTACCTTTTGTTCCACCAATGTTTCCCAAAAAAATTTAGCAAAAATTTTATGAATTTGTTCTATCACTCCTTTTAGTGGATTTATTGCAGACATTAGATAAATAGGCATAGATTGTAACACATAAGAAATTAATATATATCTCCCTCCATATGAAAGTAGTTTATTCTTCCACGTCATCAATCTCCCCAAAATCTTTTTAATTAGACGTTAACAGTAAGTTTTCTTTTTTCTTCCATAAAAAATAGGACATCCCAGATAAATGAATGGAAAAGATCCTTGACCTATGCCTATAATTTTTCTCAATCTCTGCCCTACTGCAGTTGGGGTTTTTCCATGCAAGTAGAAACATCTCTTATTCAAATTTATCAACTGCCTTGGTACCTTCTCATAGTTCCTGAGTACCCCCATCATCTTTTGAATAGACTTTTCCTGTCCAGATTAGAAAAGAATTGTATCATCAGCATAAGATAAATGATTTATCTGGTCACTCCATTTAGGTAATCCAAAACTAATGAACTCCCTATCTTCATTAAGAGCATTCAGTCCTCTTGATAACACTTCAGTTGCAATAATAAATAAAGTAGGAGATAAAGAATCACCCTGCTTTAGGCCTCTGCTTGAAGATAAAAATCCATGAGATTGTTCGTTAATTAGTATTGAATACCAATTATTTGACATCAACCTCCAAATCATATCTATCATTCTTTCCCCAAATTCAAATTTCCTCATCATTTTGGTAAGATAAATTCATGAAACCCTGTCATAAGCTTTAGTCATATCCAACTTGACTACTGCATTGTGATGTTTATTCCTTTTGTTGATATCCCTAACAATTTCCTAAGCAAGTAGCATATTTTTTGAAATACTTCTGCTCTTTGTGAAACCTGTCTGGTTCTTTGAGATTATCCTTGGCAAAAATTTTGCAATCCTACCAAGAATCACCCTGGAAATAACCTTATGGACAAAATTACTTAAACTTATGGGTCTTAAATCAGAAAAACTGCTTACTATATTCTTCTTGGGGATCAAAACTAAATTGGTATGAGTAATATATTAGGGTAACTCATAACCACAAAAGAAAGCCATGGGCATTCTTACAAAATCCTCCTTTGTTATTTCCCAGCAGGTTTGAAAAGAAGCTCCTGAAAAACCATCCGGTTCACAGTCACTATCTTTATTAAGTGCAAAACAGCTTTTTTGACTTCATTCATTTCAGGTGTTCTACTCAATTTTTCATTATCATCTTCAGAAATCTTTCTTGGAATGTGATCTAGCATGGAGTAATCTTCAGGCACTCCCACTTCTATGAATTAGTCCTGAAAAACTCTTACAGCTTCTTCTCCTATCTCTTGTTGATTTTACGGAAGTCTGCCTTGATCATTTTGAATCTTTTGTATGCTCAATATCCTTCTTCTTCTCTTTACATAAGCATGAAAGAATTTTGTGTTTTTGTCACCTTCTGTGAACCATTTCATTCCTGCTTTTTGCTTCCAATACTCTTCCTCTATCTTCTTGAATTTTTGCAATTCATTTTCCGCTCTTCTCAAATTAGCCCTGTTTTCTTCAGATGGATGTATTTCTAACTGCATTTCCTTAATATTCACTAAATCTTCTGCTGTTTGTATCTTCTGGAACACATTCCCAAAATTTCTCTTACTCCATTGAGACAAAACCTTTTTTAATCTCTTCATTTTTTCCTGAAACATTTTGAAAGGTGACCCTTCTATACTCTCTTCCCAACTCTTCTCCACAACTTCTATGAAAGCTTTATGCTTAGTTCAAAAATTTAAAAATCTAAAAGTCCTAATTATCGGTTCCTGCCCTGCTTGAACTTCACTCTCTAAAAATTGCTGCATAAACTCCTAATTTCCAAAGACTCTATTAGGCCTTTTAAAAATGCATTCTTCTTCTATTCTGCCATTCCACCTTGTGTATGAACTTCCTGTGAAAGGCAACTCTACAAGTGCACAATTATTTTTACATTATGCAAAGTCCATCACCTCTTGTTGAGTAAGGTAAGCCTCCCAACTTTTCTGATTCTTCCATTATCACATTAATATCTCCTCCTTCAATGCATGGATCAGTAGTAGATTCTGCAATGTATTCTAAATCCTCCCATAATTCTAATCTTTCTAAGGCACAATATCTTGCATATACGAAAGTTATGACTGTATGTTGTTGATAAACTTCATGACTGAACTTTATTGTGATTTGCTGATGATTATCGCTAATAATTTCCCCTTTCCAATCTTCATCCCGAAAGACCCAAATTTTGTTTGAGAAATTTCCAGCAGCGTAGTCCATACCTAATCGCTCCTTATACAATTCTAACTCTTGTGGACCTTGAAAAGGTTCCAAAAGGACAATAAAACGATGTCTTCTTTTTAGATCTAGTACCCTTTCAAAGGAGTTTTGACCTTGTACTGACCTAATACTCCAATAAAGTATGTGTTCCACCATCATTTACTTAGTGTTGGGATTGACGAGCTACTTCTTGTGTTTATTTGACCTATTTTTTCTGATTCTGCTTGGATTTCTTCCTTCCCGATCTTAATTCCTTTGTATGCCTTGGTGAAAGATCCCCTTGAACACATTTATGTTTTCATTTATGTCATCTTCTTCTTTATTCCTGATCTGCTCCAGTTCACCTGGATCCCCTTTTTTTGACCATACTAATCAATTTTGTATAACTTGTTGATCTAGAGGTTTTGCTTTTTGAGCTCTTTCACTGTTATTCTTATTTAGTGAGTTAACCTCTTCTCCATCTTTGTCACACCCCTTTTTCGCTCGGAGGGATCAAGTCGAAGGGTTTTTCCAATTAAAGTGACGGTTTTGAATAGGAATTATTTTGTTTACAGAGTCGCCACTTGGAATTGAGTTATGGTGTTCCAAGTCACCTTTTTGAATCCCTAACAAAAAAAAGAAATGACTCTTTGTTGGTTTGCGAAAACAGAAGACCAGATAAGAAATTTTGTTGACTTGAGGGGAAGGTGTGAGGCACCCCTCGAGTCCCATGGTTCTAGCACGGTCGCTTTTATTGACTTGTACTTAACTAAAACTATTTTGATAAATTATGCTAAGGCCTAAGTTCGCTCATTTTTTATTATACCGAAACTCGTCTATTATTTTATATTAAACAAATCTATGAAAGCTAATTTTAGAAAATATTTGTCAAGGTGCATTATTGTATCCTTGAATTTTAAAGTTTCTTGGAAAGATGCGTATGTCGCATTCTTATTTGAGATGAATATTTTAAACACGCCTAAACTTGCCTAGCGTTAACAAGCATTCATCCGTCTCTTATAACTCGAGACAATTTTCTTACTGTTTTTGTTTTCCCTCACTGTTTCTTGTTTTTTCCTTGATTCGTTTCTTGTTTTTTCTTTTTCTTCCTTTTTTTCTTTTGTTCCTTGTTTCTAACTCTTCTTTTTTGTTTTTCCTCTCACATTTTTCTTGTTGATTTTTGTTGTCTCCTTTTTTTTTTCTCCTTTTTCTTTCTTTCAATTTTTTTGTTTCTATTTGTGTTCGAAATCTACGTATAAACTGGGAGTTAAGGGAGTTATATAGGAAGGGGGTGTGCAGTTGTGGATAATGAGAAAGGTTGAGGAAAATGGGGGTGTCAGATGAGTGAGGTAGTTGTAGGATATATATATATATATATAAAATAATAATAATAATAATAAAAGAATATTAACTAAGTAATTTTTCTAAAAAAAAAACTTAAGATAATATAATAGAAGTATAACTAACCTAAAAATAAAATATAATTAAGAAAAAAAAATAAAAAAAAATTACTAGCTTATTTATTGAAATTTAAATTAAAAGAAAAATATATTATTTTATTTTTTTGAAATTTTTCTTATTATTTAAAAGTAAAAAATAATAATATCCCCAAATATAACTTTATTTATTTGTTTATTTTCCTCTAAAATTTATAAGAAAAATGAAATAAGAGTTTAATAAATATCGAATAAATATAAATATTTAATGTCGAAAAATAGGTTAAAACTCGGGGAGGATCAAAATCACGTGTCTACATTTTGCCCCTCTTTGTGTGAAATCTCGAAGAGTTTTCATACAAAGAAGTAGACAAAGATATGATTTTTGATCCTCCGATTATTCAAAAAGAAAAAAGGAAAGGAGATGTGACCGAGTCCTGATTTTAGACTGCCTACATATCCCGGGTTATAAGGGAATCAGGTCACGTGTAGTTCAAAGGTAAAGTGGTGAGAGAACGAGTTAGAGATCGAGCGAGGTTCCATCAAGTTTTTGGTTGACGACTTCTCCTTTACATTCACATGAATAACAAAAATAAAACTGAAGATACAAGTAAAAGATCCTATTTATTCAGCTATTCTGGAATCTTGACTTGAAACTTCATGACTTCTCAAATGGTAAGATAATCGTTATTCTGAGTTGAACTTGAAACATAAAATGTTCCTCCTCATCGACTTTTGACACTAGAGGGGAACTTGACAATTGGTTTATTCTTCAGATTTTCTTCTAGCTTGGACTTGAAAATCTCTACCCTATTCTTCGGGTGGGCTCCTGAACTTGCAACTGATAATGTTTATCCTAATTCCTGAACTTGCAACTGATAATGTTTACCCTATTTTTCAAGCGGACTCCTGGACGTGCAACTTCTTCACCTTGTTCTTCAGGCGAGCTCCTGGACTTACAATTCCTTCACCCTGCTCCTGGACTCGAAGTAAACAGTAAAATAGAAAAATAACATCTCATTCTTCAGGAGGGTCCTGAGTATAAAATAAATTTTCATTCTTCAGGAAGGTCCTGAGCAGAAAATAAAATTCAATGAACAAGAACAAAATTTTTGCCCCAATTTATACTTAGAAAATGACTCGACTAAAAGGTACGTTTATAGGAATCAAGAAGGATGACTAGACTAAAAGGTACTTCTTATAGGAATTAAGGGGATGACTCGACTAAAAGGTACGTCTTATAGGAATCAAGGGAAATGACTCGACTAAAAGGTACGTCTTATAGGAATCAAGGGAGTGACTCAACTAAAAGGTTCGTCTTATAGGAATCAAGGGAATGAGTTGACTAAAAAGTACGTCTTATAAGAATCAAGGGGATGACTCAACTAAAAGGTAAGTCTTATAGGAATCAAGGGAGTGACTCAACTAAAAGGTTTGTCTTATAGGAATCAAGGGGATGACTCGACTAAAAGGTACGTCTTATAGGAATATCGGGGAGTGACTCGACTAAAAGGTTCATTTTATAGGAATCAAGCGGATGACTCGACTAAAAGGTACGTCTTATAGGAATCACAGGTAGTGACTCGACTAAAAGGTTCGTCTTATAGGAATCAAGAGTATGACTCGACTAAAAGGTGCGTCTTATAGGAATCAAGGGGATGACTCGACTAAAAGGTACGTCTTATAGGAATCACTAGGAGTGACTCGACTAAAAGGTACATTTTACAGGAATCAAGGGAGTGACTCAACTAAAAGGCTCGTCTTATAGGAATCAAGGGGATGACTCGACTAAAAGGTACGTCTTATAGGAATCATGGGGAGTGACATCTTATAGGAATCAAGGGGATGACTCGACTAAAAGGTACGTCTTATAGGAATCATGGGGAGTGACATCTTATAGGAATCAAGGGGATGACTCGACTAAAAGGTACGTCTTATAGGAATTACGGGGAGTGACTCGACTAAAAGGTTCATCTTATAGGAATTAAGGGGATGACTCGACTAAAAAGTACGTCTTATAGGAATCAAGGGAGTGACTTAACTAAAAGGTTCGTCATAATATTACTTTTTATAAATGTGATGGAGAGTAATATATGTTATGTTGTCTGCTAAATGCTGAGTTTTACTTCTATCCGTTGACATATGAACACAAGAATTAACAAAGCTTGACCAAGTACCCTTGGTTAAATCCATATTTCGACCTACGTTAGGAACATTAAAGTTGGGCAAGTGCAGCCACCAATGGTGTTATGTATCATATCATGAAGACTTCTTTTTTTGTTGTTCCCTTCCACGCCTCGATTTTCAGTCTTATCGTGATATTTTCTTCAAAAGTTGTCATATGTTGGTTGCAAGGAAGTCTGCTATGTTAAGTTAAGAGTCTACTTTATGACTGTGTTTAACAGTTCAAAGTTTGCTTGGGCAATATTCACACAAGTATGTGACCTTTGGAGTGTGGACTAGGTATGTGGCCTATGGGTCACTTAACTATAATTAGAATTTTGAGAAATACCAAATACCAAACGGTAGTAATATTTTTTACCAATCCCGAACCCAAATATTGTAACCATCCCAAATATCAAATTACCGAATATCAATTATCAATTTTTTCGGTTCGGTTCAGTAATTTGATTTTTTATGCCCAGCCCTACCCCTATCACTATTGGTTCAAGGTCAAGAATCAAATAATTTTCATCTAAAAATTTGAATGTGCAGATGATGCAATTGCTTCATCACAATGCACAAATATGAATTCAAAGATAAGGTTGGGGTATCCTAACATTAGTGGGGAGTTGATTAACGGTTGAAAATTATGTATGAAATAAATTATCTAGATACTCATAAAAAATATATACGTGAACTTGAAGTTCAAGAGATAATTCATTTGCAAAATGTTGCAACCTAATTGTTGGATGTGTTTGTTGACTCTATATGATAATTCAACTGTAAAATGCATTAATGAAAAGTCCGAAAAAGGACAGAATTTATGGCACGCTTGAAGCGTGATAGACCAATTGGTTCCAAAGGTAAAACTTCTTGTAGAAGGAAAGGAGCAAATAATCAAGATGGACATGATAATGAGGCAAGTGCTTTGAAAGAGCACTGACATAACACTTCATAAAACATTGTCAAAGGTACCTGAAGAGTAATGAATATGAAGAGATCTTCATAAGTTATGTCTTATTGAAATCGATATCAAACAATCTCGATGATATCTTTGATATAATAAATCACTCAATATTATAAATAATATTGAGGATCTTGAATACAAATCTGTCAAAAAAAATATGAACAGATAAATTATTGACCAAAGAAAAGTAATAATTCAAGTAGTTTATTTCACAAAGTGAATATTTAAACTCATAATTCAAAGACCAGAGGTATAATGCCAGTGGGGTACAAATGATTTACTATGCGAAAAGTAAAATTCATAAGATATAAAGTATGACTTGTGCCTTGGGGTATAAAGGTTTCACAAAGTTCCTAGCATTATTGTAGGAGAATTGTTCTCCTCTAATGGATAAAATGAGGTTTACTTTAATCTGACAATATTGAAAAGCTAGAGTATGTATAATAAATTATTGTCATGTCTAGCTAGATGACAAAAGTTATATGAACATCCTTGAAGTATTTACAAGTGATTCTGCTAAATGCCAAATGATTATAAGATCGCTTAACTTGAAAATAAATCAGTTTCAATCTCATAAAAATGACTAGTAAGAATCATATTTTAGTGCAATTGGTGCATTTATGAATTGTGGAGCATCATTTATAAGAGTAAAGTGATGTTTTAATCGATGCGAGTATAATACGCACTGCACTCTTTTTTCGTAGCCGAGATTTTATCCCACAGGATTTCCTGGTAAGGTTTTTAATGAAGCAACTAAGAATGCATATTAATGGATGTGTACTCGTAGTGTTTGACAAATGAAATATTTGTCCATTGATGAACATACATTGAAAATGTATTTATCTGATCCACGTGAAATTCAATCTCGAATAGGCTATTTACTTATATATGGAGATACAACTACATCATAGCATTCAGTGAAGTATACAACAACCGTCACTTCTTTAAATCATGATGAGATAATTGTTATTCATAAAGCAAGCCAAGAATATGTGTAGTTGAGATCCACGATACATTCTATCTGAAAAAAATATGGTCAGGAATGTGATAAAGTGCCTACGATTTTATATGAAGATAATGCAGCATGCATAGCGTAATTAAAAGGAGGGTTCATAAAAGGAGATAGAAAGAAGCAAATTTTGCCAAAACTTTTCTATATACATGAGCTCCAGAAGAATGGCGATATCAACATGCGATAAATTCGTTCAAGTGATAATATTGCTGATTTATTCACCAAGTCTCTATCAACTAAAACTTTTGAGAAGATGGTGCATGAGACTGGAATGCGGAGATTCAAGTCATTAAATTGAAGTTTTTATTCGGGAGAAAAATACGCATTGTACTCTTTTTTCCTTAATCAAGGTTATGTCCCAATCGAGTTTTTCTGGTAAGATTTTTAATGAGGCAACACTAAAGGCATATTATAAGATGTGTGCACTCTTTTTCTTTAACTCTATTAATGGACATTCAAGGGGGAGTGTTATATAATATGGATGTTATGTGACATGTATATGTGTGAAATATCATTAATTAGAGATAATAGTTAGTAGTCAAATTAAATTTGAACACCAAGAATTACTTGTTCAATTTGGATTTGAATACCTAAGATAGTTGGTCAAATTGTCAACTTGAAGTTATTTGTTCAATTTGGATTTGAATACCTAAGAAAGTTGATCAAGTTATCAACTTGATGTCAAGCTTGGCAACCTTAGGGAGTAAGTTTGGTGGTCTATAAATAGCCAACTTTTTGTACATTTTTATTGATATATGAAAGTAGTAAAAACAAAAGTAATACTATAATTCTCTAAAGTTCTTTCCTTTTTTAAGTTTGATATTGATATTTTATCTTTATTTTATAACAAGTATTTTATAGTAATGTTATTATACCATTTCTAAATATTTATTATAAGTTATTTAAGTAATAAATTATAAATAATCTTTAATAACAAGGATAAAATAGATAAAAAATTATAAATTAAAAACGGTTGGATGAAGTACTTTGCAATAGTAATATATGTGTCAAAAAGAAAGTATGAAAGTAGTACACCTACTAAGATCTAAAAGATTAGATTCAAACAAAAAATTAAATACATAGTTACGAGCTAAGATCTGAATAATCAAAATATCAATTTTTATTAAGTACAACTAAATGAAGCATAAAATACGTAAATAAAGAAATTAAAATTTAAAGTTTTTAACCGCTTATTTGTTTCGGTGGTTAACATGCTTGTCGAACACTGTTTGCTCCGTAATTTTATTATATCACCCCTAATTAATTATCATATGTTATTTACGTGCTAGAAAATTAATAATATTTAATTAAAAAATTAAATAGACATTTATGACGTCTGCTACAATTTTAATTTTATTATATCACCTCTAATTCATTATTATAAGCTATCTAAGTATTAAAATATTTAATAAAAAATATAAAATAGACATAAAATATTAAATTAACTCTTAATGTTTAAAATTAACTTGACGTCTTATATACGACCCATTTAAATTATTTTCACAAGTATCTTTTTGAAAAAATGGCATAATGCATCAACTAATACATATAATTGACAAATATTAGCCAACGTTTAAAAAAATTGGCATGAAATGGCCGTTCAATCAAGTAATTAGCACTACATACCAATAAATCATTCTCCTTTAAAATACTCATATTACTTTCTCTCTCTTCTAACGTCCAACAAAATTTCTGAATGATGATTTATTAAAGTTTTACCGTAATTTTCAACTACTCTTCTTTCTTCTCTCTTTTTCAAATTTTTGGATTTCTATCTTTTTTTTTTCTTTTTAAATATCTCTATTAGAGATCAATTACAATAGATCTTGACAATAAGAATCTCAAATCATACCAATTTTTTTAAATATATTTTGCATTTTTTAAAAAAATATTTATATTATGTAGTTGCAACTATCATTATTATTATAGACATACTATAATATCATATTCATTGTTATAGACATACTATAATTTTTTGTGTGTGCGCGCGCACATGTGCGCGTATGTATTGTTAAATATTATATTATATTTAATATTCTTTAACCATCCGATTAAAAATCTGATGCAACAGATTAATCATCGGATGCAACATATTTACCATTTGATGCAATGGAGGAACCATCAGATTAAAAATCTAATGCAATAGATTAATCATCTGATGCAAGAGATGAACCTTTTATTGGATAAAATCCTATCAACTATACCAACAGGATATGTCAAAAACTTGAATTTTTCAACTAATCATTCATCTGACGACCCTTCTATTGGAAGAAATCTAAACAATATTGACACTTGATAACAGTTCCAACAGATCACCCATATGTTGCAACAAATGTGTGATCTGTTGCACAGATCAGTCATCTATTTCAACAGATGAGTGATCTATTTTTATTATTGCAACAGATTAATAATATGTTACAACAGATAACTCATATGTTGCAATAGATGTATGATCTGTTGCACATACCAGTCATCTGTTTCAACAGATGAGTGATTTGTTATTATGTTTGCAATAAATTACTCATTCGTTGCAACAAGTTAGTTATATGTTGCAACAGATAACCTACCTGGTGCAACAGATGTGTGATCTATTGGAACTATTATTTTAGTGTTGTACTTGTTAGATATACTATTATTCTTTTTAATGATGCATTAATCAATTATAATCTATTTTATGTTCCTGTTATTTTTAGATTATAAGGCTCTCAAAAGAAAAAAAAATGAATCAAGTCCAAGTAAAGGATCAAGTTAAGCAGCTAGACTATATTCACCTCTCTATGAGCTTGCTTTACAAGCGTTATCTCAATCAGAAGTAGAAGATAATGAACATGGGGAGGAGGAATATTTCAAAAGAGATGATCCAGATGCTAATAGCCCTTCTACCGAAGAGTTAATCAAAACCTTTAGCATTGATAGTTATCCTGTGAGAATGCAGTGCGATGGTGTCATAGATTTAATGGGTGATTTTGTGGTTAAGTCATCCATGGAAAAATCTTTCAACGCCTTTAGAAAAATACTTCGAGAATAAAATTTGGATGCTTATTTCATGGACAGCTGCTTCGAAAAATATCTTGATTTACCGGAGGATAGCAATGCTCGTTTCCAAATGAAAATTGTATATGATCTTGCCAAGAGTAGGGTTATATATGAAACAAAGATAAGATGGATGAGGTGTGGATAAATTACTGTGGCATGCCTGTTTGTTTTGGTTGGAAGGAGTTTGCTATAGTTACTGGACTAAAATGTTATCCTACTTCTCCTTCTCAAATTATACCTATTCTAAGTTCTAACCCCCTAAAAGAGCATCCCACATACCCAAAAAAGGCAAAGAAAGTCGAGTGATCGTGAAGACTTGGTGTACCTTGTTGGTCCAAAGCTTCAAAAACAAAAATTTGATAGAAGCATTGAAAGGTAAAAGTCTATCATAGAAGTACAAGCAATCATTGTGCTTGATTTGGTTTGTACATAATATTCTTTGGGCGAGAGACGTTAACAACATACTACTTGGTTTAATAAAGCTCTCTGAGGATGTTGAGGCATTTAACAGCTATCCTTGGGGTTATGAAAGCTTCAAAATGACTGTCAAATATTTGTTGACTCCATTAACGCCAAAGACAACCAACTTATATGGATTTTTATGGGCTTTCATGGTAAATATTTTTTTATTATGATATAATTTCTTTTTGTATTCAATAATGTTTTTGATTTATTGGTGTTATTTTATATGCTTGGGCGTTTGAAGCCATTCCTTATTTGAGACAACAAGTGAACTACCAGGAAGAAGTTTCCTATCCAAGAATCTTGAGATGGTTGTTAGTCAAAACTGATAAAAATACAAAATTTATTGATCTGTTCAACCCCCCGAATGACGTAGTAAGTCTAATTCTAATTAAGTTTTTATTTTAATTAATGATTTATTTGAATGATATAACCATCATTCTAATATATTACCTGATTTATGTTAGATTGTGCATCCGTCTCTTCTTCTGACCAATCGAGAGTTAAAGATGTCATTTTTTCTTACTTTACGGTTTGTGCAAACTTTATCAGACCCTAAAGTCATTGACAAAATAAAAAAGAAATTATTTGGAGCAATAACCATCATAAGAAAAATAATTTTGGAGGGTGGACTTGTTGTTATTGATGGTGGTAGTGGTAGTGGTGCTGCTGTCGGGGCTAATGATGCTCCTATTACAGTTTTGAAACAACAAACCATTATGATTATGATCATACTGGTTATACAGATTTTTCCCCTTCTAGCGAATGTTTTGCATGCAAATATAAAGACTGTAAGGCGAAACATGATGGAGTAATTAATACTATTAGGGGTCGTTTGGTAGAGTGTATTCGAATGCATATATTAGATTAATGTGTATTACTAATACCTTGTTTGGTACACATTTGCACCCTATATATAGCTAATGCTTACATTAGTTATACACTCTATTGTGCATTAAGGTGTGTATTACTAATACCTCAAAATCCATAGTATTAGCGATGCAATGGATCCTATACATGCATTAACATGATTAAAAACACTATTATCCCTAAAAAAATAAATTCACATTCTTTCTAACATATATATGGAGGATATTTTTGTAATATTTTTAAAAGAAATTATTTTATTCATGTTATTTTTAATACATCAAATCAAACACTGCATAAGAAAAACATAAGCATAACTAATGCAAGCATAGCTAAGACGAGCATTACTAATAGAAGCATTACTAATGCACCATATTTTGCATTATTCTTATACACTCTACCAAATGACTCCTTAATGCATTAACTGCTTCTGTAAAGGAATTGACATCTAAGAGAGGTGTCATTCCATCAAAGGAAATTTCATATCCATACACTCCACTAGAGATTAAGATGGCTAAGATGGGAAGAAAAGAAATTTTCAAGACATCATCAAGCATTAAAAAAAGCAAAATTGCAACTCCTCTGTCTTTGTTTTGCACTTTTGATCAATGTACAAGGGCCACAAGAGAGAAGCATGAGCATGGGACAACTCATTTATCTTGCAATTAATGTAAGCGTTGTTCTCTATAATGGAAGACTATTCAGACTTTTTCGACACTTCCAGCTCTTTTAGTGACGATTATAGCGACGAAGAATTTATCAACACCGCATATGAATTCGATCGATCTTAGTCTGGCCGAGATTGTGCTTGTAATGGTATTTTCTGTACTTGCATAAAAAAGACAGTTAATGTCATCTCTGGAAAACCTAAGGAAATCCAGTTTGACATCATAGAACACATCCAAAATGATGAGGCTAGAAATAAATATCTTCTAGAACTCAAAAGATTGATGCTTTCTCAAGAGGAAAAGTCCCCCAAACCTATCATTCAGCCTTTTAGCATGAAATAGGTTATGTCTAGATTTGATAAACCTGCGGAACCTTCTATAGCTGATCTCAAGGGTGAAATTTCCACCCTCAAGGGAGAAATCAGAGACCTAAAAATCAGACTCGATCGAGTTGAACTCAACATTCTTACCGAACAGGTTCTGAAAAATGTCTCTTCCAGAGTATGATTCCCCTCCAGAATCACCTATAACTTCTCCAATGATCAATGATCAAAATGATCACCTTAAAGAGCCAGGATCATTCCCCAGCTTGGACTCTCCCTCTACCTCAGGTGTCGCTATAACGACCATTAAAGCTTACAGCGAACACATCACAGTAAAAATTGTCATAAATAAAGACTTTGTTCTTAACAGAGTCGCCCTTTTTGATACTGGAGACGATAGCAATTGTATCGTCAAAGGACTTATACCCACCAAATATCTTAAGAAAAGCACTTCTCGTCTATACTCCGCCACTGGAGAAAAGATGAAAATCGATTACAATCTTTCAAAAGCCCATATCTGCAACAATGACATTTGTCTTGTCAATGATTTTGTCATTACTGAAGGTATCACTGAAGATATTATTCTAGGAATACCTTTTGTTAATCAAATTCGACCTTACAACAGTAATTTTGATGGAATTCGCACGACGATATTAAATCAAAATCTATTCTTCCCTTTATTAAGGTCCCTCTCACCAGAAGAAGGTAACCTTATTAAAGAAAGAATTGCTTTTAAAATTAACAGACTTTCTTCACATATTTGTTTTCTTAAGCAAGAAATTCAAATAAAGAAAATTGAACAAATTTTAAAAACCCCGGAGATGTTGAGTAAAATTGCCAATCTTCAAAAAACTTTCAAAAAAGAAGTTTGTTCTGAATTTTCTAATGCATTTTGGGAAAAAAAGAGGCATTTAGTAGAACTTCCCTACATTACTGGATTCAATGAACAGGCTATCCCTACTAAGGCGAGACCCATTCAAATGAACCAAGAAATAATGGAAATCTGCAAAAATGAGATAAATCATTTATTAGAAAATGGGATTATCAGACCCTCTAATTCTCCTTGGAGCTATTCTGCCTTTTATGTAAATAACAGCACAGAAAAGGAACGAGGTACTCCCAAGCTTGTAATAAATTACAAGCCTTTGAATGCAGTTTTGAAATGGATCAGACATCTGATTCCTAACAAAAGGGATCTTTTAAAGAGAACTTTTAAAGCTAACCTTTATAGTAAGTTTGATATGAAGTCAGGATTTTGGCATATTTAAATTGCTGAACACGACAAATTCAAGACTGCTTTCAGTGTCTCTTTTGGACATTATGAATGGAATGTCTTGCCATTTGGACTCAAAAATGCTCCATCAGAGTTCCAAAATATCATGAATAGTATTTTCAATCCTTATAGCTATATGTTAATAGTTTATAATGATGATGTGCTTATTTTCTCTGAGAACATTGATTCTCATTTTAAACACCTCAATACTTTCTTCAAAATTGTTAAGTTTAATGGCTTAGTCATAAGTGCTAAGAAAATGAAGCTTTTTCAGACATCTATAAGATTCTTAGGGCATGGTCTTTATCAGGGTAGTTATAAACCTATTTGCAGAGCCATAGAGTTCTCCTCCAAATTCCCTAATGAAATTAGCGATAAAACCCAGCTTCAAAGGTTCTTAGGAAGCCTTAACTATGTAGCTGACTTTATCCCTAACATTAGGCAAGTCTGTGAACCTCTTTACAAAAGACTTAAAAAGGTTCCAGTTTCATAGAGCTCTGACCAAACCAGAGTTGTCATTAAGATAAAGGAATTAGTCAAGGACCTTCCTTGTTTAGGTATCCCTAACCCTGAAGCCTTTATGATTGTCGAAACTGATGCTTCAGATCTCGGATATGGAGATATTCTGAAGCAAAAGATTGGCAGTAATTCCTCTGAACAATTAGTTAGATTTATATCTGGAATCTGGAATTCTGCCCAAAGAAATTACAACACTATCAAAAAAGAAATTTTATCTATAGTACTATGTATTACAAAATTTCAAGATGACCTTATTAACAAGGAATTTTTACTTCGATTAGATTGCAAATCTGCTAAAGAGATTTTATAAAAGGATGTTAAAAATCTAGTTTCTACACAAATATTTGCTAGATGACAAGTTCTCCTATCTAGCTTTGATTTTCAAATAGAATTTATCAAAGGAGAAAACAATTCCCTACACGATTTTCTAATAAGAGAATTCTTACAGGGCCGGAATGAGACCCACTACACTAGGGAAAATCCCAGTCGGGAGCAAACAGGAACAAACAAAGATGGCCAGACCATTTGACACTCCGTCAGCCCTGTTGAATCCGTTAAGACCATCAGTCCCTCAAAGGCCTACACTGAAATCGGAACTACAGTTACCGTTTCATAACAAATATGCAGCTTTGGCAGAATTTCCAAAGCTTCCTCCACCAATGCCAACTAGATTGGTAGATTTGAAGACTAATAAACCTTTTGATAAAGGAAAATCATCAAGTTCGTCTGTTCATTCAAAGCAGAGTTATACTATGAAGTCGCCTATGTGAGACAGTGAGCATAGGCAATGGCATAGGCGGCGCCTAACCTATTGCCTATGTTGGCATAGGCGGCACCTAACCTATTGCCTATGTTGGCATAGGTGGCGCCTAACCTATTGCCTATGTGAGACAGTGAGCATAGGCAATGGCATAGGCGGTGCCTAACCTATTGCCTATGTTGGCATAGGCAATTGGAAAAGCGACGCACTCTTGGTCGAATCTAAATAATTTGAGGCGCGACTCTAATGCAAATCATACTTGAACCTTACACATTTGACCACTCCCACTTACCTGTATCGTTCCATCATTCCTAGACTTACCACCATTGACATGACTCACTTCCAAATCAAAATTTGGACTAGTCTCCTCCTTTGTACATCATGCACCTACACTTAATCAAAAATAACAAAAATGATTGGAAGGATGGGTTGCCTCCCACCAAGCGCCTTAGTTTTGGTCGTGGCTCGACTCTTCTTTTTGAATTTTTATTTATCAAAAACAAAATCCTAGTAAAATGATGGGTTGCCTCCCATGTAGCGCTTGATTTATTGTCGCGGCATGACATAGTTATCTCGATTACTCAGACTTTATCAAGATATATGGTGGCTATACATTTTATCGAGTCGGTTGGACCAATATATAGCTTCACTCTTTGGTCATTCACCTTAAAGACACTACCATCATCGTTTTCTAACTCCACTACTCCAGACGAATAAACTTGGCTGATCCTGAATGGACCAGACCATTTAGACTTCAACTTACCTGGAAACAACTTCAGTCTGGAGTCGAAAAGGAGTACCAAATCGCCATTCTGAAAGTCTCGTTGGATAATCCTCCGATCATGGTACTTTTTCATCCTTTCCTTGTAAAGATCTGCTCTTTCATATGCATGTAGACGGAATTCATCCATCTCGTTCAGCTGTCCCAATCTCATATTTATAGCATCATCCCAATTCAGGTTAAGCTGCTTCAGTGCCCACATTGCTTTATGTTCTAGCTCAATTGCCAAGTGACAAGCCTTTCCATAAACTAGTTGGTATGGTGACATGCCAATTGATGTCTTAAACGCGGTCCTATATGCCCATAAGGCATCGTCCAGCTTCCTGGACCAATCTTTCCGGCTGGCATTCACAGTCTTAGCAAGGATCAGCTTGATTTCTCGATTTGAAACCTCCACCTGCCCACTAGTTTGTGGGTGGTACGGTGTAGCTACCTTATGTTGCTTAACCCCATACTTTGCCAATACGGCTTTGAACAGCTTATTGCAGAAATGTGATCCTCCATCGCTTATGATGGTACGGGGTACCCCACAATGAGAGAAGATATTTCTTTTTAAGAATGCCACAACACTCTTACCTATATTATCAGCTAGAGCGACTGCTTCTACCCATTTGGATACGTAATCCACTGCAACTAAGATATATTTCATCCCAAATGAGCTCACAAATGGGCCCATGAAGTCAATACCCCAGACATCGAATAACTTTACTTCAAGCATTTTGGACATGGGCATCTCATGGTGCTTTGAAATAGAACCTTGCTGCTGACACTGATCACATCTTCTTACAAAATCGTAGGCATCCTTGAATAATGAAGGCCAATAGTAGCCACTTTGCAGTACTTTCTTGGTCGTCCGATCACCTGCATGGTGACCTCCAACTTGGGAAGCATGGCTTGCTTCCAGTATGCTAGGCACCTCTACATTTGGGATGCACCGCCTAATAATACCATCAGTACATCATCGAAAAAGATAAGACTCATCCCAGAAGTAATGTTTCACATCATGCATGAACTTTTTCTTTTGATGAAAGGAGAGATGCTCAGGAATCACTTTGCTTACCACGTAGTTAGCAAAATCTGCATACCACGGTAAGTTTTCCACCATAGTTGCTAGAATATTTTCGTCGGGGAATGCATCATCAATAGCAAGGTCGGTCTACACTGTGTGCTCACTCTCAAGTCTAGATAGATGATCAGCTACTTGATTTTCACAACCTTTTCTGTCCTTTACCTCGAAATCAAATTCTTGGAGCAGTAACACCCACCTAATTAGCCTTGGCTTGGCATCCTTCTTTACCATTAGATATCTTAGAGCCGCATGATCTGTATGAACCACTACCTTGGTTCCCAACAAGTAAGCACGAAACTTTTCGAAAGCATAAATAACCGCTAGAAGCTTTTGTTCAGTGACGGTATAGTTCTTTTGTACTCCATTCAAGGCCTTGCTCGCGTAGTAGATTGGATGAAATAGCTTTTCTCTTTTCTGACCAAGTACAACACCCAAGGCTACACCACTTGCATCACACATAACTTTAAAAGATAGAGACCAATCGGGTGCTACAATAATAGGGGCTTCAACTAGCTTTCCTTTGAGGCATTCAAATGCCTTCAAGAAATCTTAACCAAAGTAAAACTTTGCCTCCTTCTCCAAAAGTTTGCACAATGGGTTTGCAATCTTGGAGAAGTCTTTAATAAACCTCCGATAAAAACCAGCATGACCGAGAAAACTATGAACCCCCTTTACAGAAATTGGAGGTGGTAGTCTCTCGATAACTTCAATCTTGGCTCGATCAACTTTAATTCCCTTTTCAGAGACTTTATGCCCGAGAACAATGCCTTCCTTAACCATAAAATGGCACTTATCCCAATTTAGTACCAGGTTGAATTCCACACATCGCTGCAAAGCCATACTCAGATTTGCCAAGCATGACTGAAATGACTACTCACCTACAACCGAAAAGTCATCCATAAACACCTCCAAGGTGTCTTCAACCATATCAGAGAAAATGGACATCATACACCGCTGAAAAGTGGCAGGTGCATTACATAGCCCAAATGGCATTCGTTTGAATGCAAAAGTACCATATGGGCATGTGAAAGTGGTCTTCTCCTGATCTTCAGGAGCAATGCAAATCTGATTATATCCAGAATAACCATCCAAGAAACAGAACCATCCCTTTCCTGCTAATCGATCAAGCATTTGATCCATGAATGGCATTGGGAAGTGGTCCTTTAACGTCCACGAGTTTAGCTTCCGGTAATCCATACACACCCTCCACCCTGTGACAGGCCTGAGTGGAATTAGCTCATTCTTCTCGTTTGCTACTACTGTCATGCCCCCTTTCTTGGGCACACATTGTACAGGACTCACCCTAATAATAAATGCTTGGTAAGAAGGTCCATCTGTGTTTTCATGTGAGCCATATCCTGGTCACGTTCCTCTTCTCTTCGACTCTGTTCTGCCGTCATGTCAATAGATACAATAGAGCTTGCTACCTCAGAATCCCTGGTATGCCAAGCTCTACTCTGCTTTGTCATACGATCCAGCATATCACATGCCTCACATAGGCAATAGGTTAGGCGCCGCCTATGCCAACATAGGCAATAGGTTAGGCGCCGCCTATGCCATTGCCTATGCTCACTTTCTCACATAGGCGATTGGTTAGGCGCCGCCTATGCCAACATAGGCAATAGGTTAGACGCCGCCTATGCCAACATAGGTCATAGGTTAGGCGCCACCTACTTATGCTTAGGCGATCCTAAGGGCTCCGCCTACTTACACATTTTGCCTACTAACCCGTTTGTGAATGGACCAACCCGACCCATGGTTCATCCTTTAAATATATCCTCTACCCTTAAACCCCACTAAATGTTTCTTCAACCTAAGTGCCGCCCAATATCTCCTTCACCTCTCCAAGCCCTTCTCTTTTCTCATCTACTCTTGCAGGCTCACCTTCCCGATTCATCACGAATTTATCACCAAGTAACATGGCTCCGAAAGGACGACAGGGAAAAGAGAAAGCATCCACCTCACAAAAAGGTCAAAAAAGGTCAACAAAGGACTAGGCTGATTCCTCTTCTCATCAAGTGCCTCGACGCACTTTTGGGATCAAATGGGTTCTGGAGGAGGAAGGGAAAGAATGGTATAAAAACAATAAAGTGAAGAAATATGTACATGTGGAGTCGATGCAGAAGGAAAGTTTAGCAAGGAATTGCCCTCACATTTTGGCAAAGATTATGGCACTAAATCTTGACTTTATCTTCCGAGACCTGGGAGAATGTAATCTTGATTTGACTCGAGAGTTTTATGCCAACTGGTCCCCAAGGACTACGGGAAATGAAGTAAAGATTCGGGAGCAAGTCTTGCAATTGAACGCTGATTTCTTCAACTCTTTCCTGGGTACTCCAAGTGTGGATCAATCACCACTCAAGGAGCTCTACCACAGACCTTCCTACAGAGCCATCAGACATACGTTGTGTGGATCAAGGTCCATGACCCGGTGGACTCGTCATAAAGATAATGGTCATCACAATAATTACCCATATGCTTGTTTGAACAGAGAAGCTCGCATATGGTTAAGAATAGTCAATTCCTGCTTGATTCCTGGGACACAATACACTAAGGTCACGCATGATCGAGTCTTCTTGGTATATGCTCTAATGACAAATGTTCCAATCAACATTGGTGCAGTTATACGAACCTCGATGCGAAAAGCAAGGGTGCACAAAAGGTCCCATTTCAATTTCGACAACTTGTTGACTGCAATTTTAAGGAAAGAGCACATTGAGGAGGAGCTAGCAGACCATAAGTTGCCACAAAACCCGAAGAAGGTAGATCTCATGAAAATCAAAGATCCAGAAACTAGTCAATGCATCAACCTTACCACTGCTGAGATACATGCTCGAGATGAAAGTTTTTTTCGCCATCTGTATGGCATGACTAGGTTTACTATGATGAATGGGAGTCGTGTGCCGACTGATGCAGAGCTTCGGCAGTTGGACTATGACTACCCACCTAATGAGCATGCTCGGGCCATGTGTGGAGTAGGGGTAAATTTTGAGGAATCTCTAGATGATGATGTGCCGACAGACGATGATCACCGACTGCTAGACTCTGATGTGGAGGACAACTCTGATGATGAAGACTCTGATGATGATTCTGACGCAGGGGGTATGACCCCGGATGTTGAGGAGGAGTCTGACTAACCAGGTTTTTGCTTATTTATTTACACTGAGGGCAGTGTGTTCCTTATAAGTGTGAGGTGCGGGTATATGTCTGCGGATTGCCTTGTCTGCTGTATTGCGTACTGCTTACCTGCATTTATTCTATAGTTGTTTTGATTTAGTTAGTTGTAATTAGTCAGATTTTTGCATGAAATTGTTCTTATAGACGGCATGACATTATAACAGGAGTTTGTGCTGAATCACTACTATTGAAACATTTAGGCTCTAAGTTGTGACTCATTTTGTGATAATTGCTTATGGTTTAATTCATTCATCTGTTGGGTCAAGAATCTATAATGCTCCTAATTAAGTTGACCATGTGCCATGTGTGTGTAAGGTTATTGTATATTCTTTGTTGCGACTGATGCTAGAACTTGCCTAGTGTGTGTGTGAAGCGAAATAAAGATTGTGAGTTTAGGAGATGATTTAGGCATTTCTTTGGTAGCCCTGATTCTTTTTTATCTTTTTTTTACCTACCTTTGTACATTATCCTAGTGAACACCCTTTGAGCCTTTAGCTATTTTCTTTGGCAACCTCATATGTAGCCTAATCCATTTTTTTTTAAAAGACCATAATTTAATCCAAAAGCTCATAAGCGCTTTAAATTGTAGAATCAAGTTGAGTAAAGAGTATGGCAAAATAAGAGAAAAATGGTGAAAGTGATGCCCCAAAGTTTAGTTATTGGTACATGAAAATATTGTGATCGAGGGTGGCTATCATAGGGATGCTTAACAAAAAAATAACAATAATAAATAAATAAATAAATAAAAAGGAGTCGTATATTCCCATCATAGTGTTTCTGATTGAGTAACAAAATGGGTGAAGGGGGGTTGGTAGATGAAAGGAAGGTAGAGTGGTTGTTCAAAGTTAGTGTAAATAGCATAAGGTAGTGTATTAAAGCGCTTAGGGAACATAGTCACTATTTCTGACCAAAATAGTCCTACCCGTCCCTTTAGCCTACTTTACAACCTGTAAAGACCTATTTGATCCTAACCTTTGCATTCTGATATTAGTGGAGCATTACACTAAGGGCAAACATATGGTCATCAATTGTAATCTAAGAATTCTTTGTGAGAGTGAGAGCAAGCAAATTCTTATACCCATGTTTCTAAAAAATGCAAAACTATGAGTGATTATGGGTAACATTTTGTGTGAGTGCACATGGTTGATGATTGTTGGGTAGTTTTATATGGTTTTTTTTTTTTGGCTTAACTTGTGTATACGAATTAACCAACTTAATGAGTATATGTTGGAGGGTGAGTTGTTTCTAGTAATGATCAAGAAATCTACTCTTTGTTAATAATTGTCGTGTATGTCTTCTTGAAAATTTTGTGTTGCTCTTGTAAAGTTAGTTAGGGATTCGCATGGATGTACTATTTTGTTTGAGGACAAACAAAGCTTTAAGTGTGGGGTGGTGATGTTGGGCGTATTTATACGTATAAGCACCATAACTTACCCATGTTTTAGCTAAGTTTTGAGAATAAAATACATAAGTCTTGCACTTTTAGTCTATTTTCAGTTAAGTGAGCTGACCTATGTGATTAGCATGCTTTTCAGGTACTAATGAGGAAGATTACAACACTTTGGGGACCTGTGGACAGCAAAGGAAAACTTCACATAAAAAGGAAAGCAGCTTTTGGACTGAATGTGCTGTATGAGAACTTTTTCCTGGGCAAACTGAATAGTTTTAAATAGTTAAGGATGCAATAGCAATTTATTAGAGAAGGATGTTATTAAAAGCCTTATGGCTGAATTTTTAGAAAAAATTCAGATTCTGTATTATTGGGAACAGAAGAGAAAGCGCTAGCTTAAGGACGGAAAGAGAGAAACGTGTTTCTCTCTTATTTTCGCTAGGCATCTTTATCACCAAGATCATTCTAAGTTTTGGTATGATGAATGTCTATTTTGATTTTCGTTTTATTCATGAGTAGCTAAGCTTATTTGTTAGGGTTATGAAAACTTTGTAGTATACTCTCTATTGCTATGGGTTTTTGAATTTATGATGTGTCACACCACTTATATCATTACTCTCTTCATTTTGATTGAATTCTCGTGGTTGCAAACATAGGGAATGCGTCATTATAGCAATAACTTGTTCGATAGAAAAGTTACTGTTTGGAAAAGAGAGTGTGACTAGAAAATAGGGTTTCCAACCTCTATTTTATATGTTAATGCCTTAGCAGGATTAACTTCTTGGAGAGTTTGTAGAATTAGAATACGTCTCTTTATAAGTGCATGCATGTATAAAATTGGTATTACTCATAGTTAATAAAGAAGTAGAAGCTACAAGGTGGACATAACCCTAACTTGTCATTCTCTGTGATCGAATATTATTACACATATCATCTCATCGTTACACTGATAATATTACTGTGCACTTAAACTAAAACCCTCTTACCTTGGAACCTTCGATCAACAGTCTAATAATAATCGCAATACTTAGTGATCATAGTATTCCCTGTGGGATTCGACACCCAACCCAGTTGGGTTCTATATTTGACAGCGACCGCTTGCAATTTCTAATGAGAGTTGTAATTTGGGTGTATTAGTCATTTGTAGTAGTTTTTCTTGGTAGAAAAACGTTCATTGGTAAGTTTTGAAAGGGAGTTCTTATCCTTTTGGGTGCTAGATTTGCCTTTCTCCTTTTCAGATAGGCTAAACCTGGAGAGTTTCTCATTGATTTGTTCTAGGATTTTCCCTGAAACTTTGAAGTCATCGTTGAGAGTAGGCAATTTCTCCTTTTGGAATTCTAGAATTTTAAAGATAGGATTGGTAGTTAGACTAGGGCCTGGAATACTCTTCTCAGGAGTGGGTGAGTTGAAAGGAATTTTTGTGCTTTTAGCATCATCTATTTGATGGGAGATAATATGAAGGACTTGATTAGTATAGTTTTTTTGTTCAACTATCCGATCTAGGTCTCTGTTGACAAGGGCTGGTAGGGGTTTATCGTACTTCTTCTTGAAGGGAGAAGCATTGAGAATTTCATTGAAATGGGGAATTTTTATTCCTTCAAGGGGAGGAGTAACTGATTCAATTACTTTGTTACTCTGAGTATACCATTTATTAATGATAACTTGAAGGGATTCATTTTGGTTTTTCATTCTTCCAGTGAATTCAAACCACCTAAAGAATTTGATGTCACATCGAAGTCTTTTCATATCAGCTATCCAGATTCTGCCAAAGTCTTTTTGTTGATCTTTAGAATAGGTACTCGTGTACCACTTCATTTTTAACACATCTATAGAAAGATACCAGAGAACCTTAAGACCTTTGAGGTCTGGAGTATACTCATCATTAGATTTGATGACCTCCAATCCTGGGTTAGTTATAATCTTTTGACGAGGTATGGGGGGGGGGGGTTTCATGTCCGAGGCTGTAGGGCTACCTGGATCATAGAGATTTTCGGGTTCTAGGGATTCTTGTACCCTAGTATGTTGCTGGTAATATACTTTGGGAACAGGACCAGAGAAGTCAGCTCCTCTAACTTTTCCCTTGTCATTATCATTTTCTTCACTTCCTTCTGGGTTTTTGGAGGTAGAAGCTCTGTGCGAGACAGATCTCCTAAATGAAGAATTTCTAGAGGCTTCAAAACCTAGGAATTTTAAATCAATGGATCCGTCAGGGTGCTGGATAACCCTTTCGATCTGCGATTTCTCCAGATAGGTGGGGAGAGGTTGAGTGATAGCATCAAAGTGCCAATCATTGTTATACATGATATCGTTCCAAACGAGAGCCTTGGGAACAAAGATATTACTTCTGTCTTTGTTTGCCTCCATGAGGGTTGTAACACCCCTAGGGCTCGTGATTCTAGATTTGGGAGCTAGGGTTGTACCCATAAGCCGATAATATACTCTGTATATTATTGCTATTTCTCTAGTATTATCCTTACTGTTCATGTTTTTTGTTTTAACATTAAGTGTTAAAACATCCATGCTGTTAGGATCATTAATATCCACCGAGAAATTTGGGTAGCAATTAAAGTATACCGGGCCGTCGGCGAGGTTACTTTGAATCACCCTTAAGAGAGAATCGTCGAAATTCAATAAACAAGCATCTCTTAGAATAGCACAGACAGGGATATCAAGACCTTGTCTAAAGAGTGACTTAATAGCCACTTGAACAAGTCCAACATGAAGATAATTAAACTGATTTTTAAATCTGTTTATGTCATGCTCATTTAATAATTGAATAATTTCTAAGGAATTATTAATGGCGACAGTAGACTCGGAGGTCTTGATATTATGTTTTTTAATAAAACTAAATTTACCAAGTTGATAAATATTTTTAAAAGGTTCTTCTGGAATACTCTAGTTTTAAACATCATTTTCAATATTAGCAATCTGAGTTGCTTGAGAAGACAAATTAATAGTATTTTTAACATGGTTGTTGGAATCCATTACAAAAAATATTGTCCAGAGACTAACTAGGAAAAACAGTTTTCACACAAGAAAGCATACCACAAGAATTTTTAATAATTCAACCTATAATAAATTATATCAATAGATCTATGTCCTATGGGATCTAACGAGTCTTAATGGCTATTACTTCTAGTTTTCTCTTAGTGTTATCTTAGCGACGGGACTACCAACAGGGTCGAATGCTTACCTTAGCCGAGACCACACTTTCAAGCTGACCAACGTCTGAAACTGGATATTAATCGGACACCTCAAACACTTCGAGAAAACGAATACCCCATACTTAGATAAATCCCATTATAGAACAAGATATATTAAAATAATTTATTAGAAGTCTCATTATTAAAAGATTAAAGTGGTGAGTAGCTTATATGAAAATAGTTTTCCCATGCTCTAGACAATATATGAACTTAGCTGCTCATGCTATTAATGGTCCTATTAATGGTCCTTCCATTCACGATGCCTTTCCGGCTAACCTTGATTTCCACATTCCCTGTGATAAGTAGGGTGGGAATCCCTTGTTTTATTGGACATGAACCAAATTTCCTCATCAAGGGAGTCCATACACCATTGACATAAGAGTTAACACTCGTAGAAGCAACGACACTAACCGCCTTTAAAGAAGACCCCATTACATGCTTCGTGAGAAGATCGAGTTGAGTCATTACTTAAGCAATTTCTCATCTCGCTTTTTATCCTTTTTCCTTTGTTCTTGACTTACAAAAGATGTAGGGAGCCTCCAATACCACCATCATATCTTTTATATGCCAACCTTGACTTTACTTAGTCACTTGATCTAATAAAGCTACCACAATACCATAAGATTATTTAATAATATATATTTCTACCGCATTATCTTCTACCATCTTGTTAAATTGGTCCAATGCTGAACAACATAAGTTCACTTGATAATTCATCAACTGCTTCCAAAGAAGAAGAAAAAGTGGAGCCTACAGTTCGGAAGAAAGAAAAAATTACCTATTTGAAGGGTTCAACATCTCAGACGAGGCTCCAAAAAACTAACAAAGTTGATCAACGACTATTCAGAATGAAGTGCCGATGAGTTGTTAAAGCATCATGCCGGCAGGTACATAAATCATTTATAAAGATATTGATTCATACAATTGTTGTAAAAACATGACCTTAACACATATAAATCATGTAGAAAACAAAAGGACGAACACTACAAAGTGAATGAATCGGGTCTTGGTTTTGATATGTTTGACTTTTTGTTGCACATCCGAGAACGAAGGACTAGTTCTATTAGATGTCACAACCCCAAACTTACTGGAATGACGATGTTTATATGCAATACATAGTACTATTAATTAATACTTTATTTAATTGCATCTGTGTATTAATTTTACTATCACGTAATCCGAAATATTTGATAATGTGTAGCACATCGATGCCATTTTACTACCTTCGATAGATGGCCAAGTTGCAAACACAAGAACAATACAGATACATGACAGGCAATTGTTTGTACAAAGTTTACATCAATAATGCCTACGATAGGTATTGTCAACAACAACCGGAAGTTTTCCAAATTGAGGAATTCTTAATCAACATCATCAAAAGTTTTAGCATTTCAGCTGGCTTACCTTGGCATTTAGTCGACGAAGTGTACATCCCAATAAATTGTGGTGATGAATTCCATTGGCTATTGGTTGTCGTCGTTCTAAAAGAAAGATGCATCCGAGTTTATGACTCGATGTTAGGAAGGAGGCCACCTTAATTTTTAAAGACATGATTGGAGGTCATCATTTAAAGGCTCAAAACTTGGTCACCCCGGGGGCACAAGAATATGCAAGGAAGACCCGTTTTGAGCACAAGCAAGGCCGTGTGTGGAAGATTTCTTGGAGCATTGAAAACTTGAGGACTCACGGTTTTGGACAACACTTAATAGTCATGATTTGGTCATCTTCATTAAGGGTATTTTGGTCACTTCATTGGGTCCAAATGCACTCCATGGCCACCCTTCCCTTTAAGGGCATTGTTGTCATTTTACCTTGTCTTGTAATAGAATATAAATAGAACATTTTAGGTCTTTTTCTCATTAGTTGTTTATTGATGAAAGACAAACTCTCTCTCTAGTGTGAGGAGTGTAACACCCCTTAGTTGTAGGGCTTGGAAAAGCCACCAATTCGTAACTAGGGCTGCCCAAGTGTGGATATCACTTGTGTTGGATCGTTGGCTTGATATGTTGGTGATTAAGGAGTTAAAGTCCCTCTTTTGGCAACGTAAGAGTTTGGTGTTAACATTCATTAATATTAGGGTCCTTACATGTGGTTAGAGTTCTTAGATTTTTGAATATTGTATGTCAAACTATCTATCCATCTCTTTTGTTAACATTGTATTGTTGTTGGTCTTTGAAGTCAAGTGAAGCCGTATGGGGCTCTTTCGATTCACTAGCATTGTTGTTCTTGTGTTCATCTCTTTTCTTGCTCAAAACTAAATCGAAAGTCTAGTGAAGCCGTGAGTGGCCTATTTCGATTCACTAGCACCTTGTTGTTCACCTTGTTGCTCTTGTGTTGGCTTGAATCTCTTGATACACACTTAGCCTTGTATCATTTTGGGCCGTCGTCTGAGATACAAAAGCTGGCCAAAATATTATCTACTTACCTTGATATAAGCAGTTTTTGGACCAAAAGGTTCGTGCTAATTGATCGATGATTGAAGCATATCGGGATAAAATGGGTAATCCATTTGATGTAGAATATATTGAAGGAATTGCTCAACAACCCATTGGTAGCCTGTAAGTATCATGATTTAGTTTCATTTTATAAATTTCACAACACTTACATTAATTGCAAGATATAGATTATTTGATTTTTACAAATGCAGGGATTGCGATCTTTTTGTTGCCGCTTACGCCGAGTATTTGAGCGATGGATTACAAGTACCAAATGATGGACTTGATGCTGGATTACTTCGTAAAATATATGCTACTCTTTTATGAAAATATGGAAAAGCGAAAGCTCAGAAAGCGTACGCAAGCGATATTAAAGATCCACGATGACCAAAGCCGAATTTCATAGCATCGGATGAAGAACAACTTGTCCATATTAAGTAGATCATCTATACTCATAATAATTTTTTTATATTTCATTTATTTGTTGAGTTATTTCATGTAATTTATGTAGGGTTTGATTTATTTTATGTTGTCTATAAATTTAATTTAATCCTTAGATTTGAACTTATTAATTGAAATGGAATATTAGATTCAAATATCGCAACAAATAATGCATCTGTTGCAACAGATGAAATATCTGTTGGAAATTATCAAATAGGTCTTCCTACTATTTTGATTTATTCCAATAGATTACCCATCAGTTGCAATATATAGACTATATGTTGCAATAATTGCATATCTGTTGCGACAGATAGACTTAGAAACATCTTCATAATGCAACAGATGAGCAACCTATTGAAATAGATAATCAATCTATCAGAACAGACAGACTATCTGTTACAACAGATAGACAATCTGTTGCATTATAAAAAAATTCAACTTTTATCAAACATAAAAAATTGTCACTACATGTAAAGTAAAGTGGATTGAAATAAAAAATTGTTATGTTGTTTGTGTTTCTATATCTTCTTCTTTATATACAGGCTCCAAGCGTCCAGTTAGTACCCCCATAAGCCCAGACCTCTTGCATGTTTACTAGAGCATTGTCGCACAGAGAGGTCGTTAGCTCGGCCATTTCTGTGCCGATCAGCAAATATTCGATGTGTGCAAGTGCGTATGACTCACATGCCGCACCGATTTTATTTTTTGGAAGGTCTATGTCCTTGTTTCGACCTACAAAATCCCATGTTTTCTTCATCAACACTTTTGCTGGCAAATGATCCATCAATTTACTCTGCCTAAAAAAATTGGTGAACAAATCCAACAGTGGCTTCATGTGGATAAAAAATTCAGCGTTGTCGAAGATAGGTAAGTTGCAATCATAAACCTTAATGTTTCCCTCCTCGAGTAGTATCTCAACAGCTAAAAAATATTTGACGTCCACGTTTATGACTGCAAGAATTCTCTTTGCCTTGGTCCAGCTATTACCGTGTGGATATGACCTCTTCCCTCTAACATAGTTAATCATATCTTTATCCCATTAGAACCTAGAAACTAACGAATTAAATCCTGATCCCCTGGGAGTTAACACTAGCTTAATGTGCTCATTGTACCTATCCTTGAAATTATTGTAGAATTAGAAGTCCATTATCCTATCGGCAGCATCATAAGTATCCGGGTATGCTAATTCCATGCCCCTCATGAGGTAGAGAATTACATCAACATACTGTGATATAGGAAGACAATTTTAAATAGGTTAGAAATTGTAAAGAAGAAAAGTATAATGGAAAGATGCAACGGATGTCCATTTGTTGCAGAGGGTTCTCTGAATCTGTTCACAGATTACCTAGCCAACTCAACTTATGCAACTGATGGGTAATCTGTTGGAACAGAACCACCACCATTTGCACCAGAATACCAGTAGTTGCAACATATGACACATCTGTTGCATAGCTTCTTCTTCATGAAGTAGATTAGAAGGCTAAGTTAGGAAAAATAAACTTACCTTGTCCACGTACCACTTATGTATATTTGTCATATTCTTAAAGTCTTGGCTGAAAAAGGTATGCATGGTGTAATCTTGTGCAGGTTGCTTGGCATCATGGTCCTTCATAGTTCCCTTTTTTCTTTGGCGCCAAGTGCCGCGTATAGGTCCACTTTCTTCAGTAGCCCCTAAACTTCAATAACTTTTGGAGAGAGAGGAGTTGTAATATTTTTTAGTTTCAGATTGGAGAGTATTTGGCTAATTACTCTTTTATTTCTCCTAACTACCACTGTAGATTGTATGGCTCCCTCACCTTCTTGGATGGTGTGACACCCCTCTTGGATTTTAATTCCTCGACAACTTCAACGATAACCTTTAATTTTTCTAATAGTTTATCATATATGTCCTTGCACTCTTTGCATTTACAATGAGAATAAAAGGGTGAAGAGGGGTGAGAGAGACCACTGTAAGGGTGGAAGGGACTACTGTAAGGGTAAGAGGGATCGGTGTAAGGGTGAGAAGGACCTATGTAAAGGGTGATTTCAAACATATTTATTTTTTCTTGAGCATCCACATGTTCATCATCACGACTAGCATCAGCATCAGCATGGCCGCCACCAACATCAACAACACCCCCAGAAGAAGCACCCGGATCTGTTGCAGTAGGTTGGTTATGAAGAGCCTCAACATTAGGCTGACCTTGCCTAACTACTCTTCTTATGGATGTTGCTCCAGCCAATTCCTTCTTTATTAACTCCACTGTTGGGTCTTTTATTATATCAACAAGACCTAGAGTAATAAAAAAAGTCATCCCCAACTCCTGTTCAGTAGGCACGATCGATGGATGCACAACCTATAAAAAAGACAGACACATTTAAATTATATAATAATTTGCAGTCAGTTGGGTTAAATGTTAACACAGATAAATTATGCAACAGATAATCTATCTGTCACAATAGTTGATCTGTCTGTCGCAACAGATTAATAATATGTTGCATCAGATTACCCATCTGTTGCACCAGTTACAGTAGACGGGTAATCTGTTACAGTAGATGATCCATCTGTCACAACAAATGGCACATCTGTTTTAATATCTTTCTTTGAGTCAAATTATTTTACTTGAAAGGAAACATATTGCATCATCCGGAGGGTTAAAGAGATCAACCTCCTTAATTCTTATGTTGCTCTTTGCAGCCAACCACCTAAGGATCCTTGGATGAGAAACCTCATTCGGGTAATCCTTGACCTGCTTTCGGAGGGGAGGAATGGCTTCAAATGTCCAAGCCTAAAAAATGTAAATAGAAAGCACGTAAAAAAAGTCATAATAGTCATTCAATATAAATTAATGGATAAGTAAACAAATAGTAATTAAATTTACCATGAAAGCCCAAAGAAAGCCTTATAATGTGATTGTCTTTGGGGATAACTTTATCAGTAAATATTTGACAGTCAAGTTGTAGTTGTCATATCCCAGGGATAATTGTTGAATTTCTCAAAATCCTTAGCAAGCACCAATAAATCATTTTCTATGACTTTGTTGACGTCTCTTGCCAATATAACGAAATGGGCAAACTAAACTAAGCACAATTGCTCCTTGTACTTCTTTGGTGTGTTTTTATCCTTGAGATCTTGTATCAACGTCGCGGCTTTGTAGCTACGTCCAGTAATATTGAACAACCCACATATATTTTCCTTATGTTTGTTGGTTTTGGTGGGTGGTTGCATGGACAATGTCTTCCCTTTATTTGATGGTGGTGGTTTGTCTGTCCTACTTGCCTTAAACTTTTTGCGGCGTGTTTCCTTGATGAGAGGTTTATTTGAACGATCATATCTCAAGCCTGTCACTATGGGAAACTCTTTCATGCCAAAACAAAACGACATGCCACAGTAGTTGATCTAAATTTCATCCATCTTTTTGCCCTCCTCCTTCAAATCTTTATCATCCCCCACAAGCTTGATCTTACACTTGAGAAGACCATATACCATGCTCATTTGGAAATGGGCAATGTTGTCCTCAGGCAGATCAAGAAAGTGTCTAAAGCAGCTCTTCTTAAATAATTAATCTAGTTTTTTTTTCTTCGTAGTTTTTCTAAAGTCGTCAAAAGGTTTCACCAACTGACATTTAAGTACCAAATCAACAGTTGGTTCTGCAGGGTCATCTATCGGCATCGCAACTTGAATCATGTAAATACTAATAGTTTTCATAGGATCATGATGGAATTTTGATCTTAAGTCATGGTCCATTGGTGATGCATTATCATTATGTTGATTATCATCCTCTTTCTCACTTTCTACTTCCTCTTCTTATTTATCATCATGTTGATCATCATCCTCGTTCTTACTTTCTACTTCTTCCTCTTCTTGATTATCTTCTTCTTCCTCCTTACTTTTATTATCCTCACCAGCCTCTAAATACCCTTATCTACCTCGCTCAACATCATATTCATAACTTTTCTCAGCTACACTTTTCTCTGGCTGAGATTGTTCAGGAAGTTCCTCCGAATTCATCTGTACTCAAGCCTTTTTTGTTAGGTGGTCAGAAATTGATCCACTTTCAGTTTCTTTTCTTTTGGGAGACATCTTTTAACTACAATCAATAAAAAAAATAAAAAATTATATTACATTTGATGTTTGCATAATTTTTTAAAAAAGGTAAGATAAATTTTTATACGTCATATTACAAAATAATATTCCAACGGATAACCCATCAATTTAAACAGATGAGAAATCTATTTGAAGACCTATTTAATATCTCCCAACAGATATTCCAGTTGTTGGAACAGATAGACCACCACCAACACCATTAATGCCACCAAGACCACCAACACCATCACCAATACTACCACCAAGACCACTAACACCATCACTAATGCCACCACCAAGACCACCAACACCACCACCAATGCCACCAATACCAATACTAAGACCACCGAAACTACCTCCAAGACCACCAATACCAACACCACCACCAACAACCATCAACAACACCATAAACACCATTCAACAATACCACGACAATCAATAAAATACTGTAACAAAAACTAGGGTTTTCTCGAGTTCTTCCTACATTTTTAGCATTAAAATTCAAAATTGTTAATCCATTCTCAAAGATAATACAACTAAAAGTCTTCTTTTTCATCATAAACTAAAAAACCCTAATTTTTAGAATAAAGAACAAATGTTGATTTCTTCTCGAACTTTGTTACCTGCGAAAACTAAGAAAATGATGGATACAAGAAAGAATGAAGTCAAAAATAACAATTATGTGGATGAAAATGAGAAGAAAATCGATTTGTTTTGAAGGGTTGAGCAATATGTTGAGTAGTTGTTGTCTGTATTGTTAAGAGAGAAAGAAAAGAGCGAGAACTCTAGATTTGAAATGATGAAATATTTTTATGCAAATGGATAATTTGTATGCATTGATTTGTATTTTTGAAAAGAATGACAAGTTTTGAAATAGTTAATTTGGTCTGAATTGATCTTACTTATGTTTTAAAAAGATTTAATTTTTAACCGTTTCATCACAATAAATTGTATTAAGTTCAACTGAAACACTGAAAAATTTAGGTATTAGCTCAGTCATAAGTTACTATGAATCGTTTTGACTCGGATTGATTGATTTGCGATTCAGGTCGGGAAGAACGCAATACCAATATCATGCAATTACAAAGACTCAATTGAAATTATAGTTGACCCTATGAACCCATCCCTAGTTCTAGCATAAATGAATTTAGGTATTAGCTCAACAATAAGTTAATGCGAATTGTTTTGACTCGGATTAATCGATTGGTGACTCAGGTCGGGAGGAATGCAATACCAACATCATGCAATTGCAAAGACTCAATTGAAATTGTAGTTGACCCTATGAACTCATCCCTAGCCCTAGCTAAATGAATTTAGGTATTATCTAGTAATAAGTTAATAAGAATCATTTTGACTCGGATTAATCGATGGGTGACTCAGGTAAAAAAGAATGCAATACCAATATCATGCAATTGCAAAGACTCAATTGAAATTGTAGTTGACCTTATGAACTCGCTATAGCAAGTGTGGTGAGGAAAAATCTTAGAATTTCTCTCAATTTTACCTTTTTAAAATGCACCCTCAAACCATGATATTTCAGACTAATCCCTTTATGTCAGGTTTGATATCGGGAGTTCTACTCACCTGAATTCACTTTCGAAAAATTCTACGTATTCCTTATCATCTTAGCTAACATAAAAATATATTAAATATTTTCACATTTACCCAATCCATTATTTCCCAATACTATACCTTACGCGCATTTCACCTAAGCCTAGCCTAATCTAAAATTTCTAACTTCTAATTTGGTAAAATACTTAACCCAAAATGTTATATTCTAGACTCACCCGTAGCAACGAAAAGGATCATTACAATAGATAGCAATTTACACATTGTTTTTACTTAAACAATCAATTAAGAAAAATGAGTCAAGAACATCAGTAAGAACATACCTGTACACATTCTCTTATTTTTGTTAAGTGTAGAGCATATTTCATAGGCTGTTGTGAGAATTCAATTGTAGAGCGAACACCATTCAAACTAAAGGGCAGGCTACATCTTTCAAACTGCCATGAGTTCTTCATTCAGATTCTGATCCAATGTTTTGGACTCAGACATTTTCAATTGTTTGGGTTGATCTAGTTTATTAACATTATAGTAGTTTTGATACAATGACTTTCATGTTCTAGGGGTTGTTAGCTTTATTATTCCGCATCTTTCGTTGGATTATGGATTTCAATTTTTATTAATGTAAAACAACTAGTGAGCCTTTTTGTTTGACTATGTTTTGGTTAGATGGTTCTCCCACCGGGAGTTAGTGTGGGTGCCACTCACGGTGGATTTAGGCCATGACATGTATACACTTGTATTTTATATGGTACTTGGTTCATCTCGCATCACCTGATTTCCATGGCATTCATTCATTCATATGCATCGTCTATCACAAATATGATTATTTATTGTTTGTACCTATCGGTCTTATGGAGGGCTGGTTAGGTTAAGTTTGTAACTAACCACCACATCCACCATCATAACTAGAACCAACGCCAAGTCGCCAACTGCCACAACACATTCTTCAGTCGCCACCATTAAATCCGTCAACTACTTACATCTACCAACTTCACCATTACAACCACCACCACTGCCAACCGCTATAGTTAGTCACTACCATACTTAACTTCACCATTACAACCATTTCCACTGCCAACAGCTATAGTCAGTCGCTACCACACTTACCACCTCCATCGTTATAATTATATTCATTGCCACCACCGCCGTCACCATCACTACCACCACCACCACCACCACATCCACCATCATAACTAGCATCAACACCAACTATCACCAATACATCATCAACCACCATACATTTTTCGCTCACCACCATTAATACTGCCAACAATTAACATCAACCAACTTCATCGTCATAGCCACCACTGCCAACCGCTACCATCACGTCAGTCACTACAACACCAACCACTCCACCATCACAACTATCATCACCACAATTATTAGCTACTAATACAAACCATTACACCACCACCACAAATCATCTACACCATCATTAGCGACAGATTCTTACAAGAGTTGTAGAAGAACCATATTTACGTAAGTGCTTCCTACAACTATGCTCCTATAATCCTATGTCTATTAATAAGTCTAGAACCAATTTAGAGACGGGAACATTAGTGAATATTGGTTGAACCAAAAACATATAGCAAGATACAACTGAGGTTTGTTGCATATTGCTTTCTATATTCTCAAAACACCTAGAATTCCTCTCCTTCCAAATACTCCACCAAATATAAAATTTAATTTTTTTTAATATTTAATTACTTTTTTATTTGAATTGCATATTTACTATGTTTACAAATAAACAAATTATGCACATTCTTAATCATCCAATGTTCAAACGTAGAGACAATATCCTAATATTCATATGTGCGTTCAGATTCAAACATCTAAATCTTAATGAAAAAAAATTGGGACCTTACACTAAAAAGTGTACTTCTCTACATGTAAGAGTTCTTATTCATGACAAAAGAATAAAGGAAGATCTACTTCAAAATATTTCCTTGAAATAATTAAAAAGGAAAAGCATTGCCCTGTTAAAATTTTGCAACATCACATTGGCTACCAGATGAATTTCCACTTCTACATCAAGTCGATTGTCCTAAAACCATAGGAGAAGGATGCTGAAAACTAAAGCTTTTGAAACACATTTGTGATATCGGTTCCTACCTAAGCCTTGGAGGGCAGAGTAACTCGGTACTTATGCTAGCGGGAGGTAGCAGGTACCCAATGAAATAGTCGAGGTACACACAAGCTGAGCAGACACCAACATCATAATTTCATAAAAACAAAAGGATTTGAAACTCTGGCTCATTCACTCAAAGCAAAACACATCAATTGTCACCAACACGAGAAAGAATGCTATAGAATCGTATGATCACAAGAGGAAAAAGCTCTTTATCCACCTTATCAACTACCTTGCTTGATGCAAAGGGTTATGGTTATTGTAGATGGTGATTGGTGACTTACTAGAACCAGCAAAAAAACAAGAAACAGCTGAAGCACCAATCTTTAGATGCCCCAATCAACTACGTGTAGGGTAAGTGCTTACTGAAAAATGTTATAGAGATGTACTCCCTCCCTCGGTCCTGATCAAGTACTATAGAGATAGTCCTTAAGAAGACACTTGAGTAACTATGATGTTGCATCAACAAAATATAAACCAAAACCTCAAGCATTACTGTACAGAGGAATAATATACGCAGTTGAACATATTAGCTAGTCAAGTACCGCTTTAGTTACAATTGCCAAATAGACCAGTCACATGTCGCATATGTACATGTATTAGAATATGTAGATCCATTAAACTATACTATACTGGCATACATGATGATAGTAATGCAAAGTTCGAATAGACTTTTACCTACACTTCCCTGTTTTTTATTGATCATCAGAAAAGACACTTTCCTAAACAAATTAGCTAAGAGTACTTAGTTTGACATCCTTCTGCATACCATAAATTAACTTCGACTAGCTTTCTCCAAGATGTTCCATGTCTGTTTTGTTCAATTTCAGAATAATCATCACTTTAGTGCATGATAGGACCAAAAAAAAATTATCAGAAATAATTTTTTTTAAGAAAATAGCTACAAAATTAAAAAAAAAACATTTTTTAAAATAAAAAAAGGTAAAGAAGTTGAACAAAATTTTTAACACGTGCTTATCGATAGAAGAAAAGGATATCTGGATCATAGTCGGTACGATTCATCGCGTACCTTGGGAAAAAAATGTAAATCAGATCAAATGTTAGTACGAATCTCAAGATAAAAGGATGGTCCACTGAGGCGATTACCTGTCCACCACTCCTACCACGGCCCCATTGCCTACCTTTTTGAAATCCCCAATCAAAATCAACACTAATAGGGCGATCATCAAGAATTGTTCCACTGATATATTTGACAGAGTCTTCAGCATTGTCTCTGGAGGTACTTGTCTCTGGAGTAGTACCTGAAAATAGTTTTGAAATTATTATCGCTGCAAATGATCTTCTCCTAACCTTCTTTTTGGTTAAGATATTTCCCTTAACCTTCTTTTGTTTTCTGCTTTAGCTTTTTTCCACTTGTACCAGAGGAAGGGGGCACTGGCCTAATGGGAGATAAACTCAAAGATATAGATGTAACAAACTACAACGTACACCTTCATCCCAAACAAGAAAAAAAATACACCTAATACCATCGTGGTGCTTATAAAAAGAATTCACTCCTCATACATCTAGATCCATTGTTCACTCTCAACCACCTCTGTATCATCCTATCTCAACACAACTTAATAGCACCTCTCAACTTGAACCCTGCATATCGAATCTTCTACTCATGCAGTATCTTTGAACCAAAGAACAACTGGAACCAATGTTCAGACTCGTGTAAAAGACAAGGTTCATCCACTATTTTCAGCAGATATCTGTCTTGCCTTCTGCCCATGTCATTGGCTGTACTCTAAGACAGTCAATTTCCCACAAAAAAAAAAAAAAAGAAGAAAAACAAAAGAAAATTATATTGATCCCTTGCCTCTACCAGTTATCTTGTCCTCACTTGGAGAACCTCTGTGGTCTTGATTGCATCTAATGGATTCAGATTGAATATAATATGCTAGGAGAGCACGTCAAATCATAATAAACACTATACTGAACATATAATGATTGTAGTATCAGCTCCTATAATAATATTCAGCATACTTCTTAAGTTCCTTGTCTTGTCATCTAAATATCAAGACACCACGGGTAACAGTTGACTGATTATCTTGAAAGATTAAAAATGGAGGACGTGATTCTTAAATTTGTTAGGTGGCATGACAAATGCAAAAATACATAAAATGAAAACCTTAATGAACAAGTAGACAGAAATAGAACTAGAGAGAACTAGTTAACCTGGAGCAGGTGTACCATAACTGGAGAAGAAACTATCATATTGAAAGTTAGCAACACAAAATGGAAGAAATTGGAGACTGAAAGAAAGTTCAGCTCATACATTACAAAGCAGAATCCACAAGGAGTTTTGGAATTCTTATCCAATCCCATCACTATCTTTTTAATCTCTCCAGCACGAGAGAACAGCTCATATACTTGCTCCTCTGTTGTGTAGAAAGACATGTTCCCCATATAAACAGCTATCGACCTTAACAAAGCATCTTCAAATTCTTCTTGCGTTCCTGGAAACCTTCTGTCCCTATATGCAGAAAGCTTTATCTAAATCCTAAGAGAAAAACAGCAGAGAAAATGTTAAAAGATAGTTAAAAGCAAATAAAACCTAGATTAAGAAAGGACATGAGTTCATAGGACACCACAATCTCTTGATGTGAAAATCTCATGAAATGCCAATGGAAATGAAGGAGACTCAATTGCAGCACTTTGCTGAAATTATACAGAAGTATGTAAGTCATAGATGTATCTTGCTTCCTAAACAACAAACTTTCGAGTTAAATCAGAAAGCCAGGACTTGAGTTGTTAGCTACTCATAATACCAAGGCTTATAGCTTAGTAGTATCTGTTCAAGTCTACATGCAACAGGTGTGTGTTCGATTCTCATGGCCCCCTTTCCTCGACTTCCTTCGTAACAGAAAAGGTTTAGTAAATAAGCCATTAGCTCCTCGGATGAGCAGCTATACACGGGTTAAAGCATAGTGTACAAAGTTATAGTAACATTTTTTCTACATAATTTTCCAAAGGTTGTGCTTTCACAGGCAGGAGAAGATCCCTTCGGGCATCAGTACAATCCACGAAAACACAGAATAAAAAAACAACTTAAAAACATGAAAGCAATGGACAAATTGATTAACGAACAAATATACCATGTATAAAGCATATTTGAAAAATCAAAGAACATTGTGGCATTCATATTACCTTGAACAGAGAAACCATTACGTTCTTCTCCTAAGGATAACTCCCACTTTGTATCTTTTGCGCCTAGTAACTGCAACATTCTAATTCGAATTAAGAATAGCAGGAAAACAATTCGTCAAGTTATAAATAAGCTCATAGACAAAAGACTGATTAATCATTCAAGATAATAGTTATCAAGTTCACTAGTACACTAGCCTCAACTTAACAGCCAGCATTTTGATAGACTGATTCAGAGCTAAATGATAGTTTATAAAAAAATAGCATATTCTAAATGAATCTAATTGAGAATTCTGACCTCCACAGGGCTGAAAACTCAGAACATTGATAAAAGTTCCATAAAACATAATCAAAAAATTCCATAAGTTATTCAAAAAGAATCAAAATTTTATGCCCTTACTTTGTTGCTCTATTCCTTTATTTTCTTATTCAAAAATATTCGGTCATTTGACTACTGATAGTCAAAGTAAGATTAATATACCATCACGACTTTAAACCTCCCGCCACCACATGGAAACATACAAGAATGCATAACCTGTAAAAATCAGAAAAAACATTGACAAATTGGTATAAACAAGGCCACCTTCAAGTGAAGCGGCTAAAGCATGTAGTTCATGAGCGTGTCTATTACCGAGAACCAATTTGGATTCATGTTGGGGAGTTCAACTATATAAGTTATTCATCTCGTAAGGAGATTAATGGAGCATTATAGAGAGAGTAAGAAAGATTTACATATGGTGTTTATTGACCTAGAAAAGGAATACGATAAAGTCCCTATAGGGTTCTATGGAGAAGTTTGGAGGCTAGAGGTGTACCTATTGCTTACACTAGAGCGATGAAGGATATGTTTGACAGAGCTAAGACACAAGTAAGGATAATAGGAGAGTCGATGCACCTTCCAATCGTGATGGGGTTACACCAGAAATCAGTTTTAAGCCCATTTCTGTTTGCCTTGGTGATTGATGAACTATCGCAGCCTATCCAAATGGCAGTGTCATGGTATCTTCTATTTGCAAGAGATGACTTAATATTGATTGACAATACATACACAGAGTTAATGATAAGCTGGAGGTTTGGAAACAGACCCTAGAGTCTAAGGATTCAATTTAAGCAAGACTACGGTAGAGTACTTGGAGTGCTAGTTCAGAAATGCACATGTGACAAATGTAGAAGCAAGGATTGACACACGAGTCATCTCTAACAGAGGAAGTTTCAAGTGTCTGGGTTTAATAATTAGGGAAATTGAAAAACTAACAATGATATTACACATCGTATTGGAGCGGCTGGATGAAACGAAGGCCCACATCCGGTGTCTTATGTGATAATAGTGTGCCCAAAGACATAATGGTAAGTTCAATAAAATGGTTGGCATACCAGTTATATTGTTCGGGGAAGAGTGTTAGCTGGTCAAGACCTTACACATCCAAAAGATGAAAACAATTTTTGATAACAGTGATGTTTTGGCCAGTTTGTGCGCACCTTGACTAATTTCACGGGATACCTGCCACCAGCAAGCGAAGGTAAGAATGTTGAGATAAATATATGGGCATACTAGGAGAGATAGAATTAGAAACTTAGATACTCGAAAAAAGGTGGAAGTGACGTGACCTCCGTGGTGGACAAAATGAAGGAGGCGAGACTGAGATGATTTAGGCATGTGATGAGTAGATGCACAGATGCCCCAATAAGGAGTCCTGAGAGGTTTGTTATAGTAAGTCTACAGGACGGAGAAGTAAGCCGAGAAGCATAGTGGAGAGGTGACTAAACAGGTCGCAGCACACCAGCAACTTACTAAGGATATGACTCTAGTAGGAGGATATAGGGATCGAGGATTAGGAAACAAGGTTAGCAAATAGTGTTGTATAGTTTCCCTAATCAATAATGCTATTATATACTCTTCTACATTCTTATTCTTCAATATTATTATTACTTGTTTTCTTTGCTTCAGTTATCGTATCATTGGTTGTTGTTGTTGTTCTCTTCTCCATTATTTTTAGCATGATTGCCTCACTATTGTACAGCAGACCTCTATAACATTACTTCGTTATAACGACATTTCACTATAGCAACTTGATTTTCTAAGGAACTGATTTTTCATGTTATGTTTTACTTCTCTATAACGACATTCTACCTATAACATCAATGGCATTTGTTATAGCAGTACACTCTGTAAAATTACCTCTCTCTAACAGCATACTCAATATTATGTAATAATAGTTTGTAAGAAATATATTATGTACAAAATAAAATACCAGAATATTTATGGAAATCATCATTAATGTCATGCACACAATAAATTTTAAGTACGAATATCTAATCTAAAGAAAAAAATTGTATTTAAATGGTGCACGTCACTTATTTCATAACTTCACGAGGAAAAGACTAGTAATGTTTGCTTTTTTTATATTCATGCATTGCATGATTTTGCATACTTTTGTTTAGGCAAAATGGTTCAATAGACCCTTATACTATGTCCGTTTTGTAATATGAATACTCCTACTTATGTGTTTGTTATCTGAACCCTTGAACCCACTAAAAAGCAACATTTTAAACCCTTTAACCATTGATCGAACCTATGTGGCATTAAAATGGCTTACTAGGACAAAGTGCGTGCAGGCACGCGCCTAAGGTACGAGTGGGGGTCAATTTTTGTCAATTTTATATTAAAAAAAAAAAAATTAAAAAAAAGTAATATTAAAATAATATATTTATATTAAAATAATATTAAAATTAAAAAAAAAAAAAGGGCAGTCAGCCTTTCCCCTACAAACCCCCCACCCCCCTCTTCCACACATGATTTCTCTCCCCCTTCCCCCACCGTCCCCGTCCACCACCACCCTCACCATTTCCAATGCCGAAACCAAATTCATCATCACTAACTCCTCCACCACCATCATCACCACTAAAGCCTCCTATAATTTGGTCAAATCCATCATTTGCACCTCCATGACCCTTGCCAAATTCGAAGCCTGCACCAAAACCACCATTACAGCAACTCAAAACAAAGCAACAACAACAACAACAACAAACCCAGTGTATTCCCACCTGGTGGGGTCTGGGGGGGGTAAGATGTACGCAGTCCATACCTCTACCTCTAAAGAAGTAGAAAGGTTGTTTCCGAAAGACCCCCGGCTCAAGACACAAGATACCACACAATTACAAAGCAAAACACCAAACGAGGTTACAAAAATATATAACATAAATACGGCATCCAAAAGTGAAAGTGAAAGTGAAAGTGAAAGTAAAAGTAAAAGAAAACAAAGGAGAGCACCCAGGTTCGTACTAAAACAAGGGACACGGAAACATAACCAGGATACTACCCCCAGCAAGTAATTCCCTACACAAGCGACCCATACTGGCCCTAGTCCTCTAGTCTTCTGCCCTAATTCGCATCCTCCAGACTTTCCTATCTAGGGTCATGTCCTCGGTGAGCTGTAACTGCTCCATATCCCGCCTAATCACCTCACCCCAGTACTTCTTCGGCCTACCCCTACCCCGCCTAAAACCATCCATCGCCAGCCTCTCACACCTACGAACCGGGGCATCCATGCCCCTCCTCTTCACGTGACCGAACCAGCTCAATCGGACTTCCCGCATCTTGCACTCCACCGGGGTCACACCAGCCTTCTCCCTGATAGTCTCGTTCCGAACTCTATCCCCTCTAGTCAGCCCACACATCCAGCGCAACATCCGCATCTCTGTCACCTTCATTTTTTGGATGTGGGACTTCTTAACTGGCCAACACTCCGCTCCATACAACATGGCCGGACGGACTACCACCCTGTAGAATTTGCCTTTAAGCTTGGGCGGCACCTTCTTATCGCACAGCACCCCCGACGCGAGCTTCCACTTCATCCATCCCGCCCCAATACGGTGCAAGACATCCTCGTCAATGTCCCCGTTTCCCTGGATCACGGACCCGAGATACTTGAAACTACATACCACCTGTGATTCCAACTTCACTACCACCTCATCCTCCAGCCTCACGTCAGTAAACTTGCATTCCAAATACTCTGTCTTGCTTCTGCTCAACCTGAACCCTTTAGACTCAAGAGTTTGTCTCCACACCTCTAATTTATCATTCACACCCCCTCGAGTCTCATCAATCAGAACTATATCGTCTGCGAATAGCATACACCACGGCACCTCCCCTTGAATCCGCCGCGTCAACACATCCATTACCAAGGCAAACAAAAAGGGGCTAAGAGTAGATCCCTGATGCAATCCTGTCAAGACGGTGAAATGCTCTGAGTCTCCTCCCGCCGTCCTCACCTGAGTTTTTGCTCCCTCATACATGTCCTTAATTGCTCTGATATAAGCCTGCGGAACTCCACTCACCTCCAAGCACCTCCAAAGCACCTCCCTGGGGACTTTATCATATGCCTTCTCCAGGTCGATAAACACCATGTGCAGGTCCTTCTTCCTTTCCCTATACTGCTCCACCAGCCTCCGCACCAGGTGGATTGCCTTCGTCGTCGAGCGGCCAGGCATAAACCCAAACTGGTTTTCCAAGATAGACAATATCCGTCTCAGCCTCACCTCGACCACTCTCTCCCAAATCTTCATAGAGTGACTCAATAACTTAATCCCTCTATAGTTATTGCAACTCTGGATGTCCCCCTTATTCTTATAGAGAGGGATCATGGTGCTCCACCTCCAAGCCTCGGGCATCTTTGCCGTCTTGAAGATTTCGTTGAACAATCCAATCAACCACCTTACAGCAGCCTCTCCAACGAACTTCCAAAACTCCACTGGTATCTCGTCCGGCCCCGTCGCCCTACCCCTTCGCATCTTGCAAACAGCCTCTCTAACCTCTTCTACCCTAAAACGTCTACAATAACTAAAATCCCGACACTCCTCTGAGTGTTCCAGTTCCCCTAACTCAATAGCTCTATCCCCTTCGTCATTCAAGAGCCTATGGAAGTACGACTGCCATCTATCCTTAATGTGGCCGTCCTCCACCAACACTCTACCGTCCTCCCCCTTAATGCACCTCACCTGGTCGAGGTCACGCCCCTTCCTCTCCCTAGCCTTAGCAAGTCTAAACAACATTTTCTCCTCTCCTTTCCCCTGTAACCCTGCATACAAGCGCTCGAAGGCGGCCGTCTTAGCTGTCGTGACAGCTGACTTAGCCTCTTTCCTAGCAAGCTTGTACTCCTTCCTATTTACCCGCTTCTCTTCTTCGTCCTTACTCTCAACCAACTTATCATACGCCCCTTTCTTGATCCCCACTTTCTTTTCCACCTCTTCATTCCACCACCAATCCCCCCGATGGTGCCCGGCTCGGCCCCTAGAAACACCCAACACCTCACTTGCATTCTCCCTGATGCACCTCGCCGCCCTATCCCACATACTATCCACGTCCCCCCTACACTCCCAGACCCCCATACCCGCCAACTTCTCCCCTATCTCCCACGCCTTCACTGGCGTCAAGCCGCCCCACTTAATTCTAGGTCTACCCTCCTTACTCCTCCTCTTTCCAATCTTCTTAATACCCAAGTCCATAACCAAGAGCCTATGTTGGGTCGAAAGATTCTCACTCGGGATAACCTTACAGTCCCTACACAACACCCTATCCCCTTTCCGAAGCAACAAAAAGTCAATCTGGGTCCTGGCTACCGCGCTTCGAAAGGTGATCAGGTGATCGTCCTTCTTCGGGAAGCTCGAGTTCACCACCACCAGCCCGAAGGACCTCGCAAACTCCAAAAGAGTAGTCCCCTCTTCATTTCTGTCCCCAAAACCAAAACCACCATGCACATCACCAAAGCCTCCCGGTAACGCCCCGATGTGCCCGTTGAAGTCTCCTGCTACAACAATCTTCTCCGAGCTAGGCACGCCTCTCACCACCTCCTCCAAATCCTCCCAAAACCGCATTTTCTCCTCCCCCTCCGAGCCCACATGGGGCGCGTAAGCACTACACATGTACAGGGTAAACCCCCGAATGACCAACTTAATAGTCATCAACCTATCATTGATCCTCTTCACCTCCACGACCTGACCTCTAAGCTCTTCATCTACTAAGATGCCAACTCCATTCCTACGCCTCTCGCTCCCAGAGTACCACAACTTGTAACCATCCACATTCCTAGCCTTAGACCCTACCCACTTGGTCTCCTGGACACACGCAATATTGATCCTCCTCTTCCTAAGAATCTTCACAAGTTCTATGGACTTACCCTGAAGGGTCCCTATATTCCAAGACCCAACTCTCAGCCTACCCCCGCTACCCGGGCGCCCTCCTCTACCACCCCCGCTGCCAAACCTTGGCCTCCTTCCCACTCCCGCCCTTTCCACATCCCCCGCCCCCACAACATCCCCACGCCCCAACCCCCTTGAACATGACCCTATCCAACCATTACCGCCCACAGCCACTACTACGATAGAATATAAGAGAGAATATACTCAAAGGCAAGATGCTGAAGCCATACTTATCCCTGTTATTGGTGTCCTTACTGCCATTCTAGCTCAAAAATTCCAACTTTTTTTTGTATGTAGAGATTAGTAATTTTATGTTGTCAATACAAACTCAACATAACCCAAATTTAACACTCACAGATCTAGAGAGAAAAACCCGACCAAACCTAGAGATCTAGTGAGAGAAAGAGGAAATGAGAGAACCAACAATGGAGAACGCTTCACTATCTCCACCACCACAAGCTTTACTTGAAAGACTCAAAAGATTATGGACAAGAAGATGTTTTTGCACTATAGGATGAACTTTCTCGTGAAGAAAAACATCTCCTTGTTAGCTATAGGGATACAAGACGGGGGAAAGAGGGGTGGGGAATGGGGAACTGGTCGGGGTAGCAGGTGTGGGGTGGAGATGGAGAAGAAAGCCCTAGCCCAACCATTTTAATTTTAATTTTTTTAATTCTCAATTTAATTTTTTAAATATTTAATTTCTTATATGCATTTTAAAAATGATGAGGAATTTAACGTAGTATTTAAAATGATGTGGAAGCTGATATGGAATCTAATACAATATTTAAAAATAACATGGCAGTTGACATGGAGGCGAGTGTATTACACACACCGAAATAGGTTTAAAATGTTATTTTTTAATGGGTTTAAGGGTACAGATGACAAACATGTAATTAGGAGTATCCACATTACAATACGGACATAGTACTAGGGGTCACCAAACCATTTTGCCTTTTGTTTATAGCAGTTAAATGAGGTATGAACGTTAAATGTCAGTATACATATATAGCAGCACCCCTTCATAGCAGTCATGAATTTTTTGGACAAACGCTGCCATTATAGAGATGTTCACTGTATCTCATTTCCATACTTGATTTTGATATGTTTTACTTAAATAACCAAAGAGTTAAAGAAAGTTAGAATAGGGAGGTTCCAGATTGATATTACAAAATAGCTAATAAAAAAAAAATACTACAAGTGTTAGCATGAGCACTAAGCACCTTTCCCCACTTAAATACCAGACTTAGTTCGCTCCATTCAATCTTACTCAATTGAACTAAGCATCGGGAGCATTGGTTTTCTTTCTATAACTTTACATAAAACTAAGGTGTATGTCCAAGAAAAGGAATAACACCAGGAATTAGTAGAAAATGTGTCCATAGACGTTATTTTATGCACAAATTTGACATTAAAATCTCAATTCATCAAGCATAGGATACATTTCAACTCACAATTTACAAAATTAGCGCAAAAAATAATAATGAAATACGCATTTAGGTAATATAAAGTTTCATAAAATCATACCTTCTTCCGAATTAGTAGATCCAAGTGAGAGTGAAGAGAGAGAGAGGTCGTGTTTGAGAGTTAGAGAGGGTTGGGCCGTCGCCGGCGTTTGCTCTCAAAGGACTCTGAGAAAGAAAACTGACGGTACAGAATCAAAGAAGGATTTGGTCCCATTTGAGAGCGAGCAGTGACAAAAAAACCCTGGAATTTGGTCTAATTTATTTGTTTGTTGTGTATATATGAGATGACCAGTAGAGCTGACAATACTGCCTGGCCCAGCCTATGGATTTGAAGTTTGACAGATCAGGTCAGGCTGTTCCATCAACGTTATAGGTCAGAAAATAGCAAGTTTAACCCATTATATTATAGGTTGTGGGTCTTCACGGGTCAATCCACTTTTCAAAATATATTATTTTTATAATTTTAATTTTAATTTTAAATTACTAATTACATAAATATTTACAATATAATATTACATGGAGGTACAACTTGTTAATCAGGTCTCAAATTTATAAAAAAAAAAACTAATAATCTGTGAATTAAATAACTTTTGGTACCAAATTCAAATCAAATAGAGATGTTGAAAAACAAACAAAACTGTTAATAAGTAATAATATAACTAGCTAAATAACAATATTAACCTAATTTTATTTTAATTGATCACAATAAAACACAAAGAAATGTCAATGTTTAGTCAATTAAAAGTGAAAATGAACTTCTCAAAAAAACTCATATGATGTGTTCAAACGGACTAGGCTAAAAAGCCATGTTCTTAAACGGGTTAGGCTAAAAAACCTTGTCCTTAAACGGCCTGCAAAAATCTTAGCCCAACCCTAACAATTTACAGGCTGGTTCGAGCTAAAAAGCTTTGTTCTTAAACATACTACAAAAATCTTAGCCCAACCCTAACAATTTACGGGTTGGGTCGGGCTTGGCCCTACATTAACGGCTCTAATGAACAGGGGAAAGACACATCAACACTTCGATTTTAGTTGAGAAAAATAAAATAAAAATGAAATTGAAAAAAAAAATAAGTAATAGATTTAAGGGATAATCTATTTTTTATTTTTATGTATTCTTTTAAAATAAATATTTAGAGTGTGAGTTCAGTGATTTGACGCATGAGGTTGATGCGGTACTGAAGCTCGCTTCTCAGGCCATTCAAAATACGGTTCGTCTTTCGATTCAACCGATAAGAAAATACTCATAAAATTGAAAAAGTAGTAACTAACATGTAAAGAAATGGAATCTTAATTGCAACCAAAATCCTACACGATGTGTTTTAATTTACAAGAATCTTCAAGTTTGAACTAAATGTTAGTTAGGAGGAATTAAGAGTTTGCATAATTGAAATAATATGTTTGTTAATTTAGTATATTCTTATTGGGTTATCGGTTTACCCAATAACCCAATAATTTTTTTTATAAAACCATTAAAAAGTTCGTTAACCCAATAACGATAAACTAATAACATATTTATCGGTTTGATTTATTGGTCGGTTCGATTTTTGCACACCCCTAATTCAAAATAATTATAGCTTTAAGGAAACGAAAAATTAGGGTGGATATTAGAAAAAAAAATTAATCAAAAGCCGACCACAACTTGTGATCATTTTTATTAGAAAAATTTAATAAATTGTATAATATTTATAATGTAATGTAAATCGGATAATTAGTAATTCTACGTATAAAGTAAAAAGATATTTATAATATAAAAAATATTTATAATGTAATGTATAACAGATTTAATAAATTATATAATTTAATGCAATGTATATAAATCAAAAAATTAGTTAATTTGGCTCCACATTAATACGAGTAGAATATTTTCTCAATCGTATAATAATATCAATGCATTTTGTATATTAGCTTTTGAATACGATATTATATATATACCTCGTAATACATCGTATTAAGCTGATGAATTATCGGTTAATTAGCTTACATCATTATAACTCCAACATTGTATTATACCTTGATCTTATGATATCAATGTATTATTCAAAATACTTGGATATATAGATTAAGTTAGCTAGCTTTTGACTATTATGTACATCACTATACAAGAGATGTGTGTGTATATATATAACTATCAATTTCAAAATGCGTACTATACACATCACATACACGAGTATATTACCTCGTAATACAACATATTTCATATATACTATGATGAATTATCGATTAATTGAGTTTACATTATTATATTATAACTTCAACAGTATACAATTAATTGATTATATGATATCAACGTATTCAATATATAATTGGATACATTTAATTAGTTTTTGACTATGTACTACGTACATCACTACGTGATATACATATAGACACACACACACTCTCTCTATCGACTATCAGGTTCTAAATACGTACTATATACATCACATACACGAGTATATTACCCTATAATGTAACATATTTCATGTATACTCTGATGAGTTATCGGTTGATTATTTCATTAATATAACTTCAACAGTACATTATTACTTTGATTGCTTCAAATCCAAGTATTCAATATACACTTGGGTACATTCAGTTGGCTTTTGACTGCTATATCAGCTATAGTCGACTGCTTACCGGAGTCGCCGGAATATGTCTCCGATCGCCGGAATTGAACTTGGGAGATGAATGGTAGCATCCACAGTCACCAATAAGTTGGTAGAGCCAAAATGGGAAAATAAGCCTTAAAATTAGCTTATATACCTAAAACTCTATTTTAAAAATAAATAAATTAAAATGCGACGCCATTGTCGCTTCGCCGCCTTGCCTCGCCATATCGCCTTTCTCGCAAAGGCGTAGCCTTTTGATTTTCGCAACGCCACGGCGTGAAGAGGCGACCAGGCCTCGCCTCGCCATTCGTCATTGGCGACGTGGCGAGCGCCTTTTACAACACTGGAGTGTATGTTACTACTAGGTGGGTGCCCTATTTCTTATGTCTTAGTTTCTATTTTTCTTATTCCGTGTTGCTCTTATTTCTCGTATCTCATATTTCTCTAATTTTGTTTTATTATTTCTTATTCTTTATTTCGGTTATGTCATCCATCCCCTTATGTACTATCCTTTATCTTGAGCCGGAGGTCTATCGGAAACAGCCTCTCTACCTCTTCAGAGATAGCGGTATGAACTACGTACATCTTACCCTCCCCAGACCCCACGTCGTGGGAATACACTGGGTTTGTTGTTGTTGTTGTTGTGAGTTGAAATGCTTGATGAATTGAGATTTTAATGTCAAATTTGTGCATAAAATAACGTCTATGGACATATTTTCTACTAATTCCTGGTGTTATTCCTTTTCTTGGACATACACCTTAGTTTTATGTAGGGTTATAGAAAGAAAACCAATGCTCCCGGTGCTTAGTTCAATTGAGTAAGATTGAATGAAGCGAACTAAGTTTGGTATTTAAGTGGGGAAAGGTGCTTAGTGCTCATGCTAACACTTGTAGTATTTTCTCTTTATTAGCTATTTTGTAATATCAATCCGGAACCTCCCTATTCTAACTTTCTTTTGTTCTTTGATTACTTAAATAAAACATATCAAAATCAAGTATGGAAAAGAGATACAATGAACCTCTCCGTAGTGGCAGCGTTTGTCCAAAAAATTCATGGCTGTTATGGAGGGGTGCTGCTATATATGTATACTGACATTTGACGTTCATACCTCATTTAACTGTTATAAATAAAAGTATACACAATCATGCAATGCAGGAATATAAAAAAGACAAACATTAGTAGTCTTTTCCTCGTTTAGTTATGAAATAAGTGATGTGCACCATTTAAATACATTTTTTTCTTTAAATTAGATATTCGTACTTAAAATTCACTGTGTGCATAACATTAATGATGATTAATATTCTGGTATTTTATTTTGTACATAATATATTTCTTACAAACTATTATTACATAATATTGAGTATGCTGTTAGAGAGAGCTAATTTTACAGTGTGTTCTGCTATAATAAACGCCATTGATGTTATAGGTAGAATGTCGTTATAGAGAAGTAAAACATAACATGAAAAATCAGTTCCTTAGAAAATCAAGTTGCTATAGTGAAATGCTGTTATAATGAAGTAACGTTATAGAGAGGTCTGCTGGAAAATAGTGAGGAAATCATGATAAAAATAATGGAGAAGAGAACAACATCAACAACTAATGATACGATAACTAAAGCAAAGAAAACAATTAATAATAATATTGAAGAATAAGAATGTAGGAGAGTGTGTAATAGCATTATCACTACCAGAAATTCGCTATTTTCTGATTAAAATTTCCAACTGAAAAAAAGTAGTCACAAATTTCCGACTTCTTCGGTTGGAAACTCTACTTTTTTATTTTTATTTTTTAGAAAATATTATTCCAATACTATTTATGACTACAACAGTCAGAATGTTTGGTGGTAAATTGCGGGAAATGTATATTCCGACTATTGTAGTCGAAAATAAAAATAATTAAATAAATATATTACTAAATATATAATCAGACCCTTATACGGAAATTAAATAATTACTTAAATAAATTATTAAATATTTATTTTCGATCACTATAGTCGGAAATATAAATAATTAAATAAATATATTATTAAATATATAATCATACCCTAATATAAAAATTAAATAATTATTTAAATAAATTATTAAATATGTATTAGTAGGTGAGTTGCAACATAGTGAAGGCCTATATGAAGAATTTGATCCTTCTGAACTTAGATTGAATGCTAATAAGTATGGAGAAGGAACATTCGGGGCAAACGATGAGGAAGATCCAACCGATGAAAATGAAATAAGCGAGGAAGAATCACTTGATAAAAATGAAACAAGCGAGGAAGAGTTACTTGATGAAAATGAAACAAGTGATGAGGAAGAATTGATGAATGACTATGAAACAAGGGACGAGGATTGAGTTGTTATTAATAGTAGTAATGTGTAGTAACAAGGTCTTGAATTGTATTTTAGCTGCTACTTTTTGCTATTTTTCTAGACAATATAGTGTCTTTTCTTTGTTAACATTTGTAGTGCCAGTAAGAACATTTTTGGTTGTTTGATTAAATAGCAGTGGTAAAACTACTGGTACTATGCATGATTTGCTTGTCTTGTTGCATTTTCTTAAATCCTACTTCTTCAGTTCCTCTACATAAAGCAAGTTATTTATTTGTGAAGTCTTTGGTGTAGTTCGGAATTTATCCGGTGGCTAAGTCTTTCCTATTTATAATTATCCTTTCTTTATTATAGTTTTGTTCTGTCTATTAATAAAAGGTTATCTATTAAATTCTGTTTTATATCTTTTCTTTATTATAGTTTTGTTCTGTCTATTAATAAAAGGTTATCAGTTAAATTCTGTTTTATAGCTCATTGCTTCTGGATCTGAATCGAAAAATCCACATGTAACTTACATTTGGAACACTGCAATGCTTGATTATAATTTCTTCGGTTGACTGCTACTATCTGTCTGATGGTTGTTCACAATTAACATTAGCAATAGATCTATAAGACCCTGTAATTTTACTTTGGTATAGAATTGAAATACGAAACAAGCTATATTCATCGTGGGGTCTTGACATTGTGATGTCTATTAGTACAATAGTCTCTTCTTGCATTTATTAACGAGTTCTTTTTAATGTTGCAATCTTTTTTTTTGTGACCTCTAAATTTTATGACAACGAATCAACTGTGGGAGTTATTGCCAGAAATTCTTATTGTTTTATTAAGATCTCACTACTGGAAAGAAAGTTAAACAAGAGGTACACTGGAACAGAACAGAAAGGATACGAGAAAATATTAATAGTACACATACATGCTACAATAGGAGAAGAGACTGCTCTTTCAAATCACTTGTACAGTAGCGATTTTTGGAACCCAGACTAGATGATCTGATGGAAAAGAGTGACAGATAGGGCAGGTTCCTGGCAATACTCCGAGCAATCGAAAAGAGGCATGAGATGGACTTCATTCAGAGGTATCCAAATGACAAACCGCAATTGCTTCCACTCTATCACCATTTTCACCACCTAATGAAACCTTGAACACTTTGCTCTTGCTAATTGTGTGATGACAGTAGACAATCGTGTAAGCACAAAGGCATGGTATGATATGCCACCATCTTAGGAGCTGCTACTTCCTGTGGAGCATCCAAAATAGTAAACTTTTGAAGCAGGGGAGTTGAGTTTGAGAAATGAATTGTCGACAGAGCTTTGAATTGGGTTTTTCTCCCATGATGGGGCTTCACATTCTCTTAGTGTGTCTTCCATTGCTTTCCCCTGTGGAGAGTTTCGAGAGAATGAGAAACGCTGAAGGAGGTTTGGGAGTTCCTTTCGTGAAAATGGAATGGAATCGGCTTCTTCTCTGGGCAAGAAACTCTGAGAAGAAGAAAGATCCCTTCTTGGGAAACAAACAGTCACTACTTTCCCTTGTTTTAGATCATCCATACTCAAGAATGGCATTGTATACTTCCCCTTGACTAATTAAACTATGCTAAGTTGGACTTATGTTACTTATTCCTGTATTAAGTTGCAGACATATGGTAACTCAATTTACTGGAAGTTTAGATAACTCAGACTTATTGTATCGTTTTCCTGGAGAATTGAATTGCTTAAGCAACACCACGTTTATAGGTTACTCTATTCTGGAATTTCATTGCTTATGGAATACAGGGATGATACTCTGGGTGGCTTGAGTATAGTTTCCATATGAAATGTTGTATAGTTTATGTGTGATGGCATGGGCATATTTCTGTGTGTTGTTTGTTTTGTTCAATTTTGGTTGTTCTTTTTTTTTTTTACAAGTGGTTAACAAAGAAAATCAATGGCATCAAAAAGTCATGGTAATGGACGACGTAAAAAAGGAAAGAAAGGACCTGATAATCTTCCCGCAGGTCAATATGCAACACCACCACCACCACCTGTTACCACAACTCTTCAACCAGCTACTACAAATATTCTTCCTTCTCCAAGGGCAACTATTTCACTATCAAATGCATTTTTCATGCCCCCACCGCTCCACCAGTTCCAGCCCTCTTTCCATAATAATCTGCATAGTAGCTCTTTGTCTGTACCTTCGACATCATCCACATTGGAGGTCCTAGCACATCAACATCGCCATCCATTGATAGTGCTACAGCGTCTAATGCTACAGCAGGTAGCAGCTACCCAGATTCTGAAATTTAAAGAGGTAGTAGAATATGAGGGAGGCTAATTATCGCCCCTGATGGTAATGGGTAAGTAACCCTTATGGTTTTCCATAATTTTTAAAATTTTTGAAAGCTAAGAGAATTTAATATAATTTTATTGCAGGTTCATTCCCGCATATAGCGCCGAACATATGGTTATAGAAGCAACTAAACCATTTTACACGGAGTCGTGGGGTAGTTGGAACGAGATTCAACTCGACATCAGAATTCTTATGTGGAAACAGTTTGTGGTGTAATCAAAATCAAAGAATTTACCATTTCAGCATGCTATCCATGATGAATTTACCTTTGTATCCATCAACTCATTTCATGACTTTATATTAAACTATTTTGCCGACAAAGTGTGCATGGAATTCTTGTCATGAAAATGAAATACAACGCATTTTCAAGTTGAAAGCAGCTCTACGGATCAAAGAACACTTGTATGAGGCCCGGAAGAACTTGGAAAAACATGGTTGGCTTAATGCTTACGTGTGGGTCAAGTTCTTGGGAAAATGGGATACTCCTGAATATAGGGCGAGGAGGGAACGAGCAAAGGCAAATAGAGCATCTTCAACGAGTGGCTCGTTGCACACTGGAGGTTCGATGGGTTTCGCTACCCACCAACGAAGATTGGTAATATTAGCTTAAATTTCTGATTTGTTCGGTTCAGTTCAGTGTTCTAATCAGTACTTATCTCTTGCAAAATAAAGAAAACTTCTACACTGTCATGGATGAGATATTTAGCTTCGTGAATACTTAGTCACTTTCAACACTCAAAAGTGAACCTACTGTCTTCATTCTCTATGGAATTGACCTCGACTCCAAGTTGGGTAAAAATTATATTCAATAGTAGCTAAATGATATTGACCTCCAAGATGTAACCTGTGTTAAATGATATAGTTGATTATAGTTAAAATGTTTTTGTACTAGGTAAGACTCATTTGTGGTAACATCACAATGAGTCATGAGTCTATCAAGGGGTATAGAAGGAAGGCCATCTCTCCAAGTTGTATGCTAAAAATTGACATGCAGAAGTCATATGACTCAGTTCTGTGACCCTAAAGGAACTCAGTTCTTTTAGCCTTATGATCTATAGGGGATGATTGCATTTTGATTCGATTAATGTTCTGATGTCCAATTATACAATATTTGACATTGACCAGGTCATGGTATAAGGCTGTCTCATCTGTGTTTGTAGTAGTTTACTAATAAATAAATATGTCAGATACTAAAGATTAGATAATGGAAATGTTTGAACAGTATGAAGTATTCTGCTTCTGTTACATAAGAAGTTGCTTAATTTTCCTGCATTTCTAATGTGATGTTTGAAAGTACTATGATTTTAGTAGAGGATTCCAAACATAGGCTGGTAGTTCAGAAAACTTCTGAGAATTGGCCTGAATAGAAAACTTCTGAGGATTTCATGACCTTTAGATTTATTGATCTATGATGGATCATTACTTGATTCAGAGATGCGTTGGTTAGTATGCAAATGCATATGTAAACTTGGTGTCTTGTGGCTAATGGGACATTAAAGAGAATGCAAATGCATATGTAAACTTGGTGTGGCTAATGGGACATTAAAGAGAATGCAAATGCATATGTAAACTTGGTGTCTTGAATACAACAGACATATTAGCATCTTTATAAGGAGATGACATCGATGTTTCTTGCTTGCTTATCAGATACAATCATGTTCTTGGTCTTGGACTGCATTTCGTAAGAATGGTATGCTTTGTACTCCAACACATTAGTACTCCAACAATGTTGATAACATGTTCAAAAGTGTGGTTGTTTGCTATACAAACATTCTGGTTTGTGAACCATTAGTAGAGAAAAATGATGGGTATAATCACATCATGGACAAGTAAATTCTTGTTTTATACTAATCTAAACTGTCAGCCACTATATTCTTAGAAGAAGAGATCTGTACATTCTCTTGATGAGTAATGTCGATACAGATCATTGAGTTACTTCTTTTTCCATTTACATGCCTTTGGCCGGAGGATGGAGCTGTATTGATCATGTCCATTCTATTCCCTTGAGCATTTTGCTTATTCTACGGTTGTTTGACCAATATTGAGCAAACAGGAATTTAGATAGATTTTCAGAATTTATAAAAGATAGTGTTGTACAGTAGATTCACATTTAAAATGATGAAGAATTTCTACTATTTTAGAAACATGACTATAGATGTTGTTTAACATGTCTGCTTAGTGTCATTTCAATTTTATTTGAATGCATTACAGACATTTAGCATCACTTGCTTATTAGACACGTCTCTTTATATCTCTTCTATTCTACAATTGAATAGCCACATTTGCAACTTTCTCTCTTTGGTTTTCAATGTGGTTCTATTATCTTTTACAGCTTCTTCATTTCCAACTTCCACCATCTTCTTGCATGGTAATTCTTTAAGTGTGCCTGGATTTTAACAACTTTTCTCTGCTATCTACTTCTGTATATATGTCCTTTCTATTTTGTTTTTATGGTTTTCTTGTATTATATGTATATATACATTGCTTACTCTATGGCAATATTGCTTACATATTTTTACTAATATGCAATTAACAGTTCTATACTTCACTCGAATTTCAATAGAAGTAATCATGCTTTGCTATTATTACAGTACTGCTTAGAAACAAAGGTTAGCCCAGTCATGTCATGAACATCAACAACAACAACAAACCCAGTGTGGGAACACAACATGGGGTCTGGGGAGGGTAAGATGTACGAAGTCCATAACGCTATCTCCGAAGAGGTAGAGAGGTTGTTTCCGATAGACCTCCGGCTCAAGATAAAGGATAGTACACAAGGGGATGGATGACATAACCGAAATAAAGAATAAGAAATAATAAAATAAAATCAGAGAAATATGAGATACGGGAAATAAGAGCAACACAGAATAAGAAAAATAGGAACCAAGACATAAGAAATAGGACACCCACCTAGTAGTAACATACACTCCAATGTTGTAAAAGGCGCTCGCCACGTCGCCAGTGGAGAATGGCGAGGCGAGGCCTGGTCGCCTTTTCACGTCGTGGCGTTGCGAAAATCAAAAGGCGACGCTTTTGCAAGAAAGGCGACATGGCAAGGCAAGGCGGCGAGGCGACAATGGCGTCGCCTTTTAATTTATTTATTTTTAAAATAGAGTTTTAGGTATACAAGCTAATTTTAAGACTTATTTACCCATTTTGGCTCTACCAACTTACTTATTGGTGACTGTGGCTGCTACTATTCATCTCCCAAGTTCGATTCCGGCGACCGGGGACATATTCCAGTGACTCCGGTAAGCAGTCAACTATAGTTTTCTATTTTTTTTCCTTCTTTCTTCTTAATCCAACAATTGGACTTGTATCTTGGTGCTGTTTTTTTTATCCTTCCTCTTTTTCTCTCCTTCTATTTTCCTATTATATTAGTTTTATTGAAATTTTGATCATTTATATATTGTTTTATTTTTTTATATATATTGTCGCCGTATATTCAAAAGGCGATCGCCCCGCCGCTTGCCTCGCCACGTGGCGAGGCGGGACCTTGTCGCCTTTCGCCGTCCAAAACACTGATACACTCACATACCAAAGACACTTATGTACACTGTCCTATGATTACTAACCCGGCTACACAAGAACTCAGCCTGACTGCTTGTTATAACCCACACACTAACACTAGCCTTCTACCCTTATCCTCGACCTCCACACCTTCCTATCCAGGGTCATGTCCTCAGTAAGATGAAGCTGCTCCATGTCATATCTAATCACCTCCCTCCAGTATTTCTTCGGTCTACCTCTACTCCTCCTGAAGTCATCCAACGCTAGCCTCTCACACCTATGAACCAGGACATCCACGCCCTTCCTCATCACATGCCCAAACCATCTCAGCCTTCCTTCCCGCATCTTGTCCTCCACCGAAGCCACTCCCACCTTCTCCCGAATAATCTCATTCCTAACTCTGTCCCCTCTAGTAAGCCCATACATCCAATGCAACATTCTCATTTACGCCACCTTCAATTTTTAGATGTGAACGTGCTTAACCGGCCAACACTCCGCTTCATACAACATAGCCAGAAGAACTGACACTCTATAGAATTTGCCTTTAAGCTTAAGGGGCGCCCTTCTTATCGCATAACACTCCCGAGACGAGCCTCCACTTCATCCACCCTGCTCCAATACGTTTAGAAACATCCTCATCAATCTCGTCATTGAGCAAACAGGAATTTAGATAGATTTTCAGAATTTATAAAAGATAGTGTTGTACAGTAGATTCACATTTAAAATGATGAAGAATTTCTACTATTTTAGAAACATGACTATAGATGTTGTTTAACATGTCTGCTTAGTGTCATTTCAATTTTATTTGAATGCATTACAGACATTTAGCATCACTTGCTTATTAGACACGTCTCTTTATATCTCTTCTATTCTACAATTGAATAGCCACATTTGCAACTTTCTCTCTTTGGTTTTCAATGTGGTTCTATTATCTTTTACAGCTTCTTCGTTTCCAACTTCCACCATCTTCTTGCATGGTAATTCTTTAAGTGTGCCTGGATTTTAACAACTTTTCTCTGCTATCTACTTCTGTATATATGTCCTTTCTATTTTGTTTTTATGGTTTTCTTGTATTATATGTATATATACATTGCTTACTCTATGGCAATATTGCTTACATAATTTTACTAATATGCAATTAACAGTTCTATACTTCACTCGAATTTCAATAGAAGTAATCATGCTTTGCTATTATTACAGTACTGCTTAGAAACAAAGGTTAGCCCAGTCATGTCATGAACATCAACAACAACAACAAACCCAGTGTGGGAACACAACATGGGGTCTGGGGAGGGTAAGATGTACGAAGTCCATAACGCTATCTCCGAAGAGGTAGAGAGGTTGTTTCCGATAGACCTCCGGCTCAAGATAAAGGATAGTACACAAGGGGATGGATGACATAACCGAAATAAAGAATAAGAAATAATAAAATAAAATCAGAGAAATATGAGATACGGGAAATAAGAGCAACACAGAATAAGAAAAATAGGAACCAAGACAAAAGAAATAGGACACCCACCTAGTAGTAACATACACTCCAATGTTGTAAAAGGCGCTCGCCACGTCGCCAGTGGAGAATGGCGAGGCGAGGCCTGGTCGCCTTTTCACGTCGTGGCGTTGCGAAAATCAAAAGGCGACGCTTTTGCAAGAAAGGCGACATGGCAAGGCAAGGCGGCGAGGCGACAATGGCGTCGCCTTTTAATTTATTTATTTTTAAAATAGAGTTTTAGGTATACAAGCTAATTTTAAGACTTATTTACCCATTTTGGCTCTACCAACTTACTTATTGGTGACTGTGGCTGCTACTATTCATCTCCCAAGTTCGATTCCGGCGACCGGGGACATATTCCAGTGACTCCGGTAAGCAGTCAACTATAGTTTTCTATTTTTTTTCCTTCTTTCTTCTTAATCCAACAATTGGACTTGTATCTTGGTGCTGTTTTTTTTATCCTTCCTCTTTTTCTCTCCTTCTATTTTCCTATTATATTAGTTTTATTGAAATTTTGATCATTTATATATTTTTTTATTTTTTTATATATATTGTCGCCGTATATTCAAAAGGCGATCGCCCCGCCGCTTGCCTCGCCACGTGGCGAGGCGGGACCTTGTCGCCTTTCGCCGTCCAAAACACTGGTACACTCACATACCAAAGACACTTATGTACACTGTCCTATGATTACTAACCCGGCTACACAAGAACTCAGCCTGACTGCTTGTTATAACCCACACACTAACACTAGCCTTCTACCCTTATCCTCGACCTCCACACCTTCCTATCCAGGGTCATGTCCTCAGTAAGATGAAGCTGCTCCATGTCATATCTAATCACCTCCCTCCAGTATTTCTTCGGTCTACCTCTACTCCTCCTGAAGTCATCCAACGCTAGCCTCTCACACCTATGAACCAGGACATCCACGCCCTTCCTCATCACATGCCCAAACCATCTCAGCCTTCCTTCCCGCATCTTGTCCTCCACCGAAGCCACTCCCACCTTCTCCCGAATAATCTCATTCCTAACTCTGTCCCCTCTAGTAAGCCCATACATCCAATGCAACATTCTCATTTACGCCACCTTCAATTTTTAGATGTGAACGTGCTTAACCGGCCAACACTCCGCTTCATACAACATAGCCAGAAGAACTGACACTCTATAGAATTTGCCTTTAAGCTTAAGGGGCGCCCTTCTTATCGCATAACACTCCCGAGACGAGCCTCCACTTCATCCACCCTGCTCCAATACGTTTAGAAACATCCTCATCAATCTCGTCATTGAGCAAACAGGAATTTAGATAGATTTTCAGAATTTATAAAAGATAGTGTTGTACAGTAGATTCACATTTAAAATGATGAAGAATTTCTACTATTTTAGAAACATGACTATAGATGTTGTTTAACATGTCTGCTTAGTGTCATTTCAATTTTATTTGAATGCATTACAGACATTTAGCATCACTTGCTTATTAGACACGTCTCTTTATATCTCTTCTATTCTACAATTGAATAGCCACATTTGCAACTTTCTCTCTTTGGTTTTCAATGTGGTTCTATTATCTTTTACAGCTTCTTCGTTTCCAACTTCCACCATCTTCTTGCATGGTAATTCTTTAAGTGTGCCTGGATTTTAACAACTTTTCTCTGCTATCTACTTCTGTATATATGTCCTTTCTATTTTGTTTTTATGGTTTTCTTGTATTATATGTATATATACATTGCTTACTCTATGGCAATATTGCTTACATATTTTTACTAATATGCAATTAACAGTTCTATACTTCACTCGAATTTCAATAGAAGTAATCATGCTTTGCTATTATTACAGTACTGCTTAGAAACAAAGGTTAGCCCAGTCATGTCATGAACATCAACAACAACAACAAACCCAGTGTGGGAACACAACATGGGGTCTGGAGAGGGTAAGATGTACGAAGTCCATAACGCTATCTCCGAAGAGGTAGAGAGGTTGTTTCCGATAGACCTCCGGCTCAAGATAAAGGATAGTACACAAGGGGATGGATGACATAACCGAAATAAAGAATAAGAAATAATAAAATAAAATCAGAGAAATATGAGATACGGGAAATAAGAGCAACACAGAATAAGAAAAATAGGAACCAAGACATAAGAAATAGGACACCCACCTAGTAGTAACATACACTCCAATGTTGTAAAAGGCGCTCGCCACGTCGCCAGTGGAGAATGGCGAGGCGAGGCCTGGTCGCCTTTTCACGTCGTGGCGTTGCGAAAATCAAAAGGCGACGCTTTTGCAAGAAAGGCGACATGGCAAGGCAAGGCGGCGAGGCGACAATGGCGTCGCCTTTTAATTTATTTATTTTTAAAATAGAGTTTTAGGTATACAAGCTAATTTTAAGACTTATTTACCCATTTTGGCTCTACCAACTTACTTATTGGTGACTGTGGCTGCTACTATTCATCTCCCAAGTTCGATTCCGGCGACCGGGGACATATTCCAGTGACTCCGGTAAGCAGTCAACTATAGTTTTCTATTTTTTTTCCTTCTTTCTTCTTAATCCAACAATTGGACTTGTATCTTGGTGCTGTTTTTTTTATCCTTCCTCTTTTTCTCTCCTTCTATTTTCCTATTATATTAGTTTTATTGAAATTTTGATCATTTATATATTGTTTTATTTTTTTATATATATTGTCGCCGTATATTCAAAAGGCGATCGCCCCGCCGCTTGCCTCGCCACGTGGCGAGGCGGGACCTTGTCGCCTTTCGCCGTCCAAAACACTGATACACTCACATACCAAAGACACTTATGTACACTGTCCTATGATTACTAACCCGGCTACACAAGAACTCAGCCTGACTGCTTGTTATAACCCACACACTAACACTAGCCTTCTACCCTTATCCTCGACCTCCACACCTTCCTATCCAGGGTCATGTCCTCAGTAAGATGAAGCTGCTCCATGTCATATCTAATCACCTCCCTCCAGTATTTCTTCGGTCTACCTCTACTCCTCCTGAAGTCATCCAACGCTAGCCTCTCACACCTATGAACCAGGACATCCAAGCCCTTCCTCATCACATGCCCAAACCATCTCAGCCTTCCTTCCCGCATCTTGTCCTCCACCGAAGCCACTCCCACCTTCTCCCGAATAATCTCATTCCTAACTCTGTCCCCTCTAGTAAGCCCATACATCCAATGCAACATTCTCATTTACGCCACCTTCAATTTTTAGATGTGAACGTGCTTAACCGGCCAACACTCCGCTTCATACAACATAGCCAGAAGAACTGACACTCTATAGAATTTGCCTTTAAGCTTAAGGGGCGCCCTTCTTATCGCATAACACTCCCGAGACGAGCCTCCACTTCATCCACCCTGCTCCAATACGTTTAGAAACATCCTCATCAATCTCGTCATTGAGCAAACAGGAATTTAGATAGATTTTCAGAATTTATAAAAGATAGTGTTGTACAGTAGATTCACATTTAAAATGATGAAGAATTTCTACTATTTTAGAAACATGACTATAGATGTTGTTTAACATGTCTGCTTAGTGTCATTTCAATTTTATTTGAATGCATTACAGACATTTAGCATCACTTGCTTATTAGACACGTCTCTTTATATCTCTTCTATTCTACAATTGAATAGCCACATTTGCAACTTTCTCTCTTTGGTTTTCAATGTGGTTCTATTATCTTTTACAGCTTCTTCGTTTCCAACTTCCACCATCTTCTTGCATGGTAATTCTTTAAGTGTGCCTGGATTTTAACAACTTTTCTCTGCTATCTACTTCTGTATATATGTCCTTTCTATTTTGTTTTTATGGTTTTCTTGTATTATATGTATATATACATTGCTTACTCTATGGCAATATTGCTTACATATTCTTACTAATATGCAATTAACAGTTCTATACTTCACTCGAATTTCAATAGAAGTAATCATGCTTTGCTATTATTACAGTACTGCTTAGAAACAAAGGTTAGCCCAGTCATGTCATGAACATCAACAACAACAACAAACCCAGTGTGGGAACACAACATGGGGTCTGGGGAGGGTAAGATGTACGAAGTCCATAACGCTATCTCCGAAGAGGTAGAGAGGTTGTTTCCGATAGACCTCCGGCTCAAGATAAAGGATAGTACACAAGGGGATGGATGACATAACCGAAATAAAGAATAAGAAATAATAAAATAAAATCAGAGAAATATGAGATACGGGAAATAAGAGCAACACAGAATAAGAAAAATAGGAACCAAGACATAAGAAATAGGACACCCACCTAGTAGTAACATACACTCCAATGTTGTAAAAGGCGCTCGCCATGTCGCCAGTGGAGAATGGCGAGGCGAGGCCTGGTCGCCTTTTCACGTCGTGGCGTTGCGAAAATCAAAAGGCGACGCTTTTGCAAGAAAGGCGACATGGCAAGGCAAGGCGGCGAGGCGACAATGGCGTCGCCTTTTAATTTATTTATTTTTAAAATAGAGTTTTAGGTATACAAGCTAATTTTAAGACTTATTTACCCATTTTGGCTCTACCAACTTACTTATTGGTGACTGTGGCTGCTACTATTCATCTCCCAAGTTCGATTCCGGCGACCGGGGACATATTCCAGTGACTCCGGTAAGCAGTCAACTATAGTTTTCTATTTTTTTTCCTTCTTTCTTCTTAATCCAACAATTGGACTTGTATCTTGGTGCTATTTTTTTTATCCTTCCTCTTTTTCTCTCCTTCTATTTTCCTATTATATTAGTTTTATTGAAATTTTGATCATTTATATATTGTTTTATTTTTTTATATATATTGTCGCCGTATATTCAAAAGGCGATCGCCCCGCCGCTTGCCTCGCCACGTGGCGAGGCGGGACCTTGTCGCCTCTCGCCGTCCAAAACACTGATACACTCACATACCAAAGACACTTATGTACACTGTCCTATGATTACTAACCCGGCTACACAAGAACTCAGCCTGACTGCTTGTTATAACCCACACACTAACACTAGCCTTCTACCCTTATCCTCGACCTCCACACCTTCCTATCCAGGGTCATGTCCTCAGTAAGATGAAGCTGCTCCATGTCATATCTAATCACCTCCCTCCAGTATTTCTTCGGTCTACCTCTACTCCTCCTGAAGTCATCCAATGCTAGCCTCTCACACCTATGAACCAGGACATCCACGCCCTTCCTCATCACATGCCCAAACCATCTCAGCCTTCCTTCCCGCATCTTGTCCTCCACCGAAGCCACTCCCACCTTCTCCCGAATAATCTCATTCCTAACTCTGTCCCCTCTAGTAAGCCCATACATCCAATGCAACATTCTCATTTACGCCACCTTCAATTTTTAGATGTGAACGTGCTTAACCGGCCAACACTCCGCTTCATACAACATAGCCAGAAGAACTGACACTCTATAGAATTTGCCTTTAAGCTTAAGGGGCGCCCTTCTTATCGCACAACACTCCCGAGACAAGCCTCCATTTCATCCACCCTGCTCCAATACGTTTAGAAACATCCTCATCAATCTCGTCATTCCCCTGGATCATAGACCCAAGATACTTAAAACTATCCCTCTTACAAACATCCTAGGAGTCCAACCTCACCACTACTTCGTCCTCCTGCCTCGAGTCACTAAACTTGCATTCCAAATATTCTGTCTTGGACCTACTCAACCTAAACCCCTTAGACTCAAGGGTTTGCCTCCAAGCCTCCAATTTGTCATTCACACACACCCCGCGTCTCATCAATCAACACTACATCATCCGCAAATAACATACACCAAGGCACCTCGCCTTGAATACTCCATGTCAACACGTCCAACATTAACACAAAAAAGGAATGGACGAAGAGTTGATCCCTGATGCAACCCTATCTCAACCGAAAAATGCTCTGATTCACCTCCCGCCGTACTCACTCGGGTCTTCCCTCCAACGTACATGTCCTTAATGGATCTGATGTACGCCACCGGAACCCCTCTCACCTCCAAGCATCTCCAAATGACCTCCCTCGGGACTTTATCATACGCCTTTTCCAGGTCAATGAACACCATGTGTAAATCCCCCTTTCTTTCTCTATACTGCTCCACCAATCTCCATACCAGATGGATTGCCTCTGTCGTCGAGCGACTAGGCATAAATCCAAACTGATTCTCCAAAACGGACACGACCCTCCTCAATCTCCGCTCAACCACTTTCTCCCAAATCTTCAAAGTGTGACTCAACAGCTTAATACCCCTATAGTTGTTGCAACTCTAAATGTCACCCTTGTTTTATATAACGAAATCATCGTACTCCACCTCCAAGCCTCATGCATTCTCGCATTCTTGAATATGTCGTTAAACAAATCAGTCAACCACCTTAAACCTGCCCCACCTACATACTTCTAAAAATCTACCGGAATCTCATCAAGCCCCGTCGCCCCACCCCTCCGCATCCTACAAATAGCCTCTCTGACCTCCTCAACCCTAAAATGCCTATAGAAACTGAAAACATGGCTCTCCTACGAGTGCTCTAGCTTCTCTAGCTCAATGCCTATGTCCCCCTTCTCGTTCAAAAGTCTGTGAAAATACTCCTCCCATCACTTCTTAATATGCACGTGCGCATCCTCCACCAAAACACTACCATCCTCCCCTTAATGCACCTCACTTGATCGAGGTTACAACCCTTCCACTCCCTAGCTTTAGCAAGCCTATACAACCTCTTTTCCCCGTCTTTCTCCTCTAACCCCGCATACAAGCTCTCGAACGCAGCTGACTTAGTAGTCGTAACTGCTAACTTAGCCACCTTTCTTGCTACGTTGTAAACCTCCCTATTCACCCACTTCTCTTCTTCATCTTTACCACCCCCTTCTTAATCTCCACTTTCTTCTTCACTTGTTCATTCCACCACCAGTCCCCCTTATGACAATCTGCCCGGCCCCTCAAAACACCCAACACTTCTCTAGAAATCTTTGTGATACAGCTAGCAGCCCTATCCCATATAACATCCACGTCCCCCTGCACTCCCACACTCTCATTCCCGCCATCTTTTCCCCTATCTCCAGAGTACTAACTGGTGTAAATCCACCCCACTTAATTCTAGGTCGACCCTCCCCGGCCCTTTTCTTCTTGCTTTTCTTGACAGACAAGTCCATCACTAGAAGCCTGTGCTGGGTCGAAAGATGCTCACTCAGAATAACTTTAAAATCTTTACATAACACCCTATCCTCCTTCCTAAGCAGCAGAAAGTCAATCTGAGTCTTGGCTATCGCGCTTCAAAAGGTAATCAGGTGATCCTCCTCCTTCGAAAAGCTCGAATTAACTACCACCAGCCCAAAGGCCCTCGCAAAATCCAACAGAGCAGAACCTACTAAAGAAATTTGAATGTGATGTCTTTTATTCAATGGCAAAAAAGAGTTGTTAAAAAGTGTGTTGTTTGCTATACAAACATTCTGGTTCCAAGTGTTCACTTTGCCTAAGAAGCTCAGAAGAGGTGTCAAAGAAGTCTCTCATATCTTAGGAGAAGTTATGTATGCTAGTGGTAGTAGGAGGTCCCAATTTGATCAATATTAAGCTGTGGGACAAAAAATTTCTATATGTAAGTTTCTTTGGCATTTATGCACTGAAATTTTGCAGGAATATGAAAATGGGGGAAAAGAGCCCACTTTTCTTGAGGTCTACGAAGAGATGCATACGAAGAAAAAGAAGGACGGTATAAGAGGAGATTGGGTCAAAACACGTGCTAAGGATGCCTATGTAAGATAATAACTTTTACATACATTATTTTATTATTACTCAACTTAGCTTGTTTACATACTGACAAATAATTTTTCCTTTCAGGAAGAATTTCAAAAAAGTATGGAAGATTGGCGTCAAACCCAACCTACTTCAAGGGATAGTACCATGGTCCAACCATCACTTGCAAATATGACTAATTTGTGGACAGTTGTGGTAGGTGGTCCAAAGAAAGGTGGAACCTACAGGACAGGGGTTCTCCAATCCTCGAGCAGTCCTTCGTTGTTTCCCAATTCCTTTTCTACTTTGCAAACTATGGAAGAAATGCAAGCGATAAAAAAACAAATTATGGAATTGACGCAGCAATGTCCAGCTAACGATGCTAAGTTTGCTAAAATTTGAGGAGTTAGTTAAGAAGCACAAGCCTCAAGTATTTCACGATGAGGAAGAGGATGGATCTGATGATAATTAGATTGTAGTTATTGTTCTTATTTTTGGTTGTGACATTTAGATGTTTAAACTATTTGATTTGATGTTTTGTTTTGGATGTTTTAAAGTAGTTATATTTATAAATTTTTATCGTGTTTGATCTTACTGTGAAAAATACATTAGTTATGTTGTTTATAATCTCCAGACCCCACTTGGTGGGAATAGACAGGGTATTAAATAATATTTATTAAATATTATTTATTAAGTTCCGACTACCGTAGTCGGAACAATTATAATTATTAAATAATTATATATTAAGTTTTTGACTATAGTAGTCGGAATAATTATAATTATTTATTAATATTCCGACTACATTAGTCGGAATAATTATAATTATTAAATAATTATTTATTAAATTTTCGACTACTGTAGTCGAAACAATTATAATTATTAAATAATTATATATTAAGTTTCCGACTACGGTAGTTGAAATAATTATAATTATTAAATAATTATTTATTAAGTTTTTGACTACGGTAGTCGGAATAATTATAATTAATAAATAATTATTTATTAAATTTCCGACTACCGTAGTCGGATAATTTATAATTATTAAATAAATATTTATTAAATTTCCGACTACAGTAGTTGAAAACTTTTTTCCGACAAGGTATATTTCGACTACCATGAAACAGTCGGAAAGTAGTCGGAACTACCTTGTTTTCCGACCACATTCCGACTACATCAGCTGTCGGAAAAATATTTTTTTCTAGTAGTGTATTGATAAGGGAAACTAGAAAACACTATTTGCTAACCTTGTTTCCTAATCCTCGACCCCTATATCCTCCTACTAGAGTCATATCCTTAGTAAGTTGCTGGTATGCTGAGACCTGTTTAGTCACCTCTCCACTATGCTTCTTCGGCTTACTTCTCCCTCCTGCAGACCCACTATAACAAACCTCTCAGGACTCCTTATTGGGGCATCTGTGCATCTACTCATCACATGCCCAAATCATCTCAGTCTCGCCTCCTTTATCTTGTCCACCACGAAGGTCACTTTCACTTTTTTCCGAGTATCTAAGTTTCTAATTCTATCTCTCCTAGTATGCCCATATATTTATCTCAACATTCTTACCTCCGCTTGCTGGTGGGAGGCGGCAGGTATTCCGTGAAATTAGTCAAGGTGCGCAGACTTTTGCTATCAATTATTAGGTTCTAAATACATACTATATACATTATATATACACGAATAATATATAATTACCCCATAATATACAATATATATACTCGGATGAATTATCAATGTTATTAGAACTTCAATAATATATTATTAATACCTCGATTGTATGATATCAACGTAGTATTCAATATATTTAGATAGTTTTTGACTAGTACAAACATCGATCAGTACATGAGATATACATATGTATATGTATACATATATGTATATATATGTATACATACATATACATAACATACATACGTATATATGTATGTATACATATACATATATATATACATACATACATACATACAATACATACATTTATATATATATATATATATATATATATATATATATATATATATATGCACACACACACACTTCCTATCGACTATCAAGTTCAAAATACATACTGTATACATCACATTTACACGAGTATATAATTACCACATTATATACAATGTATATACTCCGATGAATTATCAATGTTATTATAACTTCAATAATATATTATTAACACCTCGTATACGTATGTATATGTATATGTATGTATATTAACATGAGATAGACGTATACATACATATACATACGTATATATGTATATGTATACATACGTATATATGTATGTATACATATACATGTATATATATACATACATACAATACATACATTTATATACATATATATGCACACACACACACACTTCCTATCAACTATCAAGTTCAAAATACATACTGTATACATCACATTTACACGAGAATATAATTACCACATTGTATACAATGTATATACTCTGATGAATTATCAATGTTATTATAACTTCAATAATATATTATTAACACCTCGATCGTATGATATCAACGTATTATTCAATATTTTTAGATAGCTTTTGACTAGTACACACTACATGAGATATACATGTATATATCTATAATCTATTAAAAGTGTGAATGCCTTAAAAATATTGTTTGAACGTTTTACCCTTCATTAAAGCACTTCTCTTTAGACAAAATCGTCTTTTTATTATTTTACTCCAATAAATTATAATAGATACAAATAATATTATTTTCCAATAAGGTTCAAAAATTAAAAAAATAACTTCCACCAAATTTTCCTATCCTTTTTTCGTTATGACACAAAAACCTTCGGCCATATTTTCCTGTCCTATTTTGGTTATAACACCTCCACAAAGGAATCCTGAATATTTTCTAGTCCTATTTTGGTTGTAACACCTCCACAAAGGAATCTTGAAAACAAATCGTATAAGAGTCCTTTTTGGTTTATGAATCCCATGCTTTTATAAAAAGAATTACAATTTCAAACTTTTTTTCACCAATTTTGTCGTGGCTATCTCAAACTGCAGCTTCCAGGTCTTCTTCAATTAATAATGAAATTTTTGTTATCCTGGATTTTTCTTCAACGATTTTGCAGGAGCACTAAATCATCAACATTCTTCTTCTTCTCTGTTCATCAACTATTTGGTTTAGTAAGAACATCCGTACACAATAACAATGATTTATAGTTTAGTAGGAGTATTATTCATGATGTAAATAATGAAATTTATGGTTCTCCTATCGATTTTTGTCTTCTATGAATTCTTCATTCATGTTTTCAAATCAAAATACGCTAATATTATTCTAACACGAATTTAGATCTTCTCTGTGTCAAAACTATTCTGCATTTGTTACTCTGTCTTTTTTGGTTTAGTATTATGCACTTGCACGATTTATACCTTATTTTCGTTTTTGCACAGGTTGCTTGGAACATTGCAATTCATAACAGAAAATTGGTGGTAAGTTCTATTAGTTGAATATTCTCTTTCCTTAAATGTCATATGATCATCTACATATTTCACTCATTTCATCCCAATATTAGCAAATTGTCTATCAAGGTAAATTAAAATTTTCAACTTGTCACTATACTAACACACAATCAAAATAGCAAAAAGTTATATTATCCAGAAGGCTTGTTATTGGGCCACAACCATATAAAAATATGACATTAACCTAGATCCCTAATGTAGCACGATAAAAGCAACCAAAAATAGCCAATCACAAAAAAGACAATAAAGTCACATGTTGAAACAGAAATTTTGCAAGACAATGAATAATTAACCAAGATTTCAAGTTATATTATACAAAAAATACAAAGATCACACAACGACGAAAGATGGGCTTTCACCAATAATAGAACAAAAGTGTACCTGAAGAAGAGAAGTCGCTTGTGGAAAGGAATTCAAATACTGATCGTCTTCTTATTTCTGTAGTCCCACCTTAACCCTTGAGTACACGTACAAAATTCTTAAAAAAAAAAAAAAATTAAAAGACAAATTTCATCAAAGAAATCATGGAAGCAAAATGAAAGAATCCAATATGCACAAAAGATCACAGAAACAGTAACAAACAAAATTAGAACCCACTTGTCTTTTAACTTGAGAAGCTTCAGAAATTGATAAGGAAAGTGAATTGAAAGGCCAGACGGTAACTCTGTTCCTGAAAAATGAAAATTCATATTTACTAAGATCAAAACAATAAAATATATTCAGAAAAATCTTGACGACTTTATGATGTTTCAGAACATGGTAAACTTACATATTTTGATTTCAATAAATTATCTTTTGCTTGGGTACAGACAGAAGAATCCACATTTTATCATAAATTGGAGTGGAGCAATGAAGAAAATACACACTTCTTGTAATAAATGAGAAATTGAGGAGATCGACTGCATTGTAGAGAAAATATAAGAGGTTAAAAGAACTATTGCAATTGACATAGAAGATGAAGGTGTCGAGACAGAAATAGCAATCAGAAAGACCAAAAAGATTGGAGATGACACCGATTATATAATAACTTATAAAAGAGTCAAAATTGAAAGGAATTAGGAGATTTTTACGTATTAAGTATAAACTCAAATATTTTCATTAATAAGGTTCAACCAATTGGCTGTGGTAAAGTAGTGTATCATTCATGACAATAATGCTCAATATATGTGTAGCAACACTTGCCCTAAATACAAGACTTTAATGCTAGACACTGTGCAATTGGATGTCTTCTCCTCTCATGTAGATACTGGATCCAAGCCACACATTCTCGAAGAAATTTGTGGCCTTTGAGTTGGCAGGATACTCTGCACAAGCAATTGATGATATGAAACACAATGCAAGAACCAAATATTTCACAAGGAATGTAAGATTAAAAGCATAATCTAGTACAGTATTATGAAGTTTCTTGTACTTCAACAATAACAACAACATACCCAGTGTAATCCCACTTGGTGGAGTCTATAAAGGGTAGAGTAGAGTGTACATAGACCTTACCTCTACCTCAAAGATAGAGAGGTTGCTACCAACACACACTCGAAATCTATATGCACATTGAAAGTTCCTGCTTCAACTTTACTTCCTCTTTTGGTAGCCGGTATTCGAATTATTCAACTATTGAGATCAAGATCTCAAATGTAACGTGCTAAATAAGGGCAATTCAGAAGGCACATAAGAAGTCTTTAATTATAAAGAGTGAATTAACAAAACCCATAAATCAAGTCTTTATTTAATTTGTGACAACCTGAGAATATAAGAAGATAGATAATCTGTTCACGAAGAATCAAATTGGGGGTATCAAGTTCTTCAAATCTACGCAACCAAGAAGGCGTTTTTGATTACTCGAGATTGTCGACTTCATTGTTGAAAAATATTTTTTTAATCAAAAATTGACCACAAGTGGTCGATTTTTAGAAATATTTTCTTTATTATTTTTTTAATCAAAAATCGTCCACTATGGTTGGTCGGTTTTTGTAAAAAAAATGTCACACATACTTAATATAAAAATTTAAAAAGAATTTTAAAATAATTATTTTATAATTCTAAAATATAAAAATGACCACATGTGGTCAGTTTTTTATTATTATTTTTTTATGTAAAAATCGATCACTTGTGGTTGGTTTTTTCGATCACCATCTATGGTTGCTTTTTCAATTTCTTTTAGTAGTGCTCTTTCTTAGTGCATATGTAATTCTAATAAGATACTACTCATGCGACACAGGTTGAGTAAGAGCCACCAAGATTTAGGTATTTGAGATGTTTAAATCTTCAATCAAGAGGTTTGTGCTACGTTGATTAATCTTTTACTTACATACATGTTGTTTAGTTGTAGTTTCTGTTATGTTCAATTCTATATTATAGATGAATTTTCAGTTGGATTTTGGGAGATGTTTTGTCTAAAGATTAAGTTTAATCGTATTGTTCTAATATCTCGAATACTGTAATTTCGGTTCTATTACTATCTTTTATTTTTCCTACTTAATACAGGTGGTTGATAAATGTTCAGTCGTGCTCTGAGAAGATTTTGTGTAAAGATTAGGTTTAATTGTATTGTTCTGATATCTCGATTATCATATTATTTTATTATAGTTTATAGGTACTAGATGAATGTTTAATCGAGCTTTGAAGATTTTTTTTGTGTAAAGATTAGGTTTATATTCTTTTGATATTATTAAGTTATTTGTTGTAAAATATTAGCTAATATTATTCATTATCTTAAGGGTCATCTGGTTGGGACAAGTTATCCCAAGCTATCCCAGAATTAGTTATCCCACTATATATATGGGATAATTTATCCTTCACTATAATATAAATGGGGGGATAATAGTTCTGAGACTAACTAATATCTCCAATCAAGCAACCCTGCATTGTATTCCGGTGATATTATACCTTACATGGAGAAAATTGAAAGAAAGATGTCATTTAAGTCTTGAATAAAGGATTGGTGACATTGACTAGCTTAAAGGGTCAAACATAATTAGAAACTTAATTAAGTTAATTGTGGACTTGATTAATACTTTCAAAACTTTTTAATCTTTTCAAAAATATAAATCAACCTACACCCCACTCCTCTCCAAATCAACCATCTATTTTTTCTCTCTCTCTTGATAGTTTCTCCCAACCAATAGTTTTGCAAATTTCTTCTTTCAATCCCCGAAGACTTCAACCTCATGCGTCAAATAATTGGGCTTCGAGTTTCTTTTCGACTTTCAACCGTCAATCGATGTGATAGCCTTTCTCTCCGGCCACAACAACTTCGAATTCTTCATTGTCTCTTTTCTTCTTTCACAGGTAAAAAATTATGGCCTTTTTAGTTTTGAAGTAAACGAGGAACTTGAGCCAATTTTCTTCTAGTATTGGCTAACAATTTCAATATTTGTTGCTTTAATTTGAAATGCGGTCTGAATAAAACCCTAATTTCTGGTATTTATCTCTTCTTTTTTTCAGAGTGAAATATGATTTTTTGTTGCATTTTTTTTAAAGTTTGATTTTTATTATTTGTACTTGTACAAACAAAATAATGATGTTGGTGTTTTTGGTGTTGCGCCCGTTGCTAGGTAATTTGTTCTTGTTCTTGGTAAAAATGATGATATTGCTGTTGTTCTATTGAACAAAATCATGCTATTATTTTTTTCAGCAATATATTAACATTCTCTTGTAACAAATTAACCTTCTGATACAATAGATTAATCATATAATGCAACAGATTTACTATCGAATACAACAGAGGAACCATCGGATTAAAATTCTGATGCAACAAATTAACCATCTGATGTAATAGATTTAACATCAGATTAAAAATCTGATGCAACATATTAACCATATGATACAATAGATTAAAAATCTGATGCAATAGATTTACCATCGGATGCAACAGAGGAACCTCCGATTAAAAATCTGATACAACAGATTAACCATCAGATACAACAGATTTACCATCTGATGTAATGGAGGAACCATCGAATTAAGAATCTAATGGAATAGATTAATCATCTTAAGCAAGAGATGAACCTTTTATTGGATAAAATCCTATCAACAGGATATGTCAAAGACTTGAATTGTCTAACTGATCATTCATCTATTGCGATAGATGACCCTTCTATTGGAAGAAATCTAAACAATATTGACACTTTATAACAGTTCCAATAGATCACCCATATGTTGCAACAGATGTGTGATCTGTTGCACAGACCAGTCATATATTTCAACAGATGAGTGATCTATTTTTATTATTGCAACAAGTTAATAATATGTTACAACAGATAACTCATATGTTGCAATAAATGTGTGATTTATTGCACAAACCAGTCATTTGTTTCAACAGATGAGTGATTTATTTTTATTTTTGCAATAGATTACTCATTCGTTGTAACAAGTTAGTTATATATTGCAACATATAACATACCTAGTGCAACAGATGTGTGATCTATTGGAACTATTATTTTAGTGTTGTACATGTTAGATATACTGTTATCCTTTTTAATAATGCATTAATCAATTATAATAAATTTTATGCTCCTGTTATATTTAGATTATACGACTCCCAAAAGAAAAGAAATCTAATCAAGTAAGTAAAGGATCAAGTGAAGCAGCTAGGCTATATCCACCACTCTATAAGCTTGATTTACAAACGTTATCTCAATCAGAAGCAATATCCAAATGCTAATATCCCTTCCACTGAAGAGTTAACCAAAACCTTTAGCATTGATAGTTATCCTGTGAGAATGTAATGTGATGGTGTAACTGATTTAATGGGTGATTTTGTGGTTAAGTCAGCCATGGGAAAATCTTTTGACGCCTTTAGAAAAATACTTTGAGAATAAAATTTGGATGCTTATTTGAGGGACAACTGCTTTTCGAAATATCTTGATTTGCCAGAGGACCACAATGCTCATTTCCAAATGAAATTGTATACGATCTTCTCAAGCGTACGTTTATGTATGAGACAAAGAAAAGATGGATGAGGTGTGGATAAATTACTGTGGCATGCCTGCTTGTTTTGGTTGGAAGGAGTTTTCCATAGTTACTGGACTAAAATGTTATCCTCCTTCTCCTTCTCAAGTTATACCTATTCTAAGTTCTAACCCCCCAAAAAACATCCCACACACCCCAAAAAGACAAAAGGAAGTTGAGTGATCATGAAGACTTGGTGTCCTTTATTGGTCCAAGCTTCAAAAACAAATATTTGATAGAAGCATTGAGAAATAAAAGACTTTCAAAGAAGCACAAATAATCATTGTGCTTGGTTCGGTTTGTACATAATATATTCTGGGCGAGAGACGTTAACAACAACATACTACTTGGTTTAATAAATCTCTCCGAGGATGTTGAGGCATTTAACAACTATCCTTGGGGTTATGAAAGCTTCAAAATGACTGTCAAATATTTGTTGACTCCATTAACACCAAAGACAGTCAACTTATATGAATTTTCATGGGATTTCATGGTAAATATTTCTTTTATTATGATATGATTTCTTTTTTTAATCCAATAATGCTTTTGATTTATTGGTGTTATTTTTATAGGCTTGGGCGTTTGAAGCCATTCCTTATTTGAGACAAAAAGTGAACTACCAACAAGTGTTCAACCCCCTGAAGTATGCAGTAAGTCTAATTCTTATTAAGTTTTTATTTTAGTTAATGATTTATTTGAATGATCTTATCATCATTCTAATATATTACCTGGTTTATGTTAGATTATGCATCCGTCACTTGTTTCGACTAATCGAGAGTTGAAGATGTCATTTTTTCTTACTTTACAGTCTGTGCAAACTTTATCAGACCCTAAGGTCATTGGCAAAGTATAAAAGAAATTGTTTGGAGAAATAGCCATCACAAGAAAAATAATTTTGGAGGATGGGCTTGCTGTTATTGATGGTGGTAGTGGTAGTGGTGCTGCTGTCGGGGCTAATGATGCTCCTATTACAACTTTTGAAGCAACAAACCATTATGATTATGATCATACTGGTTATACAGATTTCGCCCCTTTTAGCGAATGTTCTACATGCAAATGTCTAGACTGCAAGGAGAAACATGATGGAGAGATTAATACTATTATGGGTCGTTTGGTAGAGTGTATTAGAAAACTAATGCATATATTAGTTTAATGTGTATTACTAATACCTTGTTTGGTATACACTTGCACCCTATGTATAGCTAATGCTTGCATTAGTTATACACTCTATTGTGTATTAAGGTGTGTATTACTAATACCTCAAAATCCATGGTATTAGCGATGCAACGGATCCAATACATGTATTAACATGATTAAAGACACTATTATCCCTAAAAAAAATTCACATTCTTTCTAACATATATATGGAGGATATTTTTGTAATTTTTTTAAAAGAAATTATTTAAGTCATGTTATTTTTAATACATCAAACCAAACACTGCATAAGAAAAACACAAGCATAACTAATGCAAGCATAGCTAACACAAGCATTACTAATAGAAGCATTACTAACATACCATTTTTGCATTATTCTTATACACTCTATCAAACGACTCCTTAATGCATTGACTGTTTCTGTAAAGGAATTGACATCTAAGAGGGGTGTCATTCCATCAAAGAGAATTTCATATCCATACACTCCACTAGAGATTAAGGTGGCTAAGAGGAGAAGAGAAGAAATTTTCAAGGCATCACAAGCATAAAAAAAGCAAAATTTCAACTCATTTGTCTTTGTCTTGCACCTTTGATCATTGTACAAGGGCCACAAGAGAGCAACATGAGCTAGAGAAGGTGAATAGCTATCATCTGTTCTAACAAAAAAACAAACACATATCTGTTTCAACAGATGATACATCTGCTGGGAATCATCAAGCAGATACATACATTTGTTGTAACAATTATCTAACCTGTTGTATTTGATGTGTTATCTGTTACAACAATTGTCTAACCAATTACATCAGATGCATTATTTATTGCAACATATATTCGTCTGTTTCAGTGAATTAAATAGGTCTTTGTACTATTTTAATTTGTACCAACAGATGCGTCATATGTTGCAATAAGTGGGTCATCTGTTGAAAATTATTGTATAACTCTTTTTTACTTGTTCGAATCTGTCCCAACAGATGATCCATCTGTTGTAACAGATATATAATCTTTTGTATATTTATGATTAGAATTGATAATTCTAACTTTCCAGGTGGATGTCACAGTAGAAGCTACTGCTGAACAACATAATATCACTTGATAATCCATTAACTTCATTCAAAGAAGAAGAGAAAGTGGAGCCTGTCAGTTTGGGAGACTGAAAAAATTACCCATTTGAAGGGTTCAACATCTCGGATGAGGCTTCAAAAAAACTAACAAAGTTGATCAACGACTATTCAGAATGGATTGCCGATGAGCTATTAAAGCATCATGCCGGCAGATACATAAATCATTTATAAAGATATTTGATTCATACAATTGTTGTAAAAATATGACATTAACACATATAAATCATGTAGAAAATAAAAGGACGAACACTACAAAGTGAATGAATCGGGTCTTGGTTTTGATATGTTTGACTTTTTATTGCACATCCCGGAATGAAGGATTAGTTCTGTTAGATGTCACAGCCCCAAACTTACTCGAATGATGACGTTTAAATGCCACACATACTACTATTAATTAATAATTTATTTAATTACATCTGTGTATTAATTTTATTATCATGTAATCTGAAATATTTGATACTATGTGCAGCACATCGATGCCATTTTTACTATATTCGAAAGAAGGCCAAGTTGAAAATACAAGAACAATACAGATACACGTTAGGCAATTGTTTGTACAAAGTTTACATCAATAATGCCTACGATAGGTAGTATTAACAGCAACCGAAAGTTTCCCGAATTGAGGAATGCTTAATCAACATCATCAAAGATTTTAGCATTCCAGCTAGCTTACCTTGGCATTTAGTCGATGAAGTGTACATCCCAATAAATTATGATGATGAATTCCATTGGGTGTTGGTTGTCGTCGTTCTAAAAGAGAGACGCATTCGAGTTTATGACTCGACGTCAGGAAGGAGATGGTTTAGACCATCGTCTGAGATACAAAAGCTGGCCAAAATATTATCTACTTACCTTAATATAAACGGCTTTTTGGACCAAAAGGTTCATGCTAATTAGTCGATGATTGATGCATATCGGGATAAAATGGGTAATCCATCTGATGTAGAATATATTGAAGGAATTTTTCAACAACCCATTGGTAGCCTATAAGTATCATGATTTAGTTTCATTTTATAAATTTCACAATGCTTACATTAATTGCAAGATATAGATTATCTGATTTTTACAAACGCAAGGATTACAGTCTTTTTGTTGCCGCTTACGCCGAGTATTTGAGCGATGGATTACAAGTACCAAATAGTGGACTTAATGCTGGATTACTCCGTAAAAGATATGCTACTCATTAATGAAAATACGGAATATGCAAGCGATATTAAAGATCCAGTACAACCAAAGCCGAATTTCATAGCACCGAATGAAGAACAACTTGTCCATATTGAGTAGATCATCTGTACCAATGATAATTTTTTTACATTTCATTTATTTGTTGAGTTATTTCTTTGTAATTTATGTAGGCTTTGATTTATTTTATGTTGTCTATGAATTTAATTTAATCCTTAGATTTGAACTTATTAATTGAAATAGAATATTAGATTCAAATATCACAATAAATAATGATTTATTTCAATAGATAATTGTTCTGTTACAACAGATGAAATATCACCTTGAAATTATCAAACAGATTTAGAAATATGTTGCAACATGTAAGTCATCTGTAGGAAGTTATCCATCGGGTCTTCTTACTATTTTAATTTATTCTAATAGATTACCTATCAGTTGCAATAGATAGACTATTTGTTGCAACAATTGTATATATGTTGCGATAGATAGACTTAGAAACATCTTCATAATGCAACAGATGACCAACATATTGCAACAGATAATCAATCTGTCAGAACAGACAGACTATCTGTTCTAACAGATAGACAATCTGTTGCATTATAAGAAATTCAACTTTCATCAAATATAAAAAATTGCCACTACATGTAAAGTGAAATGACTTGAAATAAAAAAATTGTTATGTTGTTTGTGTTTCTACATCTTCTTCTTTATACACAGGCTACAAGCGACCAGTTAGTACCCCATAAGCCCAGACCTCTTGCATGTTTACCATAGCATTGTCGCATAAAGAGGTCATTAGCTTGGCCATTTCTGTGTCGGTCAACAAATATTCAAAGTATGCAAGTGCGTATGGCTCGCATGCCGCACCGATTTTATTTTTTGGATGGTCCATGTCCTTGTTTCGACCTTCAAAATCCCATGTTTTCTTCATCAACAGTTCTGCTGGCAAATGATCCATCAATTTACTCTGCCTCAAAAAATTGATGAACAAATCCTACAGTGGATACATGTGGATAAAAAATTCAGCGCGTTGAAGACAGAAAAGTTGCAATCATAAGCCTTAATCTTTCCCTCCTCGAGTAGTATCTCAACAGCCAAAAAATATTTGACGTCCACATTCATGACTGTGAAAATTCTCTTTGCCTTGGTCCAACTCTTGCCGTTTAGATATGACCCCTTCCCTGTAACATTGTTAATCATATTTTCATCCCATTAGAACCTAGAAATTAACTAATGAAATCCTGAGCCCCTGGAAGTTGACACTAGCTTAATGAGCTCATTGTACCTATCCTTGAAATTATTGTAGAAGTTGAGGTCCATTCTCCTATCGGCAGCATCATAAGCATCTGGGTATGCTAATTGCCTTCCCTCATGAGGCAAATAATTTCATCAACATACTATTATACAAGAAGATAATTTTTAAATAGTTTAGTAATTGTAAAGAAGAAAAATATCGTGGAAAGATACAACGGATGGTCCATCTGTTGCAGAGAGTTCTCTGAATCTGTTCACAGATTACCTAGCCAACTCAACTTATGCAACTGATGGGTAATCTATTGCAACAGAACCACCACCAGTTGCACCAGAATACCCAGTAGTTGCAACAGATGACACATTTATTGCATAACTTCTTCTTCATGAAGTAGATTAGAAGGCTAGGTTAGGAAAAGTAAACTTACCTTATCCACGTACCACTTATGCATATTTTTCATATTCTTGAAGACTTGGATGAAAAAGGTATGCATGGTGTAATCTTGTGCAGGTTGCTGGTGTAATCTTGTGCAGGTTGCTTGGCATTCATGATCCTTCACAGATCCCTCTTCTCTTTGGCGCCTAGTGCTGCGTATATGTCCACCTTCTTCATTGGCCCTTGAACTTCAATAACTTTTGGAGAGGGAGAAGTTGTAATTTTTTTTAGTTTCAGATTGAAGAGTATTTGGATAATTGCTCTTTTCTTCCTCCTAACCGCCATTGTAGAGTGTATGGCTCCCTCACCTTCTTGGATGGTATGACACCCCTTTTGGATTTTAATTCCTCGACAGCTTCAACGATAACCTCTAATTTTTCAAAGAGTTTATCCTATTTGTCCTTGTACTCTTTGCATTCATAATGAGAACAAAAGAGTGAAGAGGGGTGAGAGAGACCACTGCAAGGGTGGGAGGGACTTCTATAAGGGTGAGTAGGACCGATGTAAGGGTGAGAGGGACCGGTGTAAGGGGTGATTTTAAACATATTTATTTTTTCTTGAGCATCAACATGCTCATCATCACGACTGGCATCATCATCAGCATCAACATGGCCGCCACCAACATCAATAACACCCCAGAAAAAGAACTCAAATCTGTTGCAGTAGGTTGGTCATGAAGAGCCTCAACATTAGGCTGCCCTTGCCTAACTACTCTTCTTATGGATGTTTCTCTAGCCAATTCCTTCTTTATTAACTCCACTGTTGGGTCTGTTATTGTATTAATAAGACCTAGAGTAATAAAAGAAGTCATCCCCAACTCCTGTTTAGTAGGAACAATCGATGGATGCACAACCTATAAAAAAGATAAATATATTTAAATCTTATAATAATTTGCAGTCAGTTGGGCTACATGTTAACACAAATAACTTTTGCAACAGATGATCTATCTGTTGCAACAACAGATCTATCTGACACAATAAATTAAGAATATATTACATTAGATTACCTATCTGTTGCACCAGTTGCAGTAGATGGGTAATATGTTGCAGTAGATGATCCATCTGTCGCAACAGATGGCACATCTGTCGCAACAGATAGCACATCTGTCGCAAATATCTTTCTTTGAGTCAAATTATTTTGCTTGAAAGAAGACGTACTACATCATCCGGAGGGTTAAAGAGATCAGACTCCTTAATTCTTATGTTGCTCTTTGCAGCCAACCACGTAAGGATCCTTGGATGAGAAACCTCATCCAGGTAATCCTTGACCTGGTTTAGGAGTGGAGAAATGGCTTCAAATGTCCAAGCCTAATAAATATAAACAGAAAGCAAGCAAAAGAAATTCATATTAGTTATTCAATATAAATTAATGGATAAGTAAACAAATAGTGATTAAATTTACCATGAAAGCCCAAGAAAAGCCTTATAATGTGATCATCTTTGGGGATATCTTTGTCAGTAAATATTTGACAGTCAAGTCGTAGTTGTCATATCCCAGGGATAATTGTTGAATTTCTCAAAATCCTCAGCAAACGCCAATAAATCATCTTCTATGACTTTGTTGACATCTCTTGCCAATATAATGGAATGAGCAAACCAAACTAAGCACAATTTCTCTCTGTACTTCTTTGGTATGGGTTTATCTTTGATATCTTGTATCAATATCGCGGATTTGTAGCTGCGTCCAGTAATGTCGAACAACCCACCTATATTTTCCTTGTGGTTTGTTGGTTTTGGTGGGTGATCGCATGGACAATGCCTTCCCTGTATTTGATGGTGGTGGTTTAGTTGTCCTGCTTGCCTTGGACTTTTGTGGGGTGTTTCCGTGATGAGAGGTTCTTTTGAACGATCGCATCTCAAGCTTGTCACTATGTCACGACCCAAACTAACGGACCGTATGGGCACCTACGCTTTTCTAAGTAGCTAGGAGAACCCTTATTACCCAATCAAAAATATGCAGAAAACTTCTGTTTTTAAGGAAATATAAAGTAAATTAAATACTAATAAACAAACTTTTTACAAATACTTCATACAAATATCCTTCACTATCCCAAGACTTGGCCAGACATGTACAAGAGCTACCTATTACAACACAGACTGACAATGAAATAAATAATACAAAGACTCTAACATCGGCCAGGAAGAAAGTGCAGAAGTTAGTGCTGAATATCGTCATCCATCTAGTAACTGCAACTAACCTGCATCCAGTCTACACTCCAAGAAGGAATGTAAAATAGTAGGGTCAGTACAACTATACGTACTGGTAGGCATCATTGGCCGACCGTGTTAGTTCATATAATCATAAAATAAAATTAAGAAAACTAAATCATGACATCTTTAATGGAATATAATTCAACTAAGGTTGTAATAATATTATTACTTTACCTGTGTAAGTTACAACATCCAACTACTCTTCCAACTCCATCAATATTATATTCACTACTAACATACTCCAGCCTCATTAGTTCACACCATCAACCACAATTCAATGCTAATACATCATTATTCCTCTTTATTCACCTTATCTTACATCACTATTCCTCTTTATTCGCCTTATTTTTTTCATTACTCATATTCACAGGAACAAACCCGTAATCATACACAACCCAAACTAAACTCTCGGGCTAATAACCAAATGCTCTATTATAATATTAAAGAACGATAACTAGCCATTCTGGTAAGCTATGATTAAAACACGTATAAATGAAAAAAGTCAGCTAACATATAAGTAAGTAGCTTCACTTTTTCAAATACATATCACAATCAAATACCCAATGAATCAACAATACAACAATAACAAATCAAACAGTACTCACAAATAAGCCACATAACCATCAAGAGTATCAACCATATTGTAAACATCCACAGACTCAACACAAATATGTACACACTTGCTATGGAACTTATTTTTGCCCAAATAGTCAAGACCTGCAGGGAATAATCTATGTTCATGTACCGTACCAGTGTGGTACCTGATCTAACACATACATATCCATACCGGCATGGTACCCGATCCAACATATACACATTCGTACCGGCGTGGTACCCGATCCAACATATATACATCCGTATCGGCGTGGTACCCGATTCAGCATATACACATCCGTACCGGCGTGGTACCCGATTCAACATATACACATCCATACCGACGTGGTACTCGATCGAACATATACACATCCGTACCGGCGTGGTACCCGATCTAACATAAACAAGTATTATCAATATCAAATTTACACGACCTCATAGCATACAACACAATGTACCAATTTTATAAGTACACTTAAAGTCATAAGACAATTTCATCAAGTAAATTTTCAATAATCCTTTATACACACTTTAACAATCCAAACTTCAACAATATTAAGCATGTCCGAATACCAATCAACTAGTATTCATATCATTACTTTAAGGAGTTATCATTATCAAACAAGCCACTCATAGGCACATATCAATAAACCATCATTATCATCAATTTAGCCTCTAATGGGCATCCAATAAATATAGTATTTTTATCAATATCAAAACAAAAATATCATAAAATAAATTGCAATTTAATCCTTATGCATACAAGTCATTATAGGAGCCTTAATTACTCATTAATTACTAAAAATATCATTATATTCTTAAATACCGCAACTTGGGTTCTAACATCACCACCTATAACTAGCACATTCACGTGTATCATTATCTCCTACCTCTTTCCACATAATACAATCATCACACTAATTTAAGTCATCTAGCCCTTAGATATTACTATGCTTATCAATATTCGATCTTAGCATAATTCTCCTCATCATATTATTGAATAATACATACAATCTAATACCATTACAACTCAACTAGGTTCATCACTAGAACAACTAAAGAAAAATATCATGTTCATATACTACATTACAACAATCTCCTTTCGGGCACATAACACATAATATCATAAATATCACATAATCAATCAGTAATATAGTTTTTGAGATTAAAGTTAAGCACTCGTGTCCTTATCCACCTCAATTCCATGCCCACAAGCGTAGACATGCTTTCTCCCATCAATTCTAAGTTATGAAAATTTAAAATAACACAATCTTCTACTCATTAAACCTAGCCTAACTGGACGCCAAGCTTTTGAAGAAGCAAGTTGCAACAAGGATGCTCTTTCCTTTCTTTCATGCCATGGAACAATCAATCATCTAAAAATCAAGCAATTATAAGAGTAATTAAATATTTACTCTTCATATAAATATCTTGGGGATTCAAACCCACTAATTCTACCCTTAATTCAAGGTCTATATCATTCTCCAATGTCAGTTAGCCATTAATTAGTTCTTTCAAGCTTAACCCATCTCCATTAATGGAGTTTTTATGCTAAAGGTCTCATCTTTACGAAATTCAAGGTTCCTAATCATCAAAATTCATAATCTAGTTTATAAAATTCATGTTAGAAATCTTTAATTTATAGATTAGAATCATCTCTAGGTCATATTAAAATCACCCATGAGTTTTCCCAAAAAAATTCCACCAATAAATGTTTTTAAAGGATTAAAAGACGACGAAAATAATGAAATTTTTTTACCTAAACGAAGGAATTTCACATTAAGCTTTGGGAAATCACCTCTTAGGGCTGGGGAATGAAGTTTGGGGTTTTTAGGCCTCAAAAAGGCTGAAGTTGATTTAAATACAATCAGAATTTTTGCTACAGCGAAGTCCCGTTTCAGCCCGGACAGTGCTCAGTAAAATAGTTATAACTTTTTACTTCGAATTTGGATTGAGAAACGGTTTGTTTCGTTGGAAAAAGGACTCAAAGATTTTTGATTGTATAGGTAATGGGACCCCTAACTCCTTATATTTTATGAGATATGATTGTTTAAATTTGGCCCTAATAGAAACCCATATCGAAATTGTATCGGAAAGAAAGTTTTATACTTAACTGTGTTTAGGATATTGTATGACCTTAATTAATAGCTAAAGAAATTTCAAACAAAGTTATTGATATTAGAACTCATGAATAATTAAATTCATCATCTTGAGTCTATCTAGATACATCCGAAGGCTAAAATCTTCATCAAAAAGTTTAATGTGACATAATAAATAAAATATTGGCTAATTTGGACCCAAAATAATATTGAGGAATGAAAATTAAGAATTTTCTTGAATTTATTATGAATAATTTAGTAACGACGAAATGGGTCGTTACAATCAGATACCAATTTACCATCCGTTCGTTCCCAAACAGACATTCAGTGGAGAAACACATGAGGTTGGAATTAGAGAGACATTACTAATAGAGTTGCTTATACTGCACCTTATTCACTCACTCGATATCCTTATCAACCAACCCACATTCTACACTCTATCATTCTATCAAAGTTTTTCAAAATACTAAGATACGGAGTCAACTATTTACATAAGAACCACTTTTTCTCCTTTCAACGCTGAAACTTGAGTTTTATGAAAGCAAGATAAAGATGGTTAAAAGATTCACCTTGATGAAGACAAACATCCAAAAGCACTTTTTTTTCACTACCGAAGCTTCAGAGTCCCGAATTTAATTCTGAAAAGTGCTACGAGATGCTACATGAATCTACTATTCAAATTTCGACACTAAACAAGTCACACTTAATCCACCCAACACACAATCTCTCTCTGAGACACCTGACTCAGTTTCCATCCAGGACTATCCTATGGAGAATCTACATTTGATCATATTTAAGTCACCATACCACTTACAAGTAACATAACTTAGATATCCGCATAAACTCAATCAAGACTATTAAATTCATTATATAAAGCTAGATTCAACATTTCACAAACACTATTGTTTTCACCTCAAGATCACCCACACTTCAAGATTAGTATTTGCCACTATACATAAATCACAACATAACCTCTCACTCATTACACAGGCTTACAACAATTGGTCATAAAGACCCCAAAGAATTATAGCCTACAACACATTCTCCTCTACAATATTGTTAATATTCATCTGATCATCATACCTTAATCACTCAACAAGCAATATCCACCAAGTATCACCCAAGAAAAGATCAATCATGCCATTAATAATTCACTTATTCTCCCATTTAGGATCATTCTTAATTATTTTATGAATGTAACTAAGCCATTTGATTTTGCATTGCCAATATCATGAAAATTACTATCTTCTAAAAGAGTAATACATTAGCTAACTCTACAGGACATGTACATGCATAATTCAGCCACAAGGTCAAGTTAACAATAATTTATCTTCTCAAGATTTTTCCTAATACATAAATCAACAGCTAAAACTTATGCCCAAACAATCACTAACTCAATATTTTTTACATGTCAAACACTTTGTTGTCAAGCCAAAACCCCTAATATCACTAACACCAATTTAAGATATACAGAGTCATTCTTATTTCTACCTAACAATATTTTCATTATGGGCTTCACTTAACTCTTAATCACCTCAAGAGTGATCCCTACCCCACTAACACACAAGCAAGTCCAAATAAAATAAATCAATTACAGGTCATTAATAGTCTCACCACCAATATCACAGTCCAGACAAGTCATCGATCAAATTCTGTAGGTATTAAAAACCTCTCCTAGTTTTTGTCACTTTTATTTAAAACTCATTATTTTGCCAAGCATTAAGAATTCGTTCACATAAGGAACGTAAAGATAGTGTCATTTAGCTAGTCTTTACAAGGAACCTATTATAATTTTAATAATAGAAATGCACAAAAAAAATCTAAATATTCTCTCAATGTCGGACCACACAAGTATCCCCACATAATATCAAATAATTGAACCACACAAGGATCCATCCATAACATCATTAACAAGAACCTCTCATTATAGAAAACATATATCACCTCAGTCTTTTATTAATGTCATTTTTTCACCATCTTTTCTTGACATCATGTTCTCATATCATCCTCTCAATTCTCATACCATCAATTTCATCAGTATAATAGTACAAAAAAGAATAAGTGAGCACCATAGAATTACTAGTTTCATACTAACAGGGAATCAAATAAACCCATCACAATTATCAACAAAGATACCAATTGGAATCAACTACATTCCAATTAAGCTCTGTTAAGATACCAATTAGAATCGTCTAGACACCAATTGAATCCAATCCGGTAGTCAAAGATTAGGAGGGCAAGATAGAGAGAAAGAAAGGAAAACGACTTCTACATGCCTCACAGCCTTTCGAAGATTGGGTGTGGGGCCCTACACACCAATCTATGAGACTCTACTTGATATTGCTCTTGTACTTGTTGGACCAGTGAACCTAACACTCTGATACCAACTATCACGACCCAGACTAACGGACCATACGGTCACCGACGCTATTCTAAGTAGCTAGTAGAATCTTTATTACCCAACTAAAAATATGTGAAAGACTTCTGTTTTTAAGGAAATATAAAGTAAATTAAATACTAATAAACAAACTTTTTACAAATACTTCATACAAATGTCCTTCACTATCCCAAGACTTGGCCAGACACGTACAAGAGCTACCTATTACAATATAGTCTGACAATGAAATAAATAATACAAAGACTTTAACATCTGTCAGGAAGAAAGTGAAGAAGTTAGTGCTGAATATCGTCATCCATCTAGTAACTGTAGAAGAGTAAGGTTAGTACAACCACACGTACGGGTAGGCATCATCGGCCAACACACATATATTTGTACTGGCGTAGTACCCGATCTAATATATACATATCTGCACCGGCGTGGTACCCGATCCAACATATATACATCAGTACCGGTGTGATATCCTATCTAACATATACACATCCGTACCGACGTGGTACCCGATCCAACATATACACATCCGTACCGGTGTGGTACCTGTTCCAATATATACATATCCGTACCTGCGTGGTACCCGATCCAATATATACATTTCCGTACCAGCGTGGTACCCTATCCATCATATACACATCCGTACAGGCATGGTACTCAATCCAACATATACACATCCGTACCGGCGTGGTATCCGATCCAACATAAAAAAGTATTATCAATAGCAAATTTACACGACCTCACAGCATACAACACAATGTACCAAGTTTACTAGTACACTTAAAGTCATAAGACAATTTCATAAAGTAAATTTTCAATAATCCTTTATACACGCATTAACAATCCAAACGTCAACAATATCAAGCATGTTCGAATACCAATCAACAAGTATTCATATAATTACTTTAAGGAGTTATCATTATCAAACAAGCCACTCATAGGCAAAATTCAATAAACCATCATTATCATCAATTTAGCCTCTAACGAGCATCCAATAAATATAGTATTTTTATCAATATCAAAACAAAAATATCATAAAATAAATTGCAATTTAATCCTTACGCATACAAGTCATTATAGGAGCCTTAATTACTCATTAATTACTAAAAATATCATTATCTTCTTAAATACTGCAGCTTGGGTTCTAACATCACCACCATGCCCGCAAGCCTAGACATGCTTTCTCCCATCAATTTTAAGTTATGAAAATTTAAAATAACACAATCTTCTACTCATTAAACTTAGCCTAACTGGACGCCAAGTTTTTGGTAGAAGCAAGTTGCAACAAGGATGCTCTTTCCTTTCTTTCATGCCGTGGAACAATCAATCATCTAAAAATCAAGCAATTATAAGAGTAATTAAATATTTACTCTTCAAATAAATATCTTGGGGATTCAAACCCACTAATTCTACCCTTAATTCAAGGTTTATATTATTTCCCAATGTTAGTTAGCCATTAATTAGCTCTTTTAAGCTTAGCCCATCTCCATTAATTGAGTTTTTATGCTAAAGGTCTCATCTTTACAGAATTCAAGATTCCTAATCATCAAAATTCATAATCTAGTTTATGAAATTCATGTTAGAAATCTTTAATTTATAGATTAGAATCAGTTCTAGGTCATATTAAAACCACCCATGAGTTTTTCCAAAACAATTCCACCATTAAAGGTCTTTAAAAGATTAAAAGACAAAGAAAATAATGAAAAAAATTTACCTCAACGAAGGAATTTTGACCTTAAGCTTTGGGAAATCACCTCTTAGGGTTGGGGAGTGAAATTTGGGGTTTTTAGATATAAAAAACGGTTGAAGTTGATTTAAATACAATCAGAATTTTCGCTACAGCGAAATCCCGTTTCAGACCGGACAGTGCTCAATAAAACAATCATAACTTTTTACATCGAATTCGGATTGAGAAACGGTTTGTTTTGTTGGAAAGAGGATTCAGAGATCTTTGATAGGTAATGGGACCCCTAACTCCTTATATTCTATGAGATATGATCATTAAAATTGGGTCCTAATAGAAATCTATATCGAAATTATATCGGAAAGAAAGTTTTATACTTAACATTGTGTTTAGGATATTGTATGACCTTAATTAATAGCTAAAGAAATTTCAAACTATGTTATTGATATTAAAACTTATGAATAATTAAATTCATTGGCTTGAGTCTATCTAGACACATCCGAAGGCTAAAATCTTCGTCAAAACATTTATGGTGACATAATAAATAAAATATTGGCTAATTTGGGTTCAAAATAATATTGAGGAATGAAAATTAAGAATTTTCATGAATTTATTATAAATAATTTAGTAACGATGAAATGGGTTGTTACACACTATGACAAACTCTTTCATGCCAAAACAAACCGCCATGCCACAGTAGTTGATCCAAATTTCATCCATCTTTTTGCCCCCTCCTTCAAATTTTTAGCATCCCCTACGTGCTTGATCCTGCACTTGAGAAGACCATATACCATGCTCATTTGGAAACGGGCAATATTGTCCTCAGGCAGATCAAGAAAGTGTCTAAAGCAGCTCTTCTTAAATAATTCATCTAGTTTTTCATTCTTCATAATTTTCCTAAAGTCATAAAAAGGTTTCCCCAACTGACATTTAAGTACCAAATCACCAGTTAGTGATGCATTATCATTATGTTGATCATCGTCCTCTTGCTCACTCTCTATTTCCTCCTCTTTTTGTTTATCATTATGTTGATCATTATCCTCTTTCTCACTTTCTACTTCTTCTTCTTCTTGATTATTTTATTCTTCCTCCCCACTTTTATTATCCTCATCATCGTCTAAATAACCTTCTCCACCTCGCTCAACATCATATTCATAACTTTTCTCAGTTTCACTTTTGCCTGGCTGACATTGTTCAGAAGTTGATCCACTTTCAATTTTTGTCTTTTGGGAGACATCTTTTAACTAAAATCAACAAAAAAAATAAAAAATACATTACATTTAATTTCTGCATAATTTTAAAAAAAAGGTAAGACAAATTTAAATAAATATTTTTATGCCATATTACAAAATAATATTCCAACGGATAATCCATCAATTGGAACAGATAGAGAATTTGTTTGAAGACCTATTTAATATTTCCCAACAGATGTTCCAGCTGTTGTAACAGATGGACCACCAAGACCGCCACCACCACCGCCAATGCCACCAAGACCACCAACGTCATCACCAACGCCACCAATACCACCACTAAGACCACTAACACCATCTCTAATGCCACCACCAAGACCACCACCACCATCACCACCACCACCATCAATGCCACCAATACCAACACCAAGACCACCGACACAACCATGAAGACCACCAATACTGACGCCACCAACAACAGCCACCAACAACACCATAAACACCATCGAAAAATACCACGACAGTCAACAAAATAGTATAACAAAAACTAAGGTTTCTCGAGTTCTTTCTACGTTTTTAGCATCAAAACTCAAAATTGTTAACTCATTCTCGAAGATAATACAACTATAAGTCATCTTTTTCATCATTAACTAAAAAACCCTAATTTTTAGAATAAAGAACAAATATTGAACTCTTCTCGAACTCTGTTACCTGGGGAGACTAAGAAAATGATGGATACAAGGAAGAATGAAATCAAAAATAATAATTATATGGACGAAAATGAGAAGAAAATTAATTTGTTTTAGAGGGTTGAGCAATATATTGAGTAGTTGTTGTCTGTATTATTGACAGATAAAGAAAAGAGCAAGAACTCAAGATTTGAAATGATAAAACATTTTTCCGCAAATGGACGATTGTATGCGTTAATTTGTATTTTGAAAAAGAATGACAAGTTTTGAAATTGTTAATTTGGTCCAAATTGATCTTAATTATTTTTTTAAAAGATTTAATTTTTAACCATTTATCATAATAAACTATATTAATTTCAATTGGAACACTGACAAATTTAGGTATTAGCTCAGTAATAAGTTAATATGAATCATTTTGACTCGGATTGATTGATTGGCGACTCAGGTCGGGAGAAACACAATACCAACATAATACAATTGCAAAGACTCAATTGTAATTATAGTTGACCCTATGAACTCATCCCTAGTTCTAGCTTAAATGAATTTAGGTATTAGCTCTGCAATAAGTTAATACGAATCGTTTTGACTCGAATTGATCAATTGGTGTCTCAGGTCGGGAGGCATGCAATACCAACATCATGCAATTGCAAAGACTCAATTGAAATTATAGTTGACCCTATGAACTTATCCCTAGTTCTAGCTAAATCAATTTAGGTATTAGCTCGGTAATAAGTTAATATGAATCATTTCGACTCGGATTAATCGATTGGCGACTCAGGTAGGAAGAAATGTAGTACCAATATCATGCAATTGCAAAGACTCAATTGAAATTATAGTTGACCCTATGAACTCATTCCTAGTTCTAGATAAATGAATTTAAGTGTTAGCTTAGTAATAAGTTAATATGAATCATTTCGACTTAGACTGATCTATTGGAGACTCAGGTTGAGTGAAACGCAATACTAACATCGTGTAATTGAAAAAACTTAATTAAAATTGAGTTGAACCTATGAAATCATCTCTAGTTCTAGCTAAATGAATTTAGGTATTATCTCAATAATAAGTTAATACAAATCATTTCGACTCGGATTGATCGATCGGTGATTCAGGTCAGGAGAAACGCAATACCAATATCATGTAATTGCAAAGACTCAATTGAAATTATAGTGGACCCTATAAACTCATCCTTAGTTCTATTTAAATAAATTTAGGTATTAGCTCAGTAATAAGTTAATATGAATCATTTCGACTTAGATTGATCAATTGGCGACTTAGGTTGGGAGGAACACAATACCAATATCATGCAATTGTAAAGACTCAATTGAAATTATACTTGACCCTGTGAAATCATCCATAGTTATAGATAAATGAATTAAGGTATTAGCTCGGTAATAAGTTAATACGAATTATTTTGACTTGAATTGATCGATTGGCGACTCAGGGGTGTGAGGAATATAATACCAACATCTTGCATTTGTAAAGACTCAATTGAAATTGAGTTGATCCTATGAACTCATCCCTAGTTCTAGCTAAATAAATTTAGGTATTAGCTCAGTAGTAAGTTAATACAAATCGTTTCTACTCGAATTGATTGATTGGCGACTCAGATTGGGAGAAATACAATACTAATATCATGCAATTGCAAAGACTTAATTGAAATTATAGTTGAACCTATGAACTCATACCTAGTTCTAGCTAAATAAATTTAGGTATTAGCTCAGTAATAAGCTAATATGGATCATTTCAACTCGAATTGAATGATTGGTGACTCAAGGTCAGGAGGAATGCAATACCAACATCATGCAATTGCAAAGACTCAATCAAAATTATAGCTGACCCTATGAACTCATCCTTAGTTCTAGCTTAATGAATTTAGTTATTAGCTCACTAATAAGTTAATACGAATCGTTTTGACTTGGATTGATCAATTGGCAACTCAGGTCGAGAGAAACACAATACCAATATCATGCAATTGCAAAAACTCAATTCAAATTGTAGTTGACCCTATGAACTCATACCTAGTTCTAGCTAAATAAATTGCAAAGAAATCTGTTGCAGCAGATTACTTATCTATTGTAAATTATCAAATAGACATTTACATATATTGCAATAGATGACTGAGTTGTTAGAAATTTTCAAAAAGATATTGATATCTGTTGCAACATATTACCTATATATTATAAATTATCAAATAGACATTTGCATCTGACGCGATAGATGACTGAGCTAGTGAAAATTTTCAAACAGATATTGATGTTTGTTGCAACAGATTATCTATCTGTTATAAATTATCAAATAGACATTTGCATCTGATGCGATAGATGACTAAGCTATTGGAAATTTTTAAATAGATATTATTTTCTATTTCAACAGATGACGTATCTATTTAAAGATCTTTTTTTATTTTAAAGTAATTTTCAGTCCAAAATAAAATCGATAAAATACTAAGGTGGCAAAAAATATTTCTTGGATAACTCAAAAATCTACTCTTTGAGTTGTCATATCTTGTCTTTTCAATGTCACCCCTCTCCTCGTACCTCTTAAAGCTATTAATGAATATTTAAACCCATCTCTAGAATTATCTCTCATTCAACCATAAATTAATTTATCTCTTTCTTTTTTTTCTCTCCTCTTTGGGATATCACAATCGTCTCATTTTTTTTTTCTTTCTTTTCTCATGAGGATCCTTTCGGGTCTCCACCGATCTATATCTTTTCTCAACTTAAATTGATATTTTGATCCCCTTATTTTTTATATTGCAGGTATGGTTCACTATTGCTCTTTCATTCTCGTCTTCTTCTTTACAAGTTATTTAAATTAGTTATTTACATATGTTTTTTTATTTAATTATCCATTATCCATATCTTATTTATTTAGAAAATTGAAGGAAAAGTGACTTTTACGTCTTGAATGAATGAACCATTATTTTTTTAAAATATGCAAAAAAGTCATCTCTTGGAAGAACCTTAAAAGCCTTGTTGGCAGTATCATTTTTTTGTATGTATTTTGTTTGTTTCTTTGTTGTTGATGCTGTTATTGATATTGTTGGTGGGGTTGGCATTGTTGGAACGTGTGTTGTTGGTGTTGTTGATGGTGTTGAAATAAATGGTGTTGCTTTTTTGTTGTTGATGTTGTTGTTGATATTGCAATTGATGGAACAAATGAAACAACCAGCAAGGCTGATTTGATTTATTTCAATAGATGACCCATATATTGCAATATGTTGTCCATCTGTTGCAACGGATGTGGAATCTGTTGAACAAATAGGTAATCTGTTACAACAGATATTGAGTCTGTTGCAACAAATATGGAATATATTACAACAGATGGGTAATATATTACAACAGATGGACAATCTTTTGTAACAGTCTATACATCAATCTCTTGCTGATGCGTAAGCTGTTGAACAGATGTTGAAATGTGTTGTATTTTTTGTGTTACAAAAAAGATAGGTTTGGAAGAATAAGCTACTTCATGGATGTTGAAATGATCGAAGCTATTGATCAACTTTTGTCCAACCAATACAAAAGGCTACAAAAAAGATGGGTTCAAAGGAATAAACTACTTGCAGATGGAATCACTTTATATGTGGAAGGTATGTATTACTGATCATGTTATCATGAAAACACACATAGAGTACATTGATTTTGTGAATGTTGTTTTTTACCGATTAAATACGCCCCTCAACTTTGCGAAAAGGTCCAAATATACCCTCCGTTATAAGTTTGGTCCAAATATGCCCTCGCTGTTAAAATTTAGGAGCAAATATACCCCTAAACTTTGCGAAAGGGTCCAAATATACCCTCCGTTACAAGTTTGGTCCAAATATGCCCTCGCTGTTAAAGTTTAGCACCAAATATACCCCTTAACTTTGCAAAAATGTCCAAATCCCTCCGTTACAGCCCATAATAATAATAATAAAATTCAAATTTTACACAAATAAATTATTTCAGACACATGAATTACGATTTGTTTCAATTGAGAACATAAACACGTGTTAAAGTGTTTTATTAAACTCTTTCGATTTAAATTTTAGAAAAGTTTATGTTCTCAAGCAGAGGCGGAATGATTTATATACAATTGAAATTAGTTTTATGTATATATAATCATAATAAAGTTTAATTTTTACATAAATAAATTCAGTTCAAACACGTGAATTGCGATTTATTTCAATTGAGAACTTAAACATGTGTCAAAGTGTTTTATTAAACTCTTTCGATTCAAATTTAGAAAAGTTATGTTCATATTATCAAGTAGAGCGGAACAATTTATATATGATTGAAACTATTTGTTGCGTATAATAGACGTTGCTCCTTCGGTAATTAAGTTCATGTATTTACTTCTTTATATTTTGAATCCTCTTAGTAAAATTTTAATTCCGCCACTAATATCATATATGTTACGTATTTTTGTTATGCACATCAACTTCAATTGAAACATGTACGGGTTTTACGTACGATTCATATGTCTAAACTAATTTATTTGTGTAAAAGTTGAACTTTATTATTATTATTATTATTATTATTATTATTATTATTATGGGTTGTAACGGAGGGTATATTTGGACATTTTCTCAAAGTTAAGGGGTATATTTGCTCCTAAATTTTAACAGCGAGAGCATATTTGGACCAAACCTGTAACAGAGGGTATATTTGGATCCTTTCACAAAGTTTAGGGGTATATTTTCTCCAAAACTTTAACAGCGAGGGCATATTTGGACCAAACTTATAATGGAGGGTATATTTGAACCTTTTCGCAAAGTTGAGGAGCATATTTGACCCTTTTCCCTTAAATAAAAACAATGTTAAAGTTAGAGTATGCTAAAAGGGATGAACAAGCTAGAGTGTAGACACTGGTGCTTTCCATGCTTAGCTGCTAATATGTCAAAAGCACTGGTGCAATTTACATTTCCATCTATTTGATAATTTTCAAGAGCTCTGGCAACTGCACGAGATTCACATACTATAATAAGTTATCTCTCTTCTCTAAGATATGTTGAAAGTATTGTAAGGCAAAAAAACACACATGAGTAATTACATCCATATTGCTAAGGAAGTAATTAAACTCAATCTGTCTTTCAATATTGTTTGTGGTTTCGATTGGGTCAATAGAAATAGACCTAATCAGAACCACAAACAAGAAAGGACGAGATACAATTTAAAATTCAGAAATTGCCGCCTTATCTTGCTTCCTTATTTTAACTTCAGTTGTTCTCGACGCAAGTTTTATTGACTTACTATACATTATCTCAACCGTCGATATCCGCAAACTTGCTTTATTGGTGTTCTGTTATTTTTTATGTAAGTGATTATTTCAACCACGGTAACTAGTCGTAGTTTTCTAGCAAAGTGACCAACTGCAATATTTTTCTTTGAGAGAGACAACAAACGGATTTTTATTACTGGATACACTTTCATATTTGCACTTGATTCAGATTTCTCATATTTTAAGTCAATTTTATCGGTCAGATTCGCTAGAAGTTCCTTGTTTGCTTGCTACCCTATGTTTCCTCTTCAATTAGCTCTCAGATGATATAATCTTTCATCAACTCCCCATTCCCTTGTAGGTATTATCCTATGGCTTCTTCTGGCATATAATCATCTTCTTGAACAACCCATCCATAAAAATTTGGGCCAGGAGAATTTCTATTATTTTTTTGTTCTTATTTGCTGCAGTGGGAGGCTTTGAAGGCCATCTCAGAGTCCAATGCACCCTTAAAGTTAGTGCAATAGCTATTGGATCTCTGCAATGACACTAAATATTGATCCCTTTTTAAACCTTAACATGCATAAACATGAGCAATAACCATCATTAATTCGTAACAGGGTATCGGTACCATCTTCATGGCCCCTCGACCTTATCAATTCGAACCTATCAATCTTAACTGTTCAATGCAGGATTTTGTTTGAATGGTCAATGCCTAATCGGTTAAAAATTGCATTCACAAAATCATTGTACTTTATGTGTGTTGTCCCGATGACCTTATCAGTAATACATAACTCCCACACATGAAAGTGGATCCATTTGCACACACCTTATCCTTCCTAGCCCATCTATGGCAACAGATGACTAACCTGGTGCAACATATGACACATCTGTTAAAATTATCAAATAATTATAGACATCTGTTACAATAGATAATCAATATGTTGCAACATATGTCTTATCTGTTGAAAATAATCAAATAGATATATATCTGTTGCAACAGATTGTTAATATGTTGTAAATTATCTAACTGGTGGAATATATTTTGCAATAGATTACCCATTTGTTAAATTTGTTTTCAAGCAATTTTCTTTTCTTTCTGAAATACAATAAAGACAAATGTTGTATTTAGATTCGTTTTTTAATTTACATAATCGAAAAGTCACCAGTTTTATATAATTAAGGGATGTAATTATTATAAAAGAGGTGAACAGTCATGGCTTTTTAACTAACCCATTCAAATTCAATTATCTATAAATAGGTCCCTCCTTACTAGTTCAGTCTACTCCACTTCTAGATATGTCTGATCCGGATTTGGACAAGGTGATTCTGCGCAACTCTTAGCGGGAACTTGAAAGGCAGACTCATGAACTCCGGTTGGAGTTGGGTGACATGAGAGCAAGACTGAGGAGGGCCCTGCAGCCGCCGAATGACGATTGGTCGGTTGACAATAATATTAATAATAATAATGATGATAATAATAATAATAATAATAATAATAATTACGTTATGTTTTTTCTTTTAGCGTATGTATTTTATTTTGTTCTATCGGATCTACCTAAGGGAGGAACCTAATGTATGTTTCGTTTTTTATTGTATATTTGTATTTAATGGATTCTAAAATCTATGTTTGGTCGACTTTAAATTTTTAATTCTTATTTAATGTTTAATTTTCATTCTATCTATTCTTTATCCTCAACATGTCGTCGGTTGGAGGCAGGGATTGAACGTTTGTGGCAATGGATGGACCATATGTTGCAACAGATGGTTAATCTGTTGCGACAGATGGATCATGTGTTGCAACAAACGGTTATTAATAAAAAAGGGTTATTATTATTGAGAGGGTGAAAAATCATGAATTTTCGATTATTTAATATGAAAAATGGTTCGTAAATAAATATTAAGGAAATAAATGATAAACACAATTTAAAACCATAAAAAATGGTTATTTAATTTTAATAACTGATGTTAATATTAAATATGAGACAAGTCATGACTTTTCATCATTTTTATTTTTAGTTTATTTATTATATAATAAAAAAGTCACCACTTTGGATTAATTAAGGTATATGCTGATTATTAAAAGAAAGGCGAACTGTCGTGACTTTTTGTCTAATACATTCAAAACAGCTGATGAATAAAATTCTTCATTTGTTGTGACTGATGAATCAACTGTTAGAAGAAATAAAAAAAGCTCCTTCAACATATGGTCAATTTGTTGCAACAGATGGTATATCTATTGCCACAGATGGGTTATATGATGCAAAAGATATTCAATTTGTTGCCACAACTCAATAAAAATAGTTATTATTTTATTAAAAGAAACTGTTATTGAAAAGGTAAGAAGTCTTCGATTATTTAATTGAGAAAAAAATTATTTAAATTTAAGAACTAATTAATAATAATAAGCTGAAATGTCATGACTTGTCACAATAATAAAAAATTCACCATCTTGATTTAATTAAGTTATTTCTTTTTACAGAAAACAATAAGAAAATAAATGATAAACACAATTTACAACAGTAAAAAAATGGTTATTTAATTTGAATAATTATTGTTAATATTAAATAGGCGACAAGTAGTGACTTTTCATTATTTTTATTTTTAAATCTGTTTTTTTTAAATTTATATAATAAAAAAGTCACCAATTTGGATTAATGAAAGTATATGATGATTATTAAAAAAGATAGATTATATGTTGCAATAGATAAATTATCTGTTGCAACAAATGGTATATCTGCTGTCACAGATGGGTTATCCGATGCAACAGATATACAATATGTTGCCACAACTCAACAAAAATGGTTATTATCAAAATAAACGGTTATTGAAAAAGGTGAGAAGTCTTCGATTAGTTAATTGAGGAAAAGATTATCTAAATTTAAGAACTAATTAATAATAATAAGCTGAAAAGTCCTGACTTATCACAATAATCAAAAAGTCAGTAGCTTGATTTAATTAAGTCATAACTTTTCACAGTAATAAAAATGTCACCAGTTTGAATGTAATTAATAAAATGGAGGTGAAAAGTTGCGCCTTTTTGCCTAACTCATTCAAATTCAATCCTCTATAAGTAGGTCCCTCCTTACTCGTTCATTCTACTACACTCTATTTATTTATTGCATCTTGTCTTTCGTATTACATCTCCAACTACTTTCTCTTCCAAGAACAGATACCTTTTCCCTGGATTAGGTAAGTTTTTTTCTTTCTTTCTCTGTAAATCTACCCAATTGGTAGTATACGTTGTCTTACATTCAGACTCTTTTCTTTACTTGTGTTTTTATATTTTTTTTGTCAATTTATGCATGTTCTAGATATGACTGATCCTATTTGACACATTGATATTCTGTGCGACACCGTGCAAGAACTTCAGAAGCAGGTTAATGACCTGCAGTGGGAGTTGGGCTCCGTGAGAGCAAGGATGCTCTGAGAGATTCATATGCTAAGGAGGGCCCTGCTGTTGCCGGTTGACGATTGGCCGACTGGCAATAATAATGATGATGATGATGATAATGATAATAATAATAATAATAATAATTAAGTTATGTTTTTTCTTTTAGCGTATGCATTTTTATTTTTATTTTTATTTTTATTTATATTTTTATTTATATTAATATATTTTGTTTTTGTTTAATAAAAAATTATGTTTCTGTCTATTTTTTCTTCTCAACAAACATGTTGACAATTGAACGTAAGGAACAACTTGTAATCCAGTAGCAATAACAAGAGTTTTGAGTTCTTTCAACAGATGGACCATCTGTTGAAACATATTGGCTATTTGTTGGGTTTGTGGTAGGAGTTGTTTTGTGTTGTTCCAAACAGATTACTCATCTTTTGCAACAGATTAATCCTCTGTTGTAACAGATAACTAGTTTATTGCACCAGATAACTTATCTGTTGCAACAGATAGCTCGTCTGTTGCAACAGATAACTCGTCTGTTGCAACAGATAACTCGTCTGTTGTAACAGATGAGTAATCTATTTGGAACAGATGACCCATCTGTTCGTTCATGTTTCAGGCCCTAATATAGAACCATAAACATGAACCTAATATATGAGTGTTTCGTTGCTATAATTGACTCATCTGTCGCAATAGATGAGTGATTTGTTTAAACAAATGTCTCTCATGTTGGATTCATGAACAGTTCTATGCATTGTTGAAAAAACAACAGTAGCAGTGTACCTAGATGACAAATTCAACTAAAAATTATAATTTTACTTACCAAAGTCACCTATGAAGTAATGTCAAAGTGATATACGAAATAAAATTTGACCTAAAAAATTGTTCAAGTAGCAGCAGTAGCGGTAAAAACAACAACAATGGTTGACAAGAAGAATATGAAGATGATAATGAAGTAGAAGATGATGATAATGAAGCAGAAGATGATGAATAAAGCAACAACAACAATGAACAACAAAAATCACGAATAACGAGAAAACAACAATGGATGAGAAAAGAGAGAAACACACATTTTCCCCTCCGTTTTCTGTTATATTAATTAACATTTTGAATCAAAGTGTAAATTAAAAAACTTATGAGCTATTTTCAAACTTTCTCAATTTTTTTAATCCATAATAAAATAATTATTGTCTCAACTCAATTATTAAGACTTGACTCGCTTACACCTCATTTTCAAACTCTTTTCTCACTTTTGACTAAATACCCCACAGTACATCTCATACCAAATGACATAAATTATTACAAATAACGCTGAAAAATAGTATGCTAATTCTTTTGTTACAAGGAATCGGTCACATGGCTAGCTAGATGTATCATTCGCCAACCCAAATCCAGCTTGCTCAATAAAGTGAAAAGGCCAATAGTTCAGTACACGAGTTCAATCTTTAATTACATATTAATATTTTTTTCAAACTTAATTACGGCTAAATTTATATTTAATAAATGATTTTTTTTTATAATACTAGGAGACATTAATATCTTTTCATGTAAATATCGAGAGAAATGCTTAATTTTGAGCTCAAGCTATGTTTAAACACTTGACTGATCATTGAGAGACTTAGGGCTAGGTTTCTACAACAAGGAGTTCCCCTCTGTTGGTTTTATTAGATGAAGCTAACAAAAAGGCACGTGACTCCTAAGTAGCATGAAGAAAATAAAAATACACAAAAAATGCATATAACCAACCCATATGATGTTACAGAATCCTCTTCTGAGTTGGGGATAATGTAAATATGCATGAACTTCCCTAGCGCGTCTACATAAAAGTAGTTTTAAGTACAATTTAAAAAATTTCATGTATAAATTAATGTTAGCAGATTTTATTTTTTTCTTATGTATGTGAAAAAAATTACTAAAATTATTGGTAAGAGAAAAGGAGAAAAATCAGTAGGATTTATTTTTACAAAATTTATGTCGATAATTTTTTTTTTCCTTGTGTATGTAGTAAAATGAGTTCTAAAAGATATGGTAAAAAGAAAATAAGAAAATATCTATGATTTTTTTCCAAAATTAATGTTGGTAAGTTTTGCAAAATAACTACACACGGCCTTGTCATGAAAAATTGAACATTGATAAAAATATAGCACGTCTTTCATAACTGAAATTTTACTATAACTAATTAATATTTGTTCTTTAAAACTTTTTTACACTTAGGAGTCATTCGGATGATTTTTGTTATTTGGGACCATGTCTTTTCTAATATTTTTAAAATTTTTATTTTTATATGTTATATGTAGGTCAATTGAGAAGGAGAGCGTTGGGGTAACTGGCAAAGTTGCTGCCATGTGATCAGGAGGTCACCAGTTCAAACCTTGGATACAATCTCTGACAGAAAATGTAAAGTAAGGCAGCATATAATACACCATTGTGGTGGGGGCCCTCCCCGCATCCTACGCATAGCGAGAGTTTTAGTGCACCGGACTGTCCTTTTTTATATATAGGTCAACTGATCAAATTAATTTAATATATTATAATTTTTTTTCATAATTTCTCTTGGTTATTATCGTTCAAGATTTCTTTGTAAGCTTTCGCACGGCGCATTATTATTTTGATCCCAATAACATGCTCATGATTCGAGTCCAATCGTATTCTAAGATGCATCGAAACTTTGGACTATCTGGATGACGAAGTTCATGTGAATATCATTATGCTTCTTTTTGGATCCAAAAGAGATAACCAAGAGTGCATTGAAAAAGAAGAAGAGGGAAAAGAGATCATTCTGTAGTTCTATTGCTCAGTCTGTACAGGTAGATTATGCAATATGTAAGAAAAAAATAGAAATTTTCCTCATCGATGATATGTTTCTCTTTGTTTTTCCGTTATTAGGTGTGTAATTTTATAGATTACAACTGTATTATTTATAATCATACATTGATTATTATGTAATTCGCTTATATATTGATTCTACTGTGTAATTCACTTATATATATTTCAACGTTCTAAGTTCAATAATTATTTATTGTCAATATTATCAATAGAGTCTGAGTATTTTTAGTTACATTTTTACGTATTGGTTCTTTTTAGTTGTGCTCTTCTTCTACTGGTGTAAATATTTTATTAATTGATGTAAGACATACCAACAAAGCATGTACACTAAATCTACATATATATCTATAATATATCAAAAGTGTGAAAACCCTTTAAAAGGTTATTCAAACTTTTTACCCTTCACTAAAACACTTCGCAATAAACAAAACCGTCTTTTCACTTTTTTTTTTTCAATTAAATTTTTCAAAAATAAATTATTATGACGTATTTTTCAAATTGATGCCCTATTTTGTTTAGGTGACTTTTCTCAAATACAAATTTTTACATTATTAAATTTAAAAGAGGCACTTTAGGATTAGAATTGTTTCTCTTTATTCACATATGTTCATATGCTCAAGGCATGTGATTCTTAATTTTTCTTTATAATCTCTTCATCGTGTGATGAGTACATTGACTATGCTTTTTTCCTAACTGTTGATGTGTACCAGCTTTAGTCTATTGGAAATTTGATGTCACCTTTGTGTTGTTTGACAGGCTCATATTCGAACTTTTGAAGGGAGGGTGATGGAGACCATTCTTAGTTTAAGGTTTTTCTTATTTCAATATGGAAATGTCTATAAATTAGATGTTCGGGGAACAAATACATTTTTAACAGTATTACTCTTACTCTTTTTCAAAAATTTAATGAAGTACTTTTTTCCTAATTTTTATTCACCTTTGTTAATTTTTTCTGTTAATACCTTTCCCATATGTCTTAATTTGGAATTATAAGACTTGATAAGTGAAGTATGCTATTGGAGGACCATCTTTTGGAGCATACCTGGTTTACTGAAGGAGCTGCATGTTTTATTGAAATTTGTTGAGTCTTTTGGTGCAAATTATTTTAATTCATTTTCTTTCTTTTGATTATAAATTGCTTTATTCTTATGGATATCTTTTGACCCTCAATTGCTTTGTTTGACGGATATTTGTTTTGAGTTGTTATATATCTAATTCACACTTATTTTACATCTTTTCGAGATGAAGATTGAAGATTTTCTTGCATAAATTTATTCACTTAAAGAAGGGTAGGTTTTCTTCTCAAAGAAGATCAATTAATATAATGTTTGTGATTTTTCTCATTCTTGATTTATGAATATTCGAGTTTTACCAAATTCTTTTAGGAGGCTGATCCCAATAGTGGCCATGAATATATGTGGAGTTAAGTCCGCTGCGAAGACATTCATAAACAGCTCTATCGTAGTTTTTAGCAAATAACCCCAATTTAGGTTTAATAGTACATCCCAACAGGGGACGATCGTACTTGTTCAATTTATCTCTTTCAACTTGGATCTCATGAGGCGGACCTTCAAAAGTTTTAATATAAGCAGTAGGGACTCGCAGATCTTCCAGACGAGAACGAGTTTGGTGGTATTATTGTTGTTGTCATCATTTCTACTATCTTTAAGTTGTGCTCTTCTTTTCTTGTGTATTAGAAGAAGGGAACGAAGAAGTGGAACTCTGCATAAAGTGTAGATCACTTGCGGTGGATAGAAGAAAATCGTTGCAAGTATAAAATAGCATCTCAATTTGGATGTGAAGAAAGATATTATAACAAAAAGAAAAAGACATAAAAAATATAAGAAATACAAAAAATCAAATATAAGTATAAGAAACCAAGAAAAAGATATTATGTAAAAAATTATAAATATAAAAGACCATATAGAAGAAAGAAATCTATAAAGGAATGTACTTGTTATAATTGTGAAAAACTAGAATATTTAACTAGAGATTGTAAAATGCCTAAAGACCCAAAAAAGAAACAAATATCAAAATAAAGATAGAAAATGTTGAATACATGCAAATAGATTATATAAATTACGAATTAGAAAGTGAAGATAGTATATATGAAATTTCGAAAAATGAAACAGATAATGAAATAGATAGTGAATTAGATGAATCAAATGACTGAAGAAGTTATAAAAATAATAACAAAGGAAGAATATTTAAATGAAGAAGGAACAGATCAGAAAATAATATTTGATAATAATATATTTGACGAGATAAAAGGAAAAGAATTAGATTTAACTGTAGAAAAAATATTTAAAATACCAACAATAAAAAACATATTTAGTAGACGAATAGAAAAATACTACGTAGTAAGCCAAAAAGAACATGTAATAGACCGTAGATATGCAAAAGGTAGAGCTAGTATACCACTAGTAACAAAAAGAATAATTAATAAAGAAATAAACGATATAAAAAGTAAAGACCCAATAAAATATGTACACCTTGGAGTAACAGAGATATTAATAAAAACATGTTTTAGAGAATGAATAGATACACCAATAAAATTATATTTAGCAGATGATAGAATTATAAAACCTATAAAAAAAAGTATAATAACCGTCATAAGAGGAAATTTAATATACCAAAAATTTAAATTTATAATAAGTGTGAATTATTCAGTGGCAATAACAGGTAAAAAAAATAGATAAATCATTAGTATTATATTGGAAAATATCAGGAATAGAACTAACCCAGGAAGTAAAATATTTACAACAAGATGTAAAAATCTATATGTATTAACAACAAAACATAAAATAACGGGAAAAATAAAATATAAAATACAAATAGAAAGTCCTTTTGAACAATTTGTAAAAACAATTGATAACAAGGATTAAAGTTACAAAGACATGGATATAGAAGAAGATTTATAAATAATAAATGATAGAATAAGTACAACAAAAAGAATAGCTTTCGAAAAACCAGAATCATCAGGATCATCGTAAAGAACAAATTATGAAATAATTTCAACAATTAATTTAACTCAATATTATATGACGGGAACAATAAATAAAAAAGAATATTTAATACTTCTAAATACAAGACAAGAAGAAAATTATATAGCAAAATATCTAGAGAAAAATGAAGAAATAAAATCTAATAGTAATATATGCCCAGATCAACCAAAAAGTTTAATAACTACTAAAGATACAACAGAAAAGGAAATAATAATAGGAGTTAGAAAAATAAAAATAGAATTTGAAATAAAGGAAGATATGAAAAAAACAGATATAATATTAGGAATAAAATGGTTAGAACAAGTAAAACCCTACAATATAGAACATACACAAATAACCATAACTTATAATAGAGAAAAATTATTGATAAAAAGAGTTTTGACATGATATGAAAATATATGTACTTATGAAAATTATAGTAGAAGGATATTATAATAGATATTATACACCTATGATAGATACAGGAGCAGAAGCCAACTTATGTAGATATAATTGTTTACCAGAAGACAAATGGGATAAACTAAAAACACCAATAGTAGTAAAAGAATTTAATAATAAAGGAAGCTTAATTACCTATAAAGCTAGAAATGTAAAAATACAAGTATGGGATAAAACATTAACAATAGAAGAGATCTATAATTATGAACTAACATCAAAAGATATGCTTTTAGGAATGCCATTTTTAGATAAACTATACCCACATATAATAACTAGAACACACTGGTAGTTTACAACCCCATGTAAACAAAAGGTAAGAGCAAAAAGAGTTATTAATAAAATAAGAAAGAAAACTGATTGGATAAAAAGAAGTGAAAAAATCACACAAAAATTAAAAAATATAAAAAATACTGAAGACACAATAGAACTACTTATATTTTCAATAAATAAAGAAGAAATAACTATATTTTCAATAGATAAAATAGAAATAATAAAGAAAAAATTAAGACAACTATACAGTAAAGATCCATTAAAAGGATGGAAAAAACATAAAACTACTATAAAAATTAAGCTAATAGATAAAAATAGTATAATAACCCAAAAACCATTAACATATAACTTTGATGATTTAAAAGAATTTAAAATGCATATAGATGAATTATTAGAAAAATAATACATACAAATAAGCAATAGCAAACATAATAGTCCAGCATTTATAGTAAATAAACACAATGAACAAAAAAAGGGAAAAAGAAGAATGGTTGTTGATTATAGAAACCTAAATGCAAAAACTATGACATATAATTATCCAATACCAAATAAGATATTAAAAATAAGACAAATACAAGGATATAATTACTTTAGCAAATTTGATTGTAAATCAGGATTTTACCATTTAAAGCTAGAAGAAGAATCTAAAAATATTAACTGCATTTACAGTACCACAAGGATTTTATGAATGAAATGTGTTACCATTTGGATATAAAAATACACCAAGTAGATATCAACACTATATGGATAATTATTTTAAAAAACTACCTAATTGTATAGTATACATAGATGATATACTATTATATACAAAAACTAAAGAGGAACATTTAAAATTACTAGAACAATTTGCAGGTATAATACAAAATTCAGGAATAAGTTTAAGTGAAAAGAAAGCCGAAGTTATGAAAAATCAGATAGTGTTTTTAGGAATACAAATAGATAAAAGTGGAGTAAAAATGCAACAACATATAGTACAAAAAATAATAAATTCAAAAGAAGAATTAGAATAAAAAAAGAAATTACAATCATTTTTAGGATTAGTAAACCAAGTAAGATAATATATACCAAAATTAGCAGGAAACATAAAGCAATTACAGAAAAAAATTAAAAAGGATGTAGAATATAATTACCACGAAGAAGATAAAAAACAAGTTTAAAAAATAAAAATACTTTGTAAGGAATTACCAAAATTACAATTTCCAGATGAAAATAAAATTTTTACATACATAGTAGAAGCAACACAAGTGAATATAATAATGGAGGAGTACTTAAATATATATATGAAGAAGAAAAATTAGAATATCATTGTAGATACTACTCAGGAACGTTTAATGAAACAAAAATAAAATAGGAGATAAATAGAAAAGAATTATGCTCATTATATAAATGTTTATTAGCATTTGAGCCATATATTGTATATAACAAGTTTATCGTACGAACAGATAATACACAGGTACGTTGGTGGTTAACAAAGAAAACACAAAATTCAGTTACAACAAAGGAAATTCGGAGACTAGTATTAAACATATTAAATTTTACATTTACAATTGAAGTAATCAAAACTAAAAAGAATGTTATTGTAGATTACATATCAAGACAAAGCTACACAGACTGATATAATAAAAGATGATGCTTTAGAAAAGATACTCAAAACCCTAACTACACTTTCAGTGAAAGAGGACAGTATGGGTAATGAAATAGAAAAGCTAAAGACTAATGAAGTTAAACTGAAGTCTGCAGCTATAACTCAGATAACTCAGCAGTGTGCAGAGCTATGTCGATCGGAAGACAATAAAATTTCAGAGCTAAAAGTAGACGTTGGGACACTCCATAAAACCCATAACGTTCATCAATCTACAATTGAAGGTACAGACAAAGGAGTTAGTGGACAAAGATATCAGAACATGAACATGAATAAGATATTTGAAAAAATATTTATACCAAAAACACAAAAAGACCCCTTGTTCATACCCCCACAAACTACCACATATCGAGAAAGTTTAAACCAAGACAGAAAATCCTACAACCATATAACTCGAGCTTACATAGAAAATATCCATAAAATACAGACTTATTTAAACCGTAACCCCAGAGCTACAAATATTCAAGAATCAAACACAAACTATATAACCCAAAAATTACAAGGTTACAACAAGTTAATCGCACTACCAAAAACCAACCCAAGCTTAGTTAAAACTTGTTTCAGTTATGGATTATTAAATACCGTATATACCTAAGAAGGAGATAAACTAACAGCTATACTAGAATTATATAGAGCATTCGCCACCTATAAGAAAATAACCAAAGGAAATCTATTTTTTATAAAGTTTTATACCGCACCAGCAGAGATATTATATGACAAAATTAAACCAGTTATACAAGTTATAAAAATAGGATTAACTAGAGATATGATTATACCTAAAGATATTGTTCAACAGCCAGAGATACCTAAAGTTGAGATACCTGATTTTTATGCAAATAGACGAATTATTGGAATACCTTCAATTGTTCAAGAATTAACAAATAACTACCTCAATAGGAACCCAATATGAAGTTATTATTCAAGAGATCATCAAATGATTTATTCAAATTCAAGGGAGCTACGACAGTCAGATATGGAAGAAGCTAGACAATGGATATTGACACTACTCAATCCATAAAAACAACCATCTATAAGGGCAATTAAAAAGGAATTTATTTCAGAAGAGTTATTGACCATATATTGCAAGTTAATTGGACACAAATATCCAGACCATCTATGTTCGAGATGTAATGGAGAAGATAATATTATCCCGGAAGTTCAACTAGAATAAAAGAAGATAAGGAAGCCAACTGAAAGATACACGACAAAAGATATAAAGAAACACAGACCAATGGAAAAATAAAGACTAAAAGACAAAAGAATTAAAGTTAAGAAAGCGACATATGACTTAACAAGCTAAGTTTTCAACATATGTAAATATAACATTATGTAGCATTATAGCCTTTTTGACTTTTTTTGTAAAGAGTACCATTATTGTATAGCCTAGTCTTTATTATTTTTGTCTTTTATAGGATAGGATTTCTTACTTTCATTCCTTTTAGGACAAATGTAAAGTTAGGACATTATTAGTCTTTTATTTTCTTGACAGATGTTAAGTGCATAGTGTAAATAGTTTTCGTGTTTTAGGATTATAAATATGTAAGCCATGAGGTGATCTTAAGGCAAGACTTTCATGTGTTGAAAGCAAGCCTTCTCTCTTGTACACATAAAAGTTTGAATACTTAATAAAACAGATATATTTCTAAGGAAAAGCTATGGATGAGCAAAACACAGATTTATCAAATATACCAGAACAGGTATTTTCATTTACAATTATGAATACCTAAATTTATAAATTTTCGACAATCATGATATAATAAAATAAGTCATGTTAGTTACTTTATAGTAGAATTATTCGAAGAATAGCATGTTAAAAAGTTTATTATCAAAGTGGAAAAGGAGAAAAAGTCCCAAGAACTATGCCATCCTAAAGGTAAAACCGATGAGGCAAAGAATCCGTAATAGGGGAGTAACCTGAGTAGAGACGCTATTAAGGAAAAAAGTTTCCAGATTACCATGCTAATAGTGACCGAAGAACATGTTATTTAAGAATAATCTAGTATATAGTGATCTAAGATGATCATATTTTGTTATGTATATGGTTGAAAAGAATATTTTGAAAATAGCATCATATGAAATAAAATGACTACCTACTTATCTGATGGAATGATAGATAAATTTAAGATACTTGTTTTGTATGTACTTAAGGATATAGAAATAGTAGATATAAGGAAAATTATATATGAAAAGGTATTTCATTTTAATAAAGAGTTATTAAGTTTTATAGAAAACTTACACTTATTTAATGATAGCTACTGCTCATATTTTGATAGTTATTATTCAGATGGATATTATACAGATTAAAAATGTTAGAATATATAAGAAGAGTTAGAGAAAAACAAAGTTGGCTATACGAAGAAATTAATTATAGAAATCAGCTTAGAAGAGGAAGAAAACAATTAAAAGAAAGATTAATTTGGATAGATAAAATCTTGAAACAACTACAATTAAAAGATAGTTTAGATTATGATTTAGATATAGACTTATTCATAGAAGAAAAAGACAGGATAATTAAAGAAATAGATAACCTAGAATTTAATATCAGATATAGTACAATTAGAATAAATTATTATAAAGAAATTTGCAGTATTACAACTACTATAGTATAAAATGATAAACTACAGATACTTAAAATATTGGAGACAAGATATGGAGCAAATAAGATTAATAGAAACACTTATGAAAAAGAATCTACTTGACTACATAAAAACCAAAAATATGGAACATATAGTATACCTTAAAAATAATATAGAAGAATTAATAAAAGCATGTTTTAGAGAAGGAATAGATACACCAATAGAATTATATTTAATAGATGATAGAATTATAAAACCTATAGAAAAAAGTATAATACCCGCCATAAGAGAAAATTTAATATACCAAAAATTTAAATTTATACTAAGTGCGAATTATTCAGTGGCAATAATAGATAAAAACATAAATAAATCATTAGTATTATATTGAAAAATATCAAGAATATAACTAACCCCAAGAAGTAAAATATTTACAGAAAGATGTACCAATAAAATTTAGGCATTTGAACTGTTTAAAACTTCAATCAAGAGGTATGTGTTATGTTGATTAATATTTTACTTACATACATGTTGTTTAGTTGTAGTTTATGTTATGTTCAAGTCTATATTGTAGATGAATGTTCGAGTGGACTTTGAGAGATTTTTTGTGTAAAGATTAGATTTAATCGTATTATTCGAATATCTTAATTATTATAATTTTGATTTTGTTACTATCTATTATTTTTCCTGCTTAATTTGGGTGGTAGATAAATGTTCAGTTGGGCTTTGAGAAATTTTTGTGTATAGATTAAATTTAATCGTATTGTTCTGATTCTTGATTATCATATTATTTTATTGTAGTTGATAGGTAGTAAATGAATGGTCAATCAAGCTTTGAGGAATTTCTTGTATAAAAATTAGGTTTATATTCTTTTGATATTATTAAGTTAATTGTTGTAAAATCTTAGTGAATATTATTCATTGTCTTAAGGGTCATTGATCTTAAGCGTATTTATACACCTAAGTGTCATTATCTAGGCACATTTAGTTTTGAGGTTAACTTGATGTGATTAATGAAGTATAAAGTTTGTATTTGTGTATTTTTGTGCTTAGTTACATGTTTAGAGTCTTTAAGGCAACATTTGAGACAATTCAAGAGTCAAAAGAATCAAATAGAGTTTAGTCGAGAAAACTAGTTAATCTAGCTTAAACTATGCTTGTTCTAGTATACTTTGACTAGCTCTATTTTATTGTGTGGACTATTTTTTTTTCTATGAGCATGTGTAGGAGATTAATGGAGGTTCATTGAGTGACATTTGAAGCTTCAAATGAGCTACAATGGATGATGGAACAAGGATCAAGTTTGACAAATGATAAGGGACAAAATCGATGGAATTTGTACGTAGTTGAATCCCCTTCGCGCCGTGCAACCCAGCAATGGCTCCCAGCTATGCACAACCCCTATAACTTGATAGAGATACTGGAATTGCTCTACTTTCATCCCCACTGTTCACCACCTAAGCAATCCTACAAGCTCTACGACGCACAACCCATAGAAGCGGGTTAAGTCGGTTTAGGAGTCCTAGTTTGTGTAGGAAATGTGTAGTGCTTGTACATAGTCCTTATGAGACTTAGATTGGACAAACTGGAGGCTATATAAATATCTTAATATTCTGCAAAGGATTAAGGAACATATGAGGGAAGTCCACGACACGAAATTAAAACGTACACACTCCTAAATCGACTAAGATTGATTTTCTACTAATTTTAAGTAGAGGGCAAAGGGGCCAATATGTATGTTTGGTCTAGCATTGATTATGGATGAAATTTAGGGATATGAAAATATTACTCATCCATATTTACACAGATCTTTTGAAAGCTACACGAATCAGAGAGGAGAAGCATACATCAAGGAGCTCAAATTAGGGTTTGTAGTTTGAATTTATGAATTCATTTATGAAGATTCCTTGTATGGATATAAGTGTCTAAATACCATCTTTCTAGGATTGAGGCTACAACATGATTGTGTAATTATGGTTTATTAGTTGGTTAATGTGTTTATCAAGTCATGTGATTATTCTTGCGTTCTTGTTTTACTATTCTAAAGAGTCGTGAACTTTAGGATAAATTATAGTCTCAAAATGAATTGACCATAGGAGGGATGGAATGAAGAACATAGGGAGTATGGATCATATCTTTAATTAATTTAATACTAAATTATTAAAAAATAATTTGCGGTTAGGATAGAGACATTTCTAAACCCCCCACTTGGTTAATGAAACAGGAAGATAAGTTAGTGCATCCAAATGAGTGACTCACATCCCGAAACATCAAACCAACTTACTGGAGAGAGCGACAATGCCTACCATTCAATGCCTCGAAAGGAGCCATCTCAATACTAGAATGGTAGATATTATTATATGCCAACTCCGCCAAGGCTAGATGTTTCTCCTATTGGTTTTCGAAGTCTATCACACAAGAACGGAGCATATCCACCAAAACTTGAATAGTCTGCTCCGACTGACCGTCAGTCTAGGGATGGAAAGATGTACTAAGGTTAACCCAGGCACCCAACTCCTCCTAAAAAGTTTTCCAAAAGTGATATGTGAATACTGAACCTCGATCTGAAATGATATACACTGGTATACCATAAAGACACACTATCTCACAAATATAGATATGGGCCAACCTTTCAGCATTGAAGAAAACCTACACCAGAATGAAATAAGCAGATTTGGTCAACCAATCCACGATGACCCAGACACTATCAGAACCACGAAAAGTTTAAGATAACCCAGTCACAAAGTCCAAGTGATTCGTTTCTATTTTCACTTGGGAATGGGTAACCTCTAAAGCAAACCACCAGGTCTCAAATGCTCGGCCTTCACTTGCTGGCAACATAGACAACGAGCTATAAAATCTGCTACATCCTTCCTCATACCACCCCACTAGTAATGTTGTATCAAATCACAATATATCTTAGTCACTCCTGGATGAATGGAATATCTTGAATAATGAGCCTCCTCCAAAATCTGTCTAATCCAATCACCCACTCTTGACATACAAACTCGATCACCAATCCTAAAACTTCTTGTGTTTCAAATAAGGCTTCCTTAGCATCACCACTCAATAGCATATCCTGAATCACTCTCAACCAAACATCATCAAGTTGATGAGCCCAAATCTACTCCATCAAGGAAGATCCAGCCTTTACAAAAACCAAAATATACCCAAGTGTCAAAATATCAAGCCTAACCATCTGGTTAGCCAAATACTGAACCTCTAAGACCAAAGGTCTCTCTTGAGTCAAAAGATGCGCCAAGATACACATGCTAATCGATTTCCAGCCCAAGGCATCTGCAACTACATTAGCCATATCCGAATAATAAAGAATAGTCAAGTCATAATCCTTAAGCAACTTAAGCCAACAACGCTGCCTCATGTTAAAATCTCACTGGGTGAAGAAATATTGACGTTTATGATGACCCGAGAAAATCTCACAACGGGATCCATACATGAAGTGACTCCACAATTTCAAAGCAAAAACAACCGCGCACAACTCCAAGTCATGGGTAGGGTAATTCCTCTCATGGGGTTTCAACTAACGAGAAACATATGCAATCACCTTACCCTCCTGAATCAACTCAATACCTAACCCAATACCCAAAGCATCATAAAAGATGGTAAAACTCACACCCTCCTTGGGCAAAGTCAAGATAAGAGCTGAAGTTAACAAGTCCTTGAGATTTTGAAAGCTCACCTCATAAGCATCGAACCACTAGAAGAAAATATTCTTTTGAGTCAACTTGGTCAATGAAGCTGCATCAGATGAAAAACCCTCAACAAAATACCAATAATATCTTTCTAAACCAACAATACTCCAATTTTGATGGGACAAGTAGGCCTAGCCCAATCATGACCGAAGAAGAGATAGACTCTAACCAAAACTGACACTTAGAGAACTTAGCATACAACTTCTCATCCCTCAATCTCTTAAGCACAATTCACAAATGCTTCTTATGATCAACCTTACTCTTGGAATAAACCAAGATATCATCTATACATACAAAATAATGGAGTCGAGATACGATTGAAATATCTAATTTATCAACTCCATGAATGTAGCTGGGGCTTTGGTCAACCCAAAAGACATGACCAAGAACTCGTAATGACCATACTAATTTCGAAAAGCTATCTTTAGAATATCTGAAGCTCTAATCCTCAACTAGTAATACCTGAACCTCAAATAAATCTTTTAAAACACCGAATCACCCGAAGCTGGTTGGACAAATCATTAATAAGAGGAAGAGGATAATTATTCTTAACTGTCACCTTTTTCAACTACCGATAATCAATACACATACACATAGACCCATTTTTTTCTTCATAAACAAGACATGCGCATCCTAAAGTGATACACTAGGTCGAATAAATCCCTTGTCCAATAAATCCTGCAGTTGATCCTTCAATTCCTTTAACTCTGTTTATCCATAATGTAAGGAGGAATAGAAACAAGTTTGGTGCCTTGCTCCACATCAATAGTAAAGTCGATATCATGATCCAGAGGCATACCGGGTGATAACGCTCTAACTTATATTCAAATTTATTTATAAGACATATATTGTCAATATAATTAGCCAACTAGAGTTGGGGTTAAATCCACGAGGAGTGCAAACTTAGATTTCAAATCCTACATGTGTTGGAAGTTAACAAGATGTTAACCCGTAGTGCAACATTAAATAAGAAGTAAAATTAAATTGGGGGATATGTTTGAACAATGTTAAACACAAAGATAATCAAACACTATTAAGTGAATTATGGAATTAGGAGTGTTACCAAATCGATAAAAACCTTGGGGTTATGTTGTCCTAGGAAATATGCATGGGTTATCAACAATTAGTACAAGTTTAGTTAAGGGTTTTGGGTTCACTAGATTTACGGTCTTGGTATTAATCTTTTAGTAAAACACCAAATCTCACTCGTGTATTCTTTCGAATACCTCACAAACGTGTAAAATCTACCAATCCGCTACCTCAACTAGCATCCTTATTTCCAAGATAATGCTATGAAATAAGATAATTCAAGTAACACCCTTATTTCTAAGATGATGCTATGAAATAAGCTAAGTTAAATTATTGTTACCAATTACTCCTCACCTACATTTCTCCTTCAAGGATGATATAGGATCCAAGATAATTGGGATTTTCACTCCCAATTTCCAATTCAAACATGGAGCAAAAGCAAAACCCATGAAAATTAACTAATTAATTGAACTGACAATCAACACCCACAAATTATTCACCACCTAATCAAACATATCCCCAAGATATAACTTTAGCTACTTATGAAATTAAAGGAAAGAAATATACCTAAATTGGCATTCAATTCATCCATCATAAGTAAAGTTAGTATAATGCCAAACTTCAATTTCAATCAAAAGTCAAAATCTCTCTTAGGAATACATACCACAATTATTTCTTCACTCAAAATATTGTTCTAAAAACTTAAAAACTGTAAAATATGATGCTGAAAATGTGGAGGATTTACCCCTTTATATCTTGGGATTAAGCCTTGTGAAATTCTTATCTTATCTCTAAAATCTGCTCGATCGGCCGCAATCGCAGCCTAGGTGTTGCGATCGCACCATTGATATCGCGGTGCTTTAGCTCACGATCATAGCTCTTCAATCTGTATGGACTCCTGCGATCGCGAGGATTCGGCTTGAGATCGCAATCCTATTGACTTATTGACTGATTGAGATTGAACATTACAATGTCACGATATCGAACTCTGAGGCATGGTCCTAAGTTGAACTTTCACACTTTTTTCAACTTTTGTTCACTTTCTTTCATTTTCAGCTTTGTCTCAACTCTTTTGCATTAAATTCTCCTATAAAATCACAAATATTAGAAATTAGTGTACTTCATTAAAGAATCAGTCTCATATATAATCAATTCATCATAGTGTGCAAGAGTTTAGATGCAAATGAGTGACCAATTTTTTACTCATCAACACCCCCAACTTAAAGATTTTGCTTGTCCTCAAGCAACACTACTTCACATTCAATGAGACTCCTCAACTTTGAAGCTCATACTATTCAATCACATGGCCACCATAATCTTTAACTTTTGTAGCACTAACACTTAGATAACAAGCATGTGAAGTGCTAACTATACACCCCCCTCAAATTCAATCATATTTTCAAGGATGCAAGGAACTTTTAAGAATAATCAAGCAACAACAACCAATTCTCAAAAACTGATTCTCTATTAATAGCAAATCAAATATGCTCCTTCGCCTTACTTTTGGAGTATGTCAACTTTACCAATTTATCTTAGTCTACCTGCCTCCTCACAAAAGAATGTCCCAACTCACCAAATTTTCAACATGTAACAAGGGATGAAAGTCCAAGTACTCATACTTACAAAGAATTTCTCAATGCAAACAAGTAGCATGCGATATGCTTGCCCTTATTTTCAATCACTACTAACACAAAGACGCTTGGTTGGAGATCCCAAAGGACTTTTTCAAGCTTGTAATGTAGGCTCAGGAAAGGGTCGGACAAGCATTTGGGATAAAAGTGACTACACCCTCCTTGATCTTTACATACACTAATTAGATAAAACTTGGATCATTGGCCAGTCCATTTATTCTTAAATCACACATGTGCCTGCCTTTTTCACTTTAGTTCACCCAGCTTTCGAAAGTATTCTCTTTTTTACTTCTTCATTTTTTGCAATTTCGTGTTTTTCTTTCTTTTTTTCGTCCTTTGTTTTTCTATTTCATTTTCCATCATTGATACAATTTTAGATACTCATTTACAAGACCATGGCCTAAATCACCTCTTAATAGTTCCACTACACCCCCAACTTAGGCTTTTAGCCTTAAGTTGGAAATTTCAAATTCAAGAAGGATAGGGTTCAAGAGAGGGATAACTTCAAATGGTTCGAGGCTTGTAACATGGTTGTCGAAAGGTTAATAGGCTCAAAATAGGTGACTAGGGATATCATTCATACATTGGTAGAATTTCAAGTCTAAAGTGGCTTTTAACAATCACAAATATGGCCTAAGGTCATTTCTCCAACCGCGCATAGTTAAGATTAGCTTTGAAAGACCAACAGGGAAAGTTCTAGATGACACAAGTAAGCCTAAGAATAATCCAACTATTACTCATCTCACACGACATGCAAACTAATCTAGAAGGATCGATTGCATTTCCTACTCAAGAATAAAAGGAGACATTTATCACACAACAACCAAATAAAGAATTTGGAGTCACAAAAATAGGTGAAGCGTTGTTATAAAATTATTCACTTCTATGTCCTTGATTTTCACAAAAAAAATTTGGATAGAGGGGGACACTCATTATGCACTTTACCATACAAGCTTAACTCTCGCTAGCATCAAGAAAGCCACCATTTTGTATTTGGGCTCTAATGAGGGCACTACTTATGATTACTCAGACTTTACCGTAGTTGCGATTGTCAATCCCTATTTATAATGCCACAAGTACACTGAATTCTTTTGCATTCATGACTCCAAAACCTCAACACGATGATTGTCTCTTAAGCATATCACCACTCAATCTATCATAGGGAAAGACTCTTCCAACATTAATAAGAAAAATAAGGAATCTAGAAATGAAAAACAAAAATGACTAATCCAGAAAACATAGACATCATCAGGATACCCAATATTACAACCCAAATCATTAAATTATCCAAAGCAAATAACAATTAAATCATCCAAATGAAACATAAAACATCCAAATAAACATCTAAATAATACAAACCTAAAATTAAATATGAAATAAATACAGAGGAGACAAAGACATACCCAACTAAAGAGCTCACAGTGTCCTCACTGCATATCACGAATGCATAAATTTTTTCAAGGGGCTCCCTAAAACTACATCAAGAGCTGCCATTGCTCTCCGTCTTCTCATCAACATCGTTAGAATCTAGCTCCTCGTCCTCGGACCACCTGGATAGAATCTCAATATCAACATCTACTCTCGTAGAGAGAAGTCTCTCTCGCGGCTTTAGGATCTTTTACAAGCCTTTCATCTCTTTCCACATATGGGTGAAAAACTTATCTCTTCTTCTCCCCTATTTTCATCTTGTCATAAAAGCCATGTGATCCTGATGTGATCGTGCTAAGGATATGTAGGCCTACTCAAGTCTGGATATGGTGGCCCCCTATGTCTTATGATCCTTAAGAAACCTACCATAATCACCCTGGGAGATGTAGGAGTGATGACCGGTAGAAAACTCTCCCGATCCTGTAGGCAATTTAGACATCAACTCTAGGACTACCCATATCTGGATCGAGAGATCCTCAAATAGCCTTACTGAGGAAGCCCTGCAAAAATTAGAATCATCATCCATTGAATTATCCAAACCGATCTTACACTTTTTGCTCTTTGAAGCTACGGCTTCACTACGCAAATCCAATAGGTAAATAGGTATCTTCGAGGATATCCAGTTGTCCCCAAAATATTCCTCAACCTCGGCCCTCTTGCATAACTCAGTGATTAGAGATGAGAACATGAGCATAGGGCCACCTCTATTCTTGTAGTGTCTGAACTCCCCAAACACAAAATGACCAACATTTAAAGGGATGTTTTCTATGAGGCAAGCTACCATCTGGGTTCGCATAATCGGGATATGCATCATGTTGGTGGTCGGAGAGACACGGCTACAGATGATGGTCAACCAAATTCGAGATTTAGCTATGAACTCATTCAAGGTGATCCCCATTTTTGTGGAAGCCCGTGGGACTTCTCTTCATGGTCATAAATATGAGACCAACTAGCTCCCCGGGGCATAATCTTTTGCCTCAAACTCTCTTGGGTCGGCATCTGGTAACCCATAAAACTCATTGATTGCCTCGAAGCCAAAGTTGACCATCTTTTCCCCAATCATCATGATTGGGTTGGATAGATTTATGGCTTCAGGGTTAGCATAAAACCTCGCAGCCATTGTTCATTGGCTTTGCAAGGCTCCAGGGCAAAATAACTCCATCCCATTGCCTATAGTTGCTGGTAGAAGGCTGAGAGTTTTTCAGGCACTTTCTCCAAGGAGATGCCTTATTCAAGGAGTATCTTTCTCCTGGCTAGATCCTCATAGTAGATTGTCTGACAGTCAGTTGTGAGAAAGCGAGTTTGGTCAAATTCTGCCATATTCAGAGTTTTTGAAAACCCAAAAACAACACAAGTATTAACAATCAAGACCATTATGTAAAAATAATGCTATATGATTGAGTAAAGCTAAGGAAATGACCCAAGGATCAAATTAGGGCTCAAAATGAAAATTCAGGATTTTGGACAGGTCTGTAAGATGGGCCTCAGGTCCCGCGAATGCACTTTAGTGAGTTGTGATTGTGACACCTGAGGCTTCAATGTCCTAGGCTTGTTCAAGATTAAAATTTCATTTTCACCACCAATTTGTGTTCATAAAAGACAAATAACATTAAAAACATGAAGCACACTCCATAAACACTCAACCATGCCTCTAATTCATAGGAAACTATCAAGAAGCTCATTTGGGCATTTTACCAAACACTTGGTATGCACTTAAATTTCATACTCATTTTGGACAATTTTGGGTACTCAAGACTTACCCAATGATGTGCACACCACCAAAAACAAACACATAAAACAACATCAATTTATACATTTATTAAGCACAGAAATCACTAATTCAAGCCATGATCCTAAGCATTCTTCTAAGGCTTAAAATCAAGCATTAATGATAAGATTTAAAGGACATACCTGATGCTCGGATGAAAATATGGATTATTAGCACTTTTAGATTTACTTAAGGAAGAAGATTAAAGGATTTTTAGGTGTTTAAAAAGGAAAGATTAGGGAAACCATTTTGGAGAAGACTCTTCTTTTTATAACTACCTTGTTCACGATCTTAATCAGGCACAATGATCACAATTATTTAGGGGTCGCAATCGCAGTCAGACTTTGCAATTGTGATACCTAAGGCTATATTGGCAGACCTAAGTCTCTGGATCGGTATCGAGATTCGTGTGTCGCGATCGCGATACCTAAGACCAGGTTCAATTCCCCTATTTTTTTAGTTATTTCACATCCAACTCAATTCCACTCCACTTAATATCTCCCTATTGCTCAAATACACATTCAGAGTGCCAAAATCTTATGGATTAATCAAAAACAAAAATAACAACTACTCTAACAATCAAAATTCAAAAGATACTAGACAAATTTATGGCAATGATGGGTTGCCTCCTATATAGCACTTAATCTAATGTCGCGACATGACGTCCACTTGAGATCAATTTTTATCTTTGACTTGAAGCGATCAAAAATCCACTTCCATAGCATTGATCACTTTCTCATCCACCACATAAATCACTAACACCATTTGCAACTCCATCGGTTGTTTAGTCTTGCACATACTAAAAGAGATATCATCATTGTGAACCCAAAATATCATATCTCTATATTTCATATCAACTAGGAATCTTTCGATGGCCAATAATAGCCTACAAAGAATGATTGGTATCTCATGATCCATCTTACAATAGAGAATGGAAAACTTTGTCGGGAGGATAAATGGATTGACCTTTACCAATATATCATACAACACATTCATGAGCTTCTTAATTGATCAGTCAACCTGATAACGCTCAATCTACAGCTCTCGTTTGAGTGTAAAGCGGTCGTTAGCAAATATAGAACCCAACCTGGGTTGGGTGTCGATCCCACAGGGAATAGCTTGGCCAACAAGTAAGCAAAATTACTAAACTTTTGGTGCAAGTCTCGTAAGAAGGGGGGATTGTAATGAGTAACCAAAGTAATGAAATAAAAGCTGAAAATAGCAAGGTAAAAGAGAAAGATTGTTGCTTAGGTTGTAAACAATGAGAATTGAAGCGTTGGGGTTATGTCCACCTTCTGAGGTATACGTCTCTATTGGCTATGAGTGTGTAGAGTCTTGACATGCAATTGCTTATAGAGAATTGTAGTCGATGGTAAATCCAAGCGTCTCGCGACCTAAACAAGGACTATTTCACTTTAACTCTCGCGAGCTTAAAGCGTGTCTAACGGTACGAATTCTCCAAGAGGTTAGTCCAGTTACGGCACTAGCTTTTTAATAGGAAAGGGTGTCCTACTACCTTAACATTATCTCTTTTCCAGACAAATAACCTTTCTCGCGAACAAGTTAAATGTTAGACTGGCGTATTCTTGCGTTTGCAACCGCAAAGAATGTAGATTAAGATGAAGAGAATAATGATATAAGCAATATACTTGTCTTGAACTCACAAACTCACAGCTATAGATAGTAACTCATTCGGCTTCCATAACCCCAACTAAGAGGTTTAGTTACCCATGACTGCGAAGGATATCACGATTTGCATGGTTGATGGCGTGAGAAGTAGGTGATAGGCGTGTGGTTTTGGTGATTCCCTAGCAAGTAACGATTCTCTTGTTGTGGAATTTAAGAATAGAAGAGTAGATTAGAAGTGTTTGTAGTGGAAGATGAGAGGAATGGAGGAAAATTAATTGTTGAATAGAAAATTATTCTCTCCACTAAGGGAGGAGTTAATTAAAATCTCTAGCATGATAGGGTATTTATAATACTCCTATCCTACTCCTACTATTCTAATGAAATAAATAACCAAATCCTACTAAACTAAGGAAATACTTAACCCATTTGTACTAGGTTAATGTAACATTCTCCTAATCCAAAAAAACTAATGAAATACATAACCTAATTGTACTAGGTTAATGTATCATTGTCAAAATCCAGCTTTGTGTCTGTAAGTCCCCAAAGTCTTCAGAAATGCTGTTTTAGCCCGGGACAGATTTTCCATGCAGCAGTTTTGGTCCTTAGGCGTCCAAACTCCCTTTCCTTCCTTCGTGAGCTTTCTTTTGCGTCAAGTAAGCCATAAAGTGCTGAATTATGCATCATTTATACCTGAAACTTTACTAATCATGTTCGTTAGCTCATTTATAGGAAAAAGGACTAAAAGTGCATGAAATATATAATTTGTTCTCAAAACTAGGCTAAAATATGGGCAAAATATATTGATATAGGCGTGTAAATTCGCCTATCATCACAACCATCAAAAGCCTCATGGTGGTAGGCGTAGGAGTACCCAATCCCAACTTCTAAAATACAACATACGACATCAAGTTAATGTTTGCTCCAAAGTCACCCGATATTGAACGAAATGGTGAATGCACCCGGGCCTTCTTTATTCTCCGCCGTTGTGTTTGACATTATAGATCTGCAATTATGAGTCACCTCAATAGCTTCACAATCCACAAGTCATTTCTTTGGGATCAAGTTCTTTATGAGTTTAGTATACCCCAATATCTCTTGTAAAGCTTATAACAATGGAATGTTTATTGATAGGTTGCTAAACTTTTCAAGGAATTTCTTGAACATTGCTTTGTCATATTTTTTCTTAAAGACTTTATGGAAAGGGATGAGGAATGCCGATTGGTAGTAATGGATCAAGTTGAGGTTCATTTACTTTTGGCGCATCACCATTGATCACTTTAGGATTTTCCTCATTGTTACCATTCTGTTCCACTATTGTCGGCTTCTCAACAACTGCTTCATTAGACTTTGGAGCTTCATCACTTGACTTTCCTAGCCGCTTTATTTTTTCACTCACTTGTTCATCAATTGAATTTTTATTGGTATTCTCATCCACCTCAACTATATCTTCACCAAGGGCTTGGCCACTTCTAGTGACTATCACCATAACATGAGCATTATTCCTAGGATTTACCACCATATCACTAGGCAAACCTTATTTTGGCCTAGCATTGAGTTGAGTTGAGATTTGGCCTACTTACGTTTCCAATTTCTTAATGAAGGTTGAATGAGAGGTCATCGTTTGGATTAGTTGAGAGAAATCACTTTTGATCTCCCTTACCATTTTGTCAGTCCCTTCTACATACATTAGAATTCGGGCCAAGGCATCTTTACTCTTGAATTTTTTAGGATCAATGGAGCTCAACTCCTTTTCCTTGGGCCTCTCATGAGGGGGAATATTCTAGTCATAGTCTCTCTCTATGTCTCTCTACTCCCGGTCTCTATCACATTTTCTATTCCTGCAATCTCAATCCTTCCAACCTTGGTTCCCGCCTTATCTTTGATTGGTAGGGCAGGAAATCCCCCAATTGGTTTGACAAGAACCTAATCTCCTTACCAAGATTCTCTACTTTTTCATAATTATAATCCATAGTACTCTTAGAAGCAACGACATTGACCGTTTTAGAAGGGATTCCTATCACATGTTTGGTAAGAAGGTTAAGTTGGGTCATAACCTTAACCATATTCTCATTCCTTTCCTCATTCTTCTTCTTTTTCTCTTTGCTTAAAAAAATACAGGAGACCGCATGGCCACCTCGGTGTCCCTCGTATGCCATCCTCTATTTTGTTTTGTCACTTGCTCTAGCAAGGTTTCCGCAACACTATAAGATAGCTTGACAAGAGAACCCCCGACCCATTATCAACCATTATTTTGTTCAATTGATCCAATGCCCTGTAGAAAATTTTGAGAAGCATTTTCTTCGGCACCTCATGATTTGGGAATTACATCAATTTATCATTGAATATTTGCCAAACTTCATACAAGGGTTCACAACTAAGTTGGCAAGAATTTTATAATCTTATCCCTTATAGCATTCGAGAAAGAGGAAAGTATCTATCCAAGAATGCATTGGTGAGCTCAACCCAAGAAGTGACAGATCCTACCAGTAAAGGTCGCAACTATAGAACCGTTTCTCTCATCAATGAGAATGTGCGCTCCATTTAATAATCCCCATACATCACATTAGTGACATGAAATATTCTATTCCCTTCTGCTAGTGGAATGCAGATAGCACTAGCACGGCCCGCATCTCTAAGATGATCCATATCCTCAAGCCCATCAAAATAGATATCATTACTATCGTTTTGACTCAAGGAATCATGTATGCTATGATCGTCACCTGAGAAATGACAAAAACAACAAATAATGTAAACTAAAACACTACGGCTAACCCAAGGTCACTAAAACCACCACAATAGTGAAAACTATGTTTAACTCCCCGGCAACGGCGACATTTTTGATAACGTTCAAACTTACATTCAAATTTAGATGTTAGGCGAACGTTATCAATATAATTACCCAACTAAAGTCGGGGTCGAATCCACAAGGGGTGCAAACTTTGATTTCAAACCCTACGTGTGTAGGAAGTTAAAAAGACGTTAACCCATAGTGTAAATTAAATAACAAGTAAAATTAAATTGGGGTATTTTTTTTAACAATATTAAACACAATGATAATCAAACACTATTAAGAGAATTATGGATTTAGGAGTGTTACCAAATTGAGAGAAACTGTGGGATTATGTTATCCTAGGTGGGAAGTATGCATGGTTTTATCAACAATTAGTCCAAGTTTAGTTAAGGGTTTAAGGTAGGCTAGATTTAGGTTCTTGGTTTTAATCTTTCAATAAAACACCAAATCTCACTCGTGGATTCTTTCGAATACCTCAAGAGCGCGTCAACTCTACCAATCCACTACCTCAACTAGCATCCTTATTTCTAAGATAATGCTAATTCAAGTAACACCTTATTTCTAAGATGATGCTATAAAATATGCTAATTCAAATTATTATTCATAATTACTCCTCACCCACATCTCTCTTTCAAGAAGATATGGTATCTAAGACAATTAAGATTTCACTCCTAATTCTTAATTCGAACATGGAACAAAGAACAACATGATAAGGAGCTAACCTTCTAATCTATCCCGATTGAACAACACCCTTCTAAGTTATCCTTGGCACACCCGGTGAAGCTAAGTTCATGGTCTTAGCATAACAATCTTGGATAACATGATAAGGAGCTAACCAATCCATACCCAAGATGACATTATAATCTACCATGTCTAATGCAATCAGATCTACCCAAGTCTCGCGCCCAGCAAAAGTCACAACACAAGATCGGTACACCCAATCCACCACTAAAATATCTCTTATAAGGGTAGAGACACGAACAGGAACATCAAGATACTCATAAGAAGAATTAAAACATGAGGCAAAATATGTAGATACATAGGAGAAATTCAACCTTGGATCAAATGACACAAATGCAGACCTGAAACAAATAGGGACGATAATTGTGATGACAACATCGGAGGCCTCTGCCTCCGACCTGGCAAATATAGCAAGCACTAACCACTTTCACCACCTGACTGGGTAGTCCCTCGACAACCACAAAGGGCACCACTACCTTAGTCTCTCGCACCCCTAGTAGAACCTCTACCTCTCACAACCTATATAGGAGTAGCTCTTAAGATATGGCGGGAGCAATCCATAGCCAAATGTCCGATCTTATCATACACATAGCAAGCCATGCGGCCTGGCTCAATGAAAAGAGGTACGGTTGAACTACGAAGTTGACCAGAACCTACCAAACCATAAAATGAACTATCTAAATTCTAATAGGTTGCCTGCACTGGTCTACCATGATACCTGCAAAAACCTCTACAATCTTTACTCTTAGAGATGTGACCTATAAACCCACCTTGACGGCACATCTTCTTGGCTCTTCCCTGAGATGCCCAAAGAATAGACTTAGTCGTCTTAGTATGATCCACAATACTCTGAAATAACGCTCTATATACTACCATCTGAGTCGTATCAAGCTGAAGAAAAACATCTAACCCCTTCTTTAACTTTTCAATCTTCTTATATTAGTGGCAATATTGGCATACGAATATCTAAACAAGGCATAGAATCGTGCCTCAGACTCCGCACAGTCATAAATTCCTGCTCTAAATGATCAAGCTCACCTCTCATCTGATCCCTCAAACTGTATGACATAAATCTATCTAAAAAGGCCTTTATAAACTGATCCCAACTCATCTCTGGTGAACTAAGAGGTCGGCAACCAATAAGTGACCTCCAGTAACCTTTGGCTGCATCTCTCAACTAGTAAGTAATATAAGAAACCTCATGTGACTTAAGAAAACTAAGGTTATGGAACTTCTCATGACAATCCATCAAGACCTCATAGGCATCCTCACCTACAAAACCATTGAACCTAGAAGAACCCAAATGAGTGACCCTTTCAAACCTCTTCTGATCTATAGAAGACATAGCTATACTCACAATACTAGGAGACAGAGTAAATATGGCTGGCTGGGAATCCATCTGAGGAGGCATCATGGAAGAAGGCTGAACTTCTAACCTTAAAATACATACTCAGATACCAATATTGAAGGAGAAACCACACTCGGGGTCTGTAGAGTACCATAAGTAGATATCAATACAACATAAGAATCCATACTCGAAATTGGGGGAATACTAGGTGCACTTACAGAGGCGCCCTCCAAATGGGATAGTAACCAAACCAACAAGCCCTCTATGATAGGGACAAAAGAACTCTGTAGAACCGGAGTAGGACCCATATCTCTAATATGCTTATCTCAAGGCTCAGGGGAGAGTCCCCCTAGTGCTATATCTATATAGGGAAAATCCCTATGCCATTCCTCCACGTCGAGCTCGACCATGTAGCCTCAGATAATAGATCTAAATCTCTAGCCTCACTAGATCTAGTCTTCTCCATCTGCATAGAAAGAGTGAAATATGACTCGGAGCACAAGGTACGGAATATTTCCATGACACAGATTGAATTATGGGAAGTTTTATAAGGATATTTTATAGCCTCCCAAAGATATATATGAACGTCTATGTACCAATTCACCAGTCTCTATTAGACACCCTGTTCTTACACTGTTGAGACCAATGAACTTGGTTGCTTTGATATCAATTTGTCATGACCCAAAAATCAAGGGTCATGATGGCACTTGTCGCGATAAGCCTTGACAAGTAATCCTATCACCCAAATTGGTATGAAATAAGAAATCAACACCAAAACCCAAGGAAAGACTCATAAAATGGAGTCCAACCACACATATATAGTAAAAGCGGAAACACATAGACAAGATACCATACAATATCCCAAAATCTGGTGTCACAATGTAAGAACTAACTAATACAACTCAAATGACAAAATACACAGGATATTTAAAAAGGAGTAACTCTGTCTCTAAATATAAATAAAGACATAGTCTAGATAAGTAAAGGTAGAAGTCAACTCCAGATGCATAGATCAACTACTACCTTGAATGGGCTCCAAGTATCGACTGATCAACTACCGCGAGGAGCACTCGTATCTAGATCTACACTAAAAGGGCATAGTAGGGATGAGTATGGTCCACTTGTACTCAGTTGGTATCATAGGACGATTGAGTAAAGTAGAAAATAAAGCATATAAACATAAACGATGGGCACGTCACCTGCAATCAGAAAAATATCCCAAATGGTAGCCTGCACCGTCTTTACTAACACTTCTAATATAGACACATATAACACTTACAGATAGAGAAAAGAAGAGTAAACATACATGTACATCAAAGACAAGTGCGGGAAGTTAGAATAAATATATAGATATCAAGTCAAATATAGAAATACAATCATAACATAAGCAAGTCACGACCTAAACCAGGGCCTAGCCCTGACGGGTATCTCAAGTCCAATAAGGATCGGAGATCACCCCCGGCACCCAACCAAACAAAACAGAATACCCCCAACATCGAATAAATTCTAAACATATAACAAGATAGCATAAGATAAGATCAAAGAATTTTAAGACATGTCTATAATCGATAACCGATCAAAACAGTACACCAATAACTCCCAAGTCCACAGTAAACCACAAAGCCTTCTCACAAAATCGAAATCAATAAAGTTACGGGACATGCCCCCAACTCTGATAGTGACAATGACATTGACAATATTATTGATAAAGTAAACTCTCAATTTTATTTTAGGTCTAAAAATTGATGAAATGTCTAAGTCTTTCACAGAATGGAAGCTTACCACTTCACTACAATGAACCGATGAACCGAGCTGATCCACCTAAATCTTCATAAAAAAAGTAGAGGTATCTCTGGTGCCTGCATCACATGGGGATACAGAGTCCGAAGATGGTTACTGGGTTGAGCACTAGCATATAACTCAAGGATAGGGGATAAACTAAGCCAAGTCAAATCCAATTTAAAACCATGTGCACATCATCATATATATACATAAATAATATGTTGGGAAAGGGAACCAGGCTTAAAATGCACTTTAAAACTTTAGCCTAGATTGTGTAGCTCAATCGCCATATCATAAGAAGGCACCCATGGGCTATATGGGTCCAGTTCTTCCCTAGTTGGAAGGGCCCCAGTGGGTGTAGCCGCACGAACTAGAGGATGTATATATGCACCATGGAGGACTCAAACCTTTCGTCATACAAAGATAACTTAAGCTCCTAATCATGTGATATAATGTGGGAGAATCAAGCCTCTCAAGATATAGTAATAATAATAAGGGGGATTTGAACCACCCGGTTATGTAGACCCTAGCATTGGCAACCACGATGTCCAGTATTGGTCACTTGGGACCTCCATTTTCACGACTCATCTACATAACCCTCATTAAATCCTAATTAAAATATTTTATACACATTCCCATTTATTTTTTTATGATACACATTTAGGCATATACTATTGGTATCGTCATACCAACTACACTTGCAAGGTAACATCAACATGCCTGAAATACCCAAAATTATGGAGAGAATTCAACCCATGAAGCTCTTATTGACCCACTTCTTGGAAACCACAAGTATGGATGCTTGAGAGACTTGAGAGGGAAGAAAGAATGTTTGGAGTATGTTATCGATGAAAATAGGTCCCCCAAGTATGTTTATAGGTCGTGGGTTATTGTTGGGATAAGAGGGAATATATAAAATACCCCCATTAAAAGTTGGAAAATAAGTCGTTGGTCATTACGAGTCTTATAACGACTCATAATGACATATTATGACTTGTCTCCATGAGTCGTTGTCAAGATAGTGTCACCAAGAACACATACTGTTGAGCAGACAACTCGCACACCATGGCTCATAATGGGACACTACGACATATAGGGTCCAGTCGTAGTCAACACAAAACCCATTTAAGTATACACTGGACATCATACGATTTGTATACAACAACCCGTAGTAAGTTCTCATGACTCATAGTGAGCCACTCATACTCAAAGCTGAAAACTTAGCCATACACTGGTCAGGCTACGATTTGGGTCCAATAACTCATCATGACTCCCTATGACTCATAGGGTAAGTCGTAGTTAGGACAGTGAGGATAAAAATTCAAAAATTCCTCAAAGATCAACACTGAGGTATTTCATTCTCCCCCATAGGACCATTCGTCTTCGAATGATAGGTCAAGCCATACCTTAACACGATTTAAAACAGAAACACACCCACACTTACCTTTAACAAAGATAGAAAACAAATATAGATCACACATACCTTAAGCACAATTTTATGGACTAGGGAGACTTCATGTCCTCCTCGACTTCCCAAGTAGCTTCCTCAAATTTTTGGTTTCTCCAAAGAACCTTTATCGAAGACACTTTATTTTTCCGTAACCAATAGACTTGCTGATCCAAGATCTCCATTGAAACTCCCTCATAGGACAAGGAATTTGAAATTTCCATACCTTCCAAAGGAACACTAATATGTGAGCAGATGCTAACACATTTGAGGCTTTTAACTCTAAATAATTGCAAGGTCTTAAGGAACTTTTGTCATTTTTGATTGTGTTATCCTTGATTTTGCAGTATAAGTCAAGATGCAAGAGAATCCAAAATAATGGAGGTGAAAAAGATAAATTCTGATGCAAATAGCAGGAAGGTGTGGCTGACGACATTTCTGATAAGTCGTCAGCCTTGTTATAGGCTATCATAGTTGCCGTCAACCTAGACAGAAAATAGACTTTAGCTGAACTAAGTGAAAACATCATATGATAAGCCGTCAGAAGTATGATAAGCCATCAAGATTGCCGCCAGGCTTAGGCCGAGAATCAAATTTGGTGTGACAAAGTGATGATATTTCTGATATGTCATCACATATCTGATAAGCCATCAGGTTTCCTTATCAGCCTTAAATAGGAAGTGCCAAAACTGAAGAAGGAACTGACGACATTTCTGATAAGTCGTCAGACTCCTGACAAGGCATCACAAATGTCGTCACCTGTCCGAGAAAAATACTGCACTCTGTGATTTTGTTTCCATAATTAGGCTGAAGTATTTAAAGCATAATTTAGGGTTTTCTTATAGAAGGAGGGATCTGCACCTTGAACTGCAGGGTGGGACTTGGTCACTTTTCTCTGTAGTTTTGGCTCTTAACTTTGATTTCAATTTTCAATTCTTTGACTGAGTTTTGGGATATTCCTCTTGGATTTATTAGAGAATCAACTTCTGACTACATATTTTGTAAGTTTAATTACCTTGAGTTATGGATTCAATTGTTGTTATCTTTTTTTATTCCATGTAGAACTAAAACCCACAACTAGGGTTGTGGGATCTATGATGATTCCTCCATTGGTTTAATAGTTGGCTAGGGTTTGAATGATTATGGCAACATCTTGCTAATTCTTTTGTATTAATTATTTTCTGTTGGTTGCAAACAATAGATCTCACCTTATGTTGATTTGCTCAAACTGAGAAATAAACAAAGGTAGTGAATTATCAACAAGGATTTGGGAAAGTTAAGCTCCCATCTAATGGTTAATGTTGTAACAAGATTGACCAACTTGAGATAAAATCAGTATGAATAGGAGGGTTTCCTAAGTTTGAGAGAATTAGGAAGCCAAACATCTAGGTAGGTTGAGAACACTTAGATGAACTATCAAAATTGATAATTTGGTGTTTCCCACAAGTCATGAGAACCCAGTACTACAGTTATTATTTAATGGAGGATTAGTAGTCATAGTGATCACAACCCTGGTTTCTCTCTATCATTGATTTGAACTGTTGAAATCTTAGTTTTGAGTTCTGAAACAAGTTGAACACTTAACCATTGTCTAATAATCCCCATTTTATCTTTTCGTGTCATTTATCTGAATTTAACTTATAGCTATAGTTTCAAATTAGTTTAATCGCCACTCATATTGTTCCCTATGGATTCGACCTCGACTCCAAAGTTGGGTAAATATATTGACAACGACCGCCTTACACTAAATTGACGTGTAAGTTGAGCGTTATCAAACACCCAACGAAGGATCACCCATGCACTTTCTCAATATCAAAACTTAGAAGACCAGATGAATGGAGCTCAAGCTAGAAGGCAACTCCAATTTATATTCAACATTGCCAACCCTACTCAAAACCAAACATGGACCAGCATAACTGGGACTGAGCTTCCCTTCTTTCCAAACTGCATCACGCCTTTGATGGAAAACACCTTTAAGAACACTCAGTCACCAATATTAAACTCCAACTACCTTCATCTCATATCTACGTAGGACTTTTGGTAACTTCGGGAAGTCTTAAGACTATCCCAAATCACCTTCACCTTCCCCATGGATTGGTAAACCAAATCAGGACCAAATAACCTATTTTTACCAACCTCAAACCACCCAATAGGAGACCTACACCTCCTAACATACAAGTCCTCAAAAAAAGCCATATCAATGCTAAAGTGATAACTATTATTGTAGGAAAATTCTATGAGAGACTAGTGGTCAAGCCAACTACCACCAAAGTCAATCACACAACATCTGAGCATATCCTCCAATGTCTGAATGGTTCTCTCTGCTTGCCTATCCACCTGCGGGTGGAAAGCGGTACTAAGGATCACTTTAATCCCCAAACCTCTCTAAAAGGAGTGCCAAAAGTGAAATGAGAATTGAGTACCTCGATCAGATATAATGGAAACTGGAGCACCCTGCAACTTTACGATATCCTCAATGAAAAGCTTAGCATAATCTTTTGCCGAATAGTTAGTCCTTACTGGCAAGTAGTGAGCGGACTTTGTCATCCTATCCCCAATAACCCAAATGGAATCATACTAATGGTGAGACCATGGAAGACCAGTAACGAATTCCATAATAATTATTTCCCATTTCCATACAGGAAATTCAATTTCTTGAAATAATCCACCGAGCCTCAACTATTTTACCTTCACTTATTGACACACCATGCACTTAGCCAAAAAGTTGGCCATATCCCTCTTCAAGTTACCACCAATAAATTTCTCTTAAGTCATGATACATCTTCGGTGAACAAGATGAACAGTATAAAGCGACTCATGAGCTTTAGCCAAAAATTTCCTCGTAACCTATCAACATCGGGAATTCATAATCTACCTTGGTACCTCAAGATACCATCACCACTAATCTCGAAAGACATCACTTTCTTTCTACCTACATCCTTCTTGGTCTACATCAAGATAAGGTCCAAGACCTGCTTCTCCTTTACCTCCGCACCAAGAGATGCCTTTGTCACCTCTTGCACAATCACACCACCATCTTTGAATTCCAAGAGACAAACTCTAAGATTAGTCAAATGGTGGATATCCTTCACCAGTCCTCGCTTCTCCTCATCCATATGAAATAAGCTTCCCATGGACAACCTGCTAAGAGCATCAACAACCACGTTAGCTTTACCTGGGTGAAAATGGAGACTCATGTCATAGTCCTTTAGTAAATCAAGACACCTTCCTACTTGAGATTTAGCTCCTATTAAGTAAACACATATTGCAGGCTCTTACGATCAGAATAAGTATCCATATGGACCCCATACAAATAAGGTTATCGGATTTTCAATGCAAACACCACAACTAATAATTCCAAATTATGAGTTGGATAGTTCTTCTTATGAACCTTCAATTGTCTAGAAGCATACACAACTACCTTGCCATGTTGCATCAACACACAACCCATCCTACCGGGGTGCATCATAATAGACAACAAAACCATCAGTACCCTCAGGTAGAGTCAAAATCGGAGCCGAAATCAACCTATCTTTCAACTTCTCAAAACTACCCTCACAAGCACCAGACTACAAGAACTTCACCTTCTTCTGAGTCAACTTAGTCAATTGGGCAGTAATAGAAGAGAAAATTTCCACAAACCTTCTATAATAACCAGCAAAACCCAAGAAGTTCCGAATATAGTTGGAGTAGTGGGTCTAGGCCACTACTTAACCAATGCAACTTTCTGTGGATTTACCATGATCCCTTCACTAGAAACAACATGACTAAGATAAGTAACAACATATTCCCAAAACTCACACTTTGTGAACTTCACATATAACCATTGTTCTTTTAAGGTTTACAACACAAAATAGAGGTGATCGGCATGATCCACCTTACTCTTAGAATACACCAAAACATCATCAATAAATACAATTATGAATAAATCCAAGAACTGATAGAAAACTCAATTCATGAGATCCTTAAATACTATCGAGGCTTTAGTCAAACCAAAGGACATCACCAAAAACTCAAAATAACCATCCCGAGTTTGAAAAGAAGTCTTAGGGATATTCGCCTCCCTAATCTTCAAATGATGGTACCCAGACTGAAGATCAATCTTAGAAAAGTACTTAACACCCCGAAATTGATCAAAGAGATCATCAATCCTTAGAGAGGGATACTTATTCTTCACGTTCACCTTATTTAATTGGTGGTAATCTATGCACATCCGAAGGGACCCATTTTTCTTATGCATGAAAAGTATGGGAGCACCCCATGGAGACACACTGGGGTGAATAAATCATTATACAGAAGATCTTCCAACTGCTCCTTGAGTTTTTTCAACTCAGCCTGAGCTATTCTATAGGGATGTATAGAAATAGGACGGGTGTCTGAAAAAAGATAAATCCCAAAATCAATTTCCCTATCGGGAGGAATACCAGGAAGATCATCAAGGAACATCTTGAGAAATTCATAGACCACAGGGACAGACTGCAAGGAAGGACCTTCGGATATAGAATCCTTAACATGCACTAGATGATAGAGGCACCCTTTGGAATCAATTTTTGGGCTCTAAGCTACGAAATGAACCTTCCATTAGGCACTAGGAAAATACTTTCCCACTCAATCACCAGCTCATTACAGAAGTGGAAACTGACCTTCGGGTCCAACAATCAAGAGATGCATAGCACGATGCAACCAATCCATCCCCAAAATTATGTCAAAGTCTAACATGTCAAACTTTATCAGATCTACTAGAGTCTCCCTACCACAGACCAATATCATACAACCCCTATAGACCCTTCTAGCTATAATAGAGTCACCCACTGAGCTATACACAGAGAAAGGATCCGAAATACACTCAGGATCAAAACCAAAATGAATAGCCACATAAGGGGTCACATAAGAGAGGATAGACCCAAGATCAAGTAGACAATATACATCATAAGAGAAAAGTTTAAGCATACTAGTAACAATATCGGGGGATGCCTTAGAATCCTGGCGGGTGGCAAGAGTGTACAGACGGTTTCGACCACCGTCGGAGCCAGAAGTAAAAGTAGCACCTTTTGATGTCGGAGCTGATGAAGTAGCAACATAGATCTTATTTTTCCTAGAAGTAGCCCTACAAGGACAATCCCTCTGTATATTCCCACATTTAAAGCACTTGTTCCTCCTTTCTTCACAAACACCACGATGCACCTGACTATAAAATCTACAAGGGGGATATGATGGAGTTGACTGAGCCCCACTAGCATGTGGCTGGGCATCTTGTACTCTGGGACCAACACTATTCTAGAAACGACGATCACTCGACATCTTAAGAAAAGAGCACTAGCCATAGAGCAGGAATCAGAATTGCCCAACTTATACTTAGACTATTTTCCATCATCTCTACCACCCTGTTGCTGATCTCTACCCTAATTCGAGCATTAAGACTTCTTATTCTGCCTTATTTTCCATCATCTCTACCATTCTGCTGCTGATCTCTACCCTAATTTGAGCATCAAAACTTTTTATTCTGTCTGTCACTTATCTCCATTTGCTTCTTCCTTTCCTCTTCCACTTGTTCATATACACCAGAATCCTAGAGATGTCCATATCCTTATTCAATAAAGCGGCCTTACATTCCAAGATCAAATCACAGGACAAACCAATAGAAAACTTCCCTATTCTAGCCCTCATGCTAGACACTAATTCTGAAGCATATTGTGACAGCTAATGAAACTTTAAGGCATACTCCTTTACTGTCATCCCGCCTTGCTTCAAATTCACAAATTTCTCAACTTTTTGCCTCCCTCAACTCCTAAGGAAAGAAGCAATCAAGAAAAGAACTAGAGAAGGAATCCAATAAAGCAGACGCAGTGTCATCACCCCTAGACTAGTCCCATTCCTCATAACACTGATACACCATATCCTTCAACTGATAAGCAACAATCTTCACTCCCTCCACATCAGTAGCATGTATCACACAAAAAATCTTTACTATCTCATCAATGAAATTTGAGAGTATTTCTCTAATTTAGAGCCAGTAAAAGTCTTAGAACTCAACCTCATAAATTGTCCAACTCTAGTGGCTTCAGAAGATGGAGCAACAGAAGCAACACGCTTAGTCTGAGGGGCCACCAACTGGGTTAACAAATGGATTGACTGACAAAACTCAGCATAAGACACACGAGCTTGAGGTATTTGAGGAGGGCTAGGGGGACCGAGGGAACTCCACTAGGAAAATTAGAAGCAACAACCCTAGACCGGGCCTAAACTTCTTGAGTAGGATGAGCTCCGTTTATATTGTCCTCAGACGGGACAAAAGAGTTTCCACGACTATTAGATCTTCTAGGAGGCATAATCTGAAAAGTGAATATACAGGAATTAGAAGAGATTTCAAGATCTTAGACTCTATAGCTCAAAATAGAACAACAAGAAAGGAAAATATTCCTAAATAACTCGTAGCCTCTCCCTTATAAGTGTGGTGCATTATATACCCATAAAAGAAACTCTACTTGACACGACTTTATGGACACCCAATGACACCAAACCTAGGATCTGATACCAACTTTTTTATGACCCATATCAGGACCTAGCCGTGAAGGGTATCTCAAGTCCAATAAGGACCGAAGACCCCCTGCAAACATCAAATAGAACACAATACCTCCAATATTAGATGAATTTCAAACATATAACAAGATAGCATAGAGTAAGATAAAAGTATTTAAGATATTTATATAACCGATAACTGGGCAAAACAACCAACCAATATCTCTCAAGTCCACAGTAATCCATAAAGCCTTCTCATAAAACTGAAATCAATAAAGCATCGGGACATGGCCTCGACCCTGACAATGATAATATTAATGATAAAGTAAACTCTCAATTCTATTCTAGGAATAGAAATTGGTGAAATGTCTATGTCTTTCAGAGAATGGAAGCTTACCACTTTACCATAATCAACTGATGAATTGAACCACTCCACCTAACTCTGTGTAAGAAAAGTAGAGGTATCTCTGATGCCTGCATCATGTAGGGATACAACATCCGGAGATGGTTAGTGGGTTGAGCACTAGCATGTAACTCAGGGATAGGGGGTAAACTAAGCCAAGTCAAATCCAATTTAAAACCATGTGCACATCAACATATACATACATAAATAATATGTCAGGAAAGGGAACAAGGCTTAAAATGCACTTTAAAACTTTAGCCTAGATTATGTAGCTTAATCACCATATCACAATAAGAAACCCATGGTCTATATGGGTTCAGTTCTTCCCTAGCTGGAAGGGCCCTAGTACGTGTAGCCGCACAAATCATAGGATGTACATATACACCATGGAGGACTCAAACCTCCCAGCATACAAAGATGACTTAAGCTCCTAATAATGTGATATAATGTGGGGGACTCAAACCTCTTAATCATACAATAATAATAAGGGGGACTCGAACCACCCGGTCATGTAGACCCCCGCATCGGCAACTACGGTTTCCAGTAGTGATCCCCTGGGGCCTCCACTTTCATGACTCATCTACATAACCCTCATAAAATCCCGATTAAAACATTTAACACACATTTCTATTTATTGAACCATGATACACATTTAGGCATATACTGTTGGTATCATCATACCAACTATACTTGCAAGGTAACATCAACATGCCAAAACAATATCATCACTTGGGAAATTCACAAACATTTTAGTCCAATTATTCATTAACTTGGGGAAATACATATCCCTATATGGTTCAATTAAAAATCATTATGCTTCATTAATTTTTCACATTATGCAATGGTTCAAGAGCATTTCAATGTGCATACTTTTTATATTCAAATCCAATTTCACAATATGTGGTTGAGGTCATTACCACTTCAACTATCAATATTCGCAAAATTTGGGGAATTCACAATTCCCTAATTTACTCACCATACCCATGCATCAAATTGGCTTTAAAACCTCCATTTAAACACAACCAATACATATACAAACATGGAATATCACATAAATAACAATCATTCAAAACCCTCAACCCATGTTAAAACCCAACATTAAAATCATATAATAACACTTTACAACACATGATTTTAAGAAAATTTGAATTGAAAAAGAGTAACATGTGTGAAATACCCAAAATTATGGAGATAATTCAACCCTTGAAGCTCTAATTGACCCACTTCTTAGAAATGACAAGTATGGATGCTTGAGAGACTTGAGAGGGAAGAAAGAATGTTTGGAGTGTGTTATCGATGAAAATAGGTCCCCAAGTATGTTTATAGGTCGTGGGTTATTATTAGGATAAGAGGAAAATATATAAAATACCCTCATTAAAAGCTGAAAAATAAGTTGCCGATCGTTATGGGTCTCATAATGACTCATTACGACTTGTCTCCATAAGCCGTTGTCAAGACAGTATCAGTAGGCATACACACTGTTGACCTTATGACTCGTACACCAAGGCTCATAATGGGATACTACGACTTATAAGGTCAAGTCGTAGTCAACACGGAACCTATTTAGGAATCCACCGGATATCCTACAATTGTACACAATGACCCGTTATGAGTCCTCATGACTCGTAGTGAGACAGTCATACTCAGAGCAGAAAACTTATCCACACACACTGTTCAGGCTATGATTTGGGTACAACGATTTGTCATGACTCCCTACGACTCGTAAGTAAGTCGTAGTTGGGACAGTGAGGATGAAATTTCAAAAATTCCTCAGAGATTAACACCTAGGGTGTTTCAAAGCCACTATATGAAGTTCGATATAGATGATGATGATGATGTGATGGAAGAGGTAGTCTCACAACCTTCGTATACACCTATCAAGCTATGCTTCTGAGGTAGGACCTATGGGCGGTTCGTCAACCCATATACAACCAATATACAATACCAATATCCATATCTGCTCTTTGAAACATACATCGATAGAGGGTTTTAAAGATGTTATATTTTCTGCTAGAAAAAACTAGTAGTTTCAGTATTTTCATAGTGGTACCAATGTTTCATGAATGAATATGATACGAGGATGTAATGCTCACAATTAACCAAAATGAGAATATTTAATATCCAACCAATATACTAGCCAAGTGAGCCTAAAATTCACTTAAATCAACCAACCATCCATGATCCGATATAGTCCAAAAACTATCAAGTGAAACATGCAAGACAATATCATAGATACCACATAAATCCCAAAATCTAGGCTTTTTCCACCAAAAAAAGTAAAACCAAACATGCATATATTAATACCAGAGTACAACATCATATAATACCCCACATGGTCACACATAAAACGAATAGTGTCTCACGATCACAAAATAATATCCACATAAGCCCCCACATGGGCACATAAATCACCTAACATATTTTTTCTGATACAACCCCATACCTATAGCATGCTTTTACATTATTATTAACTACCCAACCCATTTTTAAGAAAGTTAAGCCATAACCTACCTCAAAATCCAAAAATTGATCCCAAAAGTCTTCAATCTAGAGCTTTCACCAAACGAACAGACCTAGAATCAACTAAAGCATATAAATATAGAATCTACACGTCAAAAGAAAGCCAACGAAACTCATATTACCCACTTCCAAATTGAGGTTAAAATGGGCTTTCGAAAAAAGGGTAAAATTGGAATTTTTGTTTAAAAACCTATTTTCCAAAATCAAAGGAACTCATAGGAGAAAACCCAAGTGAAAACGTATTAGAAGTGGGGTTTAAATCAAAAAAACATTATTGGTAGGCCTTTCAGGCTAAAATTCCCAAGTTTGACCATTTTATATCCAAGTTTTAACGAACTTTAAATGATAAAAATTGAAGAAAAGTAATTAAAATAGGGATTTGGAGCTTACCCAAGCTTAGAAATGGAAGAAAATGCTCAAAAACTCAAACCCCAAGCTCCAAGTCTCAAAAATGGTGAAGAATCACAAAAAAAAATATTTAAATATACCAGGTACTACTAAAGCAGACCATGGGTTGCTATAGCGGTCAATGCTAAAGTGCCCAGGTGTCCTAAAGTGATACCAAAATAAGGGTTACAGTCCGCTAAAGCGGACCTCAGGCCGCTTTAGCGGTAGACGCTAAAGCTCTTAGATTACCGCTTTAGCGGTACCTGCAAGGCGCCCAGGGCCGCTAAAGCACCTAAAGGTCCGCTTTAGCGGTCACACCAATAGCTATGCATTCTCCAAGTCTCCGTAGACCCCTCAGGATTCATCTTAAATCTCGAGAACCAAAACGAACTATGCTACTCTATCAAATTTGATGCTTCAAACTCAATGACGATATTAGATTATCAAAAATGTATCGTTTTCACAGAGTTGGCCCCCAAAACCCAATTTCACAACTTTTCAAATCAGGGGTCGAGGATATAAAAGCCGTAAAACCATACCAAATATGCTACTAATCTAAAATCAACATTTCGGATATGCTGGCGCAGATTATTTTGTCATCCAGCGGCCAGATCAATAAATATTGATTGAAGTCAAATATAAGGATTTTTAAGCCACCAAAAATCACAAACTCGCACAAATCACATCAAAATGTATTAAAAACTGTGCCAATCATCCCCGTAATTTAGAAATACCACAATGCAATAATGGGAGGGGGTAAAAAAATTAAATCACATAGAAATAAATATTCCACACATATCACCAAAAATCAGGTCAGTACATCGCATGAATATCATTATGCTTCTTTTTGGATTCAAAAGAGATAAACAAGAGTGTAGTAACAAAGAAGAGGAGGCAAAAGAGATCATTGTGCAGCTCTATTGTTTAATATGTAAAGGAAGGTTATGTAATATATAAGGAAAATAGAAATTTGCCTCATCTATGATTTGTTCCTCTTTTTTCATTATTAGCTATGTAATTTTATAGATTAATATTATTTATAACCATATATTGATTATTATGTAACACCTTCATGTTTATGAATTGTTAGATCCCTGAGCCACATTGTCCTTTATGACTCCCTATATAGCATTAGACTTTGGTGTCAACCCATAAGTTCCAATAGAACCCTTCGTTGTGTCTCTTCCAGTCGGTAATTTCATTATATCCAGACAGTTATATAGAAATTGTTCGGTCATAGTATCTAAAAAAATACTTTAGTTGATCTCGTAGAGTTAGAGATGACAGATTTTAATGTCATTCTTTGCATGGATTGACTCCACTCCTTCTATGCCTCAGTTGACAGAAGAAATAGGACAGTTCAGTTTCAGTTCCTTAATGAGCCCTTCTTAGAATGAAAGGGTAGTACCTCAGTCCTTATAGGTCGGGTTTTTCTTATATATTGATTCTATTAATAATTCCCTTATATATCTTTCAACGTTCATAAGTTTATTTCATGACTCAAACTATCAAATTGTGAGGACACCTACTCTAATTCACCTATATAGAAGAACCCCTTACCACCTGTTACCATATCATATGGAAGTCCTTATTAAAAGGAAATAACCACCTTTATTACAAGTGATTATTACATTTAAATGCAAAATTAAACTATCGTAGGATCTAGTCTATAGGCACAAGAGCTACTAAGAGAAAGTAAGGAATGACCAGGACACAACTTATAGTGAGAGTGAGTAAGTGAAAGTTGTTGGAAGATCACTACCACACAATCATTAAACTATCATTGATCCCTGTAAAAGACTATATACCAAAAAGAGTATAGCAAGTGTAGCATCAATACAAACTACACGTACTGCTAAGTCTCATCGATTGATCCGAATCAGATTACATAAATATAACATAGATATCCAAGGAACATGTAAGCAAATGAGCTCATTACTCAACCCCCAAGATTCCTCTCTACCTTCTCTATAACCCTGTCATGGGTCCCGAGACACCACCCTACCCTTCTTCCAAGACAATATTACCACAAACAACCAAATCTGGTTCAACCCCTAACTACATACGGCCTCTTTCCTATCTTATCGACACAGAACTATTAAATTAGCCCCAACCCAATGGGCTTCAACCACCATGAGTAACCTAATAGTAAGGCCTACTGAAATTAAAAATTACATTGAGAGGGTTCATATTATCACAGCCAAAAGCAATCCATGCCTTAACCAATATATATTCAACAAGTAGCAACAACAAGAAGTTAAAGATCAGCTAACAATAATAGGCTATCACCAAGTCAAATCGAATCAAGCCAAGTCCATTCAGGTAAACAATTATGCAGCTAAACCATAACATGTCAACAACCTTGACACTAACAAAAAGAATCTAAAAATACATAACCAATACCCGAATCATATGGAGTCCAAATATGCTCACACAAACCAAGCATATAAGCATAAGTTTTGGTTCACTCATGGAACCCATATACTCACCTGACGCTCGTACATACACGCTATGGGTGATGCATCCACCCTCTAGACATGACCTACAGGGGATAATTATCATTCATGTACTAAATTTCATACATAAGCATTTTCTGACCTTGTTTTATCAATATCTCGTGAGAGCATTTTAAATACTAGAGCATCTCATATTTAGAAATAACCTGGTCAATTCAATAATTCAATTAGTTAATATGCACTTACAATACATGTTGAATTAACTATAATACCATTTTTATGCTATTGGTGGGGCCTTAGCCATGACACATTTTCAATACTAACCCTGAGAGACCTGAACTAGAAGGAACACCTAGGTTATTTGAGAAATACCCCCGGCCATACCTTACTGTACCATTTTGTTCTTCAGAGTTCAGCTAACATCCTAGAATCACCTTTCTACTATGACACAAACAAATTTACAGCAGGAAGAATACCCCGGAACAGCCTCATGCAACATAACATGAAACAATCATATAAACAACCCTCAGTATATAGACTACCCGCCTTTTAACCAATTTTTATCCACTTAAACTTAGTGCCTAAAGTCCTAGACATGAAGTCTGCCATCCACCTACATTAAATTCATGCTTTCTAACCCGAGTCAATGCTAAAAATTTAACCTTTACTTACCTGAATGTCAACCAGCTGTAAGAAGGATAAACGAATGCAATTCCCAACCATAGGACTTTCTGACGAGGTTCATGATAAGGTTTATGGTTTGTTATATACTTCAGGTTTTGAAACTGATTATGAAAATGAATTTGCTTCTGACACTAAGATTGAATTATTTGATCTAACTGGTAATGAAAATTATGCCAACGAAAAATCCTATACTAATGTTTACACTGATTATAATAATAATGCTTGCGATTGTGATGATACTTTCTATAAATTGCAATCAGTTTGAAGATTTAGATTGAAATATTCAAACTATCATTGCTGATAGCACTCTTGAATTGTTAAAAGAAGTTACTGATGAAACGCTACGACAAAAAATTATTGATCTTACTTATTCTCAAACCGGTACCTCTAAGTCTGTTGATAATAAACATGTTAAGAAAAATACTGATTCTATTATTGATATTATGCCTTATTCTCTAACCGAAGTTAATAGACACCTTGCCATTAGTCAAACACCTGATAAAGACACGTCTTTTAATGATTTAAAAATAGAATTTAAAAATTTAAAGAAAGAAATTATTTATTTAAAACAAAATCAAATGATTTCAGATCATAGAATTTCAAGGATTGAAAAAGATATTTCTCAAAATGATATTGCCTCCAGTTCCAAAGGAAAAGAAAAGATTGTTGAAAATTCTGAAAACTCTAACAATGATATTATTTCTAATCTTGATGTAGCAAATGATTATTTTTTGGGTATGATGCAAAGAGTTACATCCCATAAATGGTATATAAACTGTACTATTTTGATTGATAATGAATTTTCTGTAACTAATATGGCTATGATTGATAGTGGTGCTAATGTTAGTTGCATTCAAGAAGGACTGATTCCAACCAAAAACATTCATAAAATCACGCATATAGTCAAATTTGCATCTGGTCATTCTCTTGACATTAATCATAAATTACCTCATGCACATATTTGTAGAAATAAGATTTGCATTCCGCATTTCTTTTTCTTAGTAAAAAATCAGTTATATCCTCCTATTATTTTAGGAACACCTTTAAATACTATTTATCCTTACACGTATATTAATGCAAATGGTTTCACGGCGACCTATAAAAATCAAGAAATTTCCTATCCTTTTGTTAGCGATCCAGTAACAAGGGATATAAATTCTTTAATTGACATGAAGCATCGATCGGTAAATTTCTTACAACTTGAAATAATGAGTATAAATATTCATAATACAATGAATTCTGTGAAAATTTAGGAAAAAATAAAAATGATATCCAATCAATTGATTGTTGATATTTGTGTTGATCACCCTAATGCTTTTTGAAATTGCAAAGAGCATATTGTTAATCCTCCTTATGAAGATGATTTTAGCGAACATAAAATCCCAACCAAATCTTGACCCTGCCAAATGAACACAGAGTTAGTTGAATTCTGTAAAAAAAGAGATTGATAATCTCTTACAAAAAGGTCTTATAAAACCTTCAAAATCTCCTTGGTCGTGTACTGCAGTTTATGTTGATAATGTTGCTGAAAAGGAACGTGGTATCCAAGACTTGTAATTAATTATAAACCTCTTAATAAAGTTTTAAAATGGATTAGGTATCCAATACCTAATAAAAAGGATTTGTTATCTAGATTATATAATGCTAATATATTTTTAAAATTTGGTTATTGGAAAATTCAGATTTCTCAAAAGCACACATATAGAACTGTTTTAAATGTTCCTTTTGGACAATATGAGTGAAATGTAATGTCGTTTGGTTTGAAAAATGCTCCTTCTGAATTTCAAAAAATCATGAATGATATATTCAATCTATATATGGATGTTATAATTGTGTATATTGATAACATTCTTGTATTTTCAAAAACATTAGAATTACATTTTAAACATCTAAATATATTCAAGTAAATTGTATTACAAAATTATTTGGTCATCTCTAAACCAAAAATGTGCTTTTTTCAAACTTATATTTGATTTCTAGGACACAATATTTGCCAAGGAACAATCGAACACATACAAAGGGCCTTAGACTTTGCTAAAAAAATCCCTGATGTTATAAATAATAAAACTTAATAGCAAAGGTTCTTAGGCAGTCTTAATTACATTTCTCCTTTATATAAAAATTTGGCTCGTGATTTAGCCCCTTTATATGATGGACTAAAGAAGGATTACAAAGGGCCTTGGACTGATACTCACATTAATCTGGTAAAAATAATTAAAAAACATGTCAAGTCTACCTTGTTTAACCTTAGCTAATCCTGCTTGGTTAAAAATAGTTGAGACTGATGCTTCGAATGTTGGTTATGGTGGAATACTTAAACAAGTAAATCACCATAATAATATTGAATGCCTCATTAGGTTTCATTCTGGAAATTGGTCTGAAAGTCAGAAAAAATACGCCACGTGGCTCATGAAATTTTAACTATTGTTAAATGTGTTTTAAAATCCAAGATGATTTATATAATCAAAAGTTTATAGTTAGGACTGATGCTCAATCAGTTAAATATATGTTTGATAAAGATTTTAAACATGATGCTTCTAAGTCAATCTTTGCAAGGTGGCAAGCTCAATTAGCCCCTTTTGATTTTGAAATACAGTACAAGAAAGGGAGTCAAAACTCTTTACCTGATTTCTTGTCTAGAGAATGTTTAAATAATTAAATAAATTTTTATACATACTTTCTTTCTGAAAAAATAATAATTACTATTATCAAATGCATTCCTCTAAATGAAGATATTCATTTTATTATATTAGAAAAAATCCTTCATGATATGATAGAAGAAGATTTATTTCTTCCCAATTTTGCAGATATCCGAGATGAAATTGATTGGTATGATATTGATTTGTATGACTAATTTTCTATGCAGTATGGCTACGGATCCGCCCTGGCATATGGCCAGAGGTCGAGGTAGAGACAGAAGCCAAGAAGGAAGATACTCCTCCTTAGGGGGAAGATACTCCCCATCATCATCATCATATACTTCGTCTTCATCTAATTTCCAAGTATTACAAAGGGAAAATATGAGCCTGATAAATGCAAGAATTCTGCATATTGTAGAATCTTCTTCAAAGGATAAAAAAACTCAGCATATAAGCACCTCGATCCATCTAGAAGATATTCCGGAGGATCATCCTTTATATGAGCAACTGCAATCTTTTATCTCTACAAAACAAGCTGATTCGTTTGCTTCAGTCGTTAAAAAAAACTCTGTAGATAGGCAACAATATAAGAAACTTGAAAATAGAGAGCTAATAGTTCTCATAGAAAATTCTCAAATATGCAAACAAAATGATCCCTGGAAACACCTCCAAAAACATTTACTAGCTAACCTTTATTTTGCAGGAGAGTCCTATATAACAAGAGCACTCTATGAATCAATATTATTGTCCACTAGAAGCATTGGATTAGAACATCACCAAATGGGCGAATCAACCCCGGATGTTCATGGATATTCCAAAATTGTTATTAAAAAACTCATTTCGATAGAAGACTGGGGAACTAATTCTATGTCAGAGAAGGCCATGATGATGAAAGGATCAAAATTTCCTTTACATATTGGGACTATATTAAGGCTTTTACTCAGACTTTATACTACCACAATATTAAACATAAGCATACTTGGTTTTTAAAGGTCTGTTCTAAAGTATTTGAAGATCACATCCCTAATTGGTTTATTCAGCGGTGGTCATATCATGGCCCTACAATTAAAATTCAACCGAAAGAATACCTGCATCTCTATAAAAATGGACAAAGGTATCACCATTTTTAACAGATTTATACCATTTAGACCATGTCTGCAATCTAGATAAAATTGACCAGATGCATTTCTTTATAGAATTCTCCATTCCATGGATACATAAATGGGGTGTTGAATTTGGTTACACTAAAGAACAAATACACGGGCTCTATAGGGTATTCTATAATAATTTTGGGGAAAAACTGAAAAGAAAAGATCCCCTTACTAAATTACCACATGGACGAGAATTGATTGAATCCATTAATTGAAAAATCCTTGAATACTTTACCACTCCACAAAAGAAACTTGTTGAAGATAAAAATCTCAGCTATATTTCTAGAAGAATTTCGGTACAAGAAGGAGACAAGATAGAAATGATTGAGCAATACCTAGAAAAAGTTTGAAGAAATTTAATAAAAACAGTTGAACAACAATCAGATACTTCTATGAAAATTCTTACAAGTGACGAAGAAGTGGAAACTGAAGATACTCAAGATTCCCAGCAACTTACTCCAGAAAATATTCTTAACAAAGAAGAAATTGAAAAAACAGAGGCATTACTCTACCAGCTGAAAAGAAAAGACAAGATGTGACCAGAAGGGACCATCGGCTAAATTATTAGATGCTCTATGTTTATCTCATATGTATAGGACCCATTTATGGGACCTTTCTACTGTTTAAACAGTAAAAACACTATACGCAAGGACCCGAATGTGGGACCCATAGTACTATGTGCAGATGTTTCCCTCTTTATATATAGTGGCCTCATTTGCTAGGGAGGACCAAGTTTAAAATTCTATTTTTTCTCTTTATCTCTCTACGCCTGAACTTCCCCTTCTCTCTTCTTCTATAAATTATTTCAAGGTTTGAATAAAAAGTTGATAGCCGCCACTAACAACTATTCCAACCTTGTATCCAGCCACTGTTAAGGTATTTATTTCTTTTTCTTCTGACGTACTTTTAATACTTCTTCTTCCCTTCTAGTTATGATTATATCTGGCTAAATACCTTTCATATCTATGCAAGAGATCTAACTTCTCTTACTTAGTAACTATGACTAGTAACTATGAAAGATCCAAACTCTATCAAAATATGAAGAAATTTTTCTACAGGTTTTTTACTTGGTTCCAAAATGGTGGTACAGTCATATTTAATATGGCTAATTTTGGCTTTTTCTTAGTGACTACGTCTATTAAATTGTGCCTCTTTAGCCCGTAAGAGATGAAGGAAAACAGGGCGACCTTTGGAACAGTCAAAACTGCTAGACACATAGGTTTAACATAAGTATATTAAATATCTGACAGGCCCCTTGTTTGGGTAAAAAGATTAATTCTTCCATACAGTCATTAAGCTATTCGAAAATTCTTTTATATTTCAGTTGGTGTTTTGGTTTGGTATTCCGACTATGGCTTAATCCGATATTTGGAAGTTAGTCTGGCAGGCAGCGTGGTACAACCCCACCTAATAAGATCCCTCGCCATACTACGTAGAAAATTAGTCATACAAATCAATATCATACCAATCAATTTCATCTTGGATATCTGCAAAATTGGGAAGAAATAAATCATAAAAGCAAGATCTTGTCAGGCGGGGGTGTACCGCACCGCCTGCCAAACTAATTTCCAAATATCGGATTAAGCCATAGTTACCAAAGAACCAACTGAAATATAAAAGAATTTTTGAATTGCTTAATGACTGTATGGAAGAAATAATTTTTTTCCCCAAACAAGGGGCCTGTCAGATATTTAATATACTTATGTTGAACCCATATGTCTAGAAGTTTTGACTGTGCTAAAGGTCACCTATTTTTCTTCATCTCATACGGGCTAAAGAGGCATAGCTTACTAGACGTAGTCACTAAGACAAAGCCAACATTAGCCATATTAAATTCAACTGTACCACCATTTCAAAACCAAGTCCAAAAAAACTATATAAAAATTCCTTCATATTTTGATAGAGTCTGGATCTTTCATAGTTACTAAGTAAGAGAAGTTAGATCTCTGGCATAGATATGAAAGGTTTTTAGCCGGACATAGTTACGGCTAAAAAGGAAGAAGAAGTATTAAAAGTACGTTAGAAAAAAAAGAAATAAATACCTTAACAGTAGCCGGATGCAAGGCCGAAATAGTTGTTAATGGCGGCTATCAGCCTTTTATTCAAACCTTGAAATAATTTACAAAAGAAGACAGAGGGGGAAGTTTAGGCGTAGAGAGAGAAAGACAAAAAATGGAATTTTAAACTTGGTCCTCCCTAACAAATGAGGCCACTATATATAAAGAGAGAAGCATCTGCGTATAGTACTATGGGTCCCACATCCGATCCCTTCGCATAGTATGTTTACTGTTTAAACAGTAGAAAGGTCCCACATGTGGGTCCTATACATATGATATAAACATAGAGCATCTAATAATTTAGCCGATGGTCCCTTCTGACACATCTTGTCTTTTCTTTTCAGCTGCTAAAGTAATGCCTCTATTTTTTCAATTTCTTCTTTATTAAGAATATTTTCTGGATGAAGTGGCTGGGAATCTTGAATATCTTCAGTTTACACTGCTTCGTCACTTGTAAGACTTTTTATAGAAGTATTCGATTATTGTTCAACTGTTTTTATTAAATTTCTTTGGACTTCTTCTAGGTATTGCTCAATTATTTCTATCTTGTCTCCTTCATGTATCGAAATTCTTCTAGAAATAGCTGAGATTTTTATATTCAACAAGTTTCTTTTGTAGTGTGGTAGAGTATTCGAGGATTTTTCAATTAATGGATTCAATCAATTCTCGTCTATGTGGTAATTTAGTAAAGAGATCTTTTCTCATCAGTTTTTCCCAAAAATTATTATAGAATGCCCTATATAGTCCGGGTATTTGTTCTTTTGTGTAACCAAATTCAACACCCCATTTATGTATCTATGGAATGGAAAATTCTATAAAGAAATACATCTGGTCAATTTTATCCAGATTGCAGACATTGTCTGAATGGTATAAATCTGTTAAAAATGGTGATACATTAGTCCATTTTTGTAAAGATGCAGGTATTCTTCCGGCAGAATTTTAATTGTAGGGCCATGATATGACCACCACTAAATAAACCAATTAGGGATGGGATCTTCAAATACTTTAGAACAGACCTTTAAAAACCAAGTATGCTTATATTTGATATTGTTGTAGTATAAAGTCTGAGTAAAGGCCTTAATATAGTCCCAATATATAAAGGAAATTTTTTATCCTTTCATCATCATGGCCTTTTCTGACATGGAAGTAGTTCCCCAGTCTTCTATTGAAATGATTTTTTTAATAATAATTTTGGAATATCCATGAACATCCGGGGTTGATTCACCCATTTGGTGATGTTCTAATTCAATGCTTCCAGTGGACAATAATATTGATTCATAGAATGCTCTTGTCATATAGGATTCTCCTACAACATAAAATTTAGATAGTAACTATTTTTGGAGGAATTTCCAGGGATCATTTTATTTGCATATTTGAGAATTTTCTACGAGAACTATTAGATCTCTATTTTCAAGTTTCTCATATTGTTGCCTATCGGCAGAGTTTTCTTTAGTGACTGAAGCAAACGAATCAGCTTGCTTTGCAAAGATAAAATATTATAGTTGCACATATAAATGATGATCCTCCATAATATCTTCTATATGGATTGAGGTGCTTATATGCTGTGTTTTTTCATCCTTTGAAGAAGATTCTACAGTATGCAGAATCCTTGCATTTATCAGGCTCATATTTCCCTTTTGTAATACTGGGAAATTAGATGAAGACGAAGTATATGATGATGATGATGATGATGATGATGGGGAGTATCTTCCCCCTGAGGAGGAGTATCTTCCTCCGTGGCTTCTGTCTCTGCATCGACCTCTGGACATATGCCAGGGCGGATCCGTAGCCATACTGCATAGAAAATTAGTCATACAAATCAATATCATACCAATCAATTTCATCTCGGATATCTGCAAAATTGGAAAGAAAGAAATCTTCTTCTATCATATTATGAATGATTTTTTCTAATATAATAAAATGAATATCTTCATTTAGAGGAATGCATTTGATAATAGTAATTATTATTTTTTCAGAAAGAAAGTATGTATAAAAATTTATTTAATTATTTAAATATTCTCTAGACAAGAAATCAGGTAAAGAATTTTCACTCCCTTTCTTGTACTGTATTTCAAAATCAAAAGGGTCTAATTGAGCTTGCCACCTTGCAAAGATTGACTTAGAAGCATCATGTTTAAAATACTTGTCAAACATATATTTAACTGATTGAGCATCATTCCTAACTACAAACTTTTGATAATATAAATCATCTTGGATTTTAAAACACATTTAACAATAGTTAACATTTCATGAGACACAGTGGCGTATTTTTTCTGACTTTCAGACCATTTTCCAGAATGAACCTAATGAGGCATTTAATATTATTATGGTGATTTACTTGTTTAAGTATGCCACCATAACCAACATTCGAAGCATCAGTCTCAACTATTTTAAACAAGGTAAAGACTCGACATGTTTTTTAATTGTGTTTACCAGATTAGTGTGAGTATCAGTCCAAGACCCTTTGTAATCCTTCTTTAGTCTATCATATAAAGGGGCTAAATCACGAGACAGATTTTTATATAAAGGAGAAATGTAATTAAGACTACCTAAGAACCTTTACAATTAAATTTTATCAGTTATAACATCAGGGAATTTTTTAGCAAAGTCTAAGGCCCTTTGTATGGGTTCGATTGTTCCTTAGCACATTTTTGGTTTAGAGATTACCAAACCATTTTGTAATACAACTTGCTTGAATATATTCAGATGTTTAAAATGTAATTCTAATGTTTTCAAAAATACAAGAATGTCATCAATATACACAATTATAAAATCCATATATGGATTGAATATATCATTCATGATTTTTTAAAATTCAGAAGCAGCATTTTTCAATCCAAACGGCATTACATTCCACTCCTATTGTCCAAAAGGAACATTAAAAGCAGTTCTATATGTATGCTTTTGAGAAATCTGAATTTGCCAATAATTAAAGCATTTATGTCCCTTGTTACTGGATCGGTAACAAAAGGATAGGAAATTTCTTGGTTTTTATAAGTAGCCTTGAAACCATTTGCATCAATATGCGTGTAAGGATAAATAGCATTTATAAAAGGTGTTCCTAAAATAATAGGAGGATATAACTAATTTTTTACTAAGAAAAAGAAATGTGAAATGCAAATCTTATTTATACAAATATGTGCATGAGGTAATTTATAATTAATATCAAGATAATGACCAGATGCAGATTTGACTGTATGCGTGGTTTTATAAAAATATCTGGTTTCAGTCCTTCTTAAATGCAACTAACATCAGCACCACTATCAATCATAGCCACATTAGTTACAGAAAATTCATTATCAATCAAAATAGTACAGTTTATATACAATTTATGGGCTGTAACTATTTGAATCATAACCAAAAAATAATCATTTGCTACATCAAGATTAGAAATAATATCATTGCTGAGTTTTCAGAATTTTTCACAATCTTTTCTTTCCCTTTGGAACTGGAGGCAATATCATTTTGAAAAATATCTTTTTTCAATCCTTGAAATTCTATGATCTGAAATCATTTGATTTTGTTTCAAATAAACAATTTCTTTCTTTAAATTTTCAACTTCTATTTTTAAATCATTAAAAGATGTGTCTTTACCAGGTGTTTGACTAATGGAAAGACGTCTATTAACTTCGGTTAGAGAATAAGGCATAATATCAACAATAGAATAAGTATTTTTCTTAACATGTTTATTATCAACAGACTTAGAGGTATCGGTTTGAGAAGAAATAAGATCAATAATTTTTTACCGCAGCTTTTCATCAGTAACTTCTTTTAACAATTCAAGAGCGCTATCAGCAGTCCTGATATATATATATATATATATATATATATATATATATATATATATATATATATATATAAGCAAGACAAGAAGTCAAGTGGCAAGTATTTGAATTGAAAGATTAAGTATTTGAATTTGAATTACATATCTATAAAAAAAAAAAAGAATCATCTATATCTATAATCTATAATCTATAATCTATAATATATTAAAAATAGGAAGGCCCTTAGAAAATTGATTTGAATTTTTCGCCCTTTATTAAAAGTCTTCACTTTAGATAAAATCATTTTCACCTTTTTTACTTAAATTATTAAAATATTAAATATGAACTATAATAAATATATTAAAAATAAATGGAGAAGGTTTTCTTATTATAGTTAAATTCTAAACTTATGGTAATTTTTATTTATGGTATTTTTTTCCTTAAACTCTCCAATATGTCCAAAAAAAAAAAACGGTTCCTTCATCATAGTAGCTAATAGGACTCCTTATAAGATTTGTAATCCATATCCATATCCATAATCCATAATATATTAAAAGTGGAAAGGCCCTTAGAAAAGTGATTTGAACTTTTTGCCCTTTATTAAAAGTCATCTCTTCAGATAAAATCGTCTTTTCACCTTTTTTACTTAAATTATTAAAATATTAAATATTAACTATAATAAATATTCAAAATTAAATGGAAAATATTTTGTTATTATAGTTAAATTCTAAACTTATGGTAATTTTTATTTATTGTATGTCCAAAAAGATATGTTCCTTCATTGTATTAGCTAAATAGGACTTCTTATAAGATTTGCAATCCATAAGATTTTAGGAGTCTTTATTTTCTTTTTTTAGTAGAAGATACATCATAAAAAAATTTGATCTTCTTTGTCTCGCTTTGCTCCGTTCTTAATTAGTTTTCCTCATCAATAATTCATGTTTGTTCATTATATAAAGTCATTAGTTATTCTTATCTTTTTCAAACGATACACGAACAACTATATATGATTCATTATTGATTTTTAAATATTCTTGAGCAGGTGAAGAAAGATTCATGTGTAGTGTGTGATTGAGGCTTTGTGTCGATTAACAAAGAATTTAAAGGTATATGTAAATAACTCAAGCAACACTAATTATAAAAGTTTCAATCTCTTTTCGTTACTCTACTGTAACGACCTAAAATTTGATGAAATATGTGAAATATGTAAAATTTGTGATTTTGTGTGATTTAACTGTTTTACCCCTCTCCATAGTTGCATTATGGTATTTCTGGGGTGTGGGGGTGATTGACACAGTTTCCAATGTATTTTGGTACCATTTATGAGATATTATGATTTTTGATGGTTTCGAGAGCCTTATTTTAGACTTATGTGGATATCTTTTGATCCATGTGTTGGATGGCTGAATGAACTACGCCAGCAGCTTCGAAATATCAATTTTAGGCTAACTAAATCTTTCGTTTGGGACCCGGTGCACCCGAGCTCATTTCGACCTAATGGTCGGAAAGTTGAAAAATTGAAAATATGGATGTGGGATCCACATTTGATCAAAACGACCTCGGATGAAAAATCCGACTTCTCCAGCAAATTTTATGGTGGTAACATATTTGGTGTAATTTTATGGTTTTTAAATCTCATTTCGACCCTCGATTTGGAAAAGTGTGATTTCGGATTTCAGGGGTCAACTTTGTGAAAATGATTTTTTTTTTTGAAAATTTGACTTCGTCAACGCATCCGGAAAGTTGAATTTAATGTGGTTGCATAGTTTTTTTGTGTATATCGGACTCCAAACGAATATCCGACACCCCGTCAAAGTCCAGATTGACTTTAAAAAAAATCAACTTTTACCAAAAGTTGTGCTGAAAAATCTGCAATAATAAATAGTAGTTTCTGCCCTATTTTACTCATTTTTCATCTTGCCTCTTGAGAGTTAAACCCTAAAATAGTGTCGGAGATTAAAAGTGAAGTTTGTGGAAGCTTGGATAGCTAGATTAACATCTATTTTTTAATTCTATTATGGAATTATTGTAAGAATTTGCTCTTTTCTTAGCAATTTTCTTGATTAATTTCTCAAAACTCCAAAAATCTTAGGGCTTGATTTTAAATCCAAGTTTCACTTCTTTTCACATGAATAATATTTTTATCTTATAATTACTAGTTTTTCATCAATTTAACCTTCAAAACAACTCCGATTCTTGATTTTAACCCGGATTTCAAAGATTTTACCCAGTAAAGCTTAAAAATGGTTTTTTTCAATTTAAACCTCATTTTTTACTCGATTTGACTTGAGTTTTTAGGTGTAGATTCCTAAAAATATAGGGAATCCATTTTTGAAGTAAAGTTATGATTTTACCCTTCTTTTTTAAAAACTCATTTTGGAGTCTGTTTTGAGTCAATATGGGTGTCGTTGATTTTGTTTTGACGCATAGATAACATATTTGATGTTTTAGTGGAGTTTAGGATTGTTCGTGAATAGTAAAGTCACAGGTTTAAAGTGTAGTGGACTGATTTTGACTTTCGAGGTAGGTTATGGCTTAACTCTTTCAGACAGGGCTGAGTTGTAAAAGATGGTACAAAATGCATGTTAAGGGTAGAAACTAATCATGAAAAATGTCTATCTATGTGTTGTGCCCGTGTGGGGGCCTATATGTGATGTAATTGTCTAAATTGAGATATTATATGATATGTGTGATCGTGTGGGGTCCTATTTGATATTAATAGCCTAGAATACATGTGAATAACTGTATTGTGTTGTTAAAATACTTAATGTGGTACCATTGGTGTATTTTGATTATATTCATACTTTATTGTCATATGAGACGTATAAATTCATGGATGAAATGAAAATAAAGAGTGGATATTGGCTCACGTAGTTGTGAAAATGTATCAATGTGGTTGGTTGTGGAAATATATCATGTGGTTGGTTATGAAAATATATCATGTGGTTGGCTGTGAAAATACGCATTATGATTGGTTGTGGGCATTACATCTTAATAGCATACTCATTCATGAAACATTGGTACCACCGTGGAAACATCTGAGAAATACTAGCAACACCTAATAAAACCTTTTCGAGGGATGTGATGGAAAGAAGATATGATATATGTGTATTGTATACGGGTTGATGAAACCCCCATGGGTCCTGCTTTGGGAGGCTTTCCTTCGTAGGTGTATAGGGGGATTGTGCGACGATCTCGGAGGTTGAGCGACAACCTCGTGCATCATCATCATCATCATATACATTGCACTTACTTTATTGTGTTTATATTGTATAGTATTGCCATATTAACTTTCCATTTATATAATTGTCTTATGGCAAAATGGCTCGATGGACCCTTGTACTATGTCCGATTTGTAATGTGGATACTCCTACTTACATGTTTGTCATCTGGACCCTTGAATCCACTAAAAAGCAATATTTTAAATTCTTTGACCATTGACCAAACCTATGTGTCATTAAAATGGCTGAGTAGGGCAAAACGCGTGGAGACACTTGCCTTCGGTGCGAGTGGGGGTCAATTTTTGGTCAATTTTATATTAAAATAATTAAAAAAAGTCCCCCAACTTTTAAAATTTAAATATACTTTTAAAAATTAAAAAATAATAATTTTTTATAAAAAAAATAAAAAAAAGCCCCCTCCCCCCGTCCAGCACCCCCACCCCACCCCCAACACTGTCCACCAGTCCCCTACCCCTACCAGCTTCTATGGCCATCAGCACCTCTAATGCCGGCCATCACCATTAACGTCGGTAGTAGTGCCCCCTTCCCCCAAAACCAGGCCCCCCTACTCGATCTATTTCCTCACTCTCCCCCCTCCCCCCGCTACCACCACCACCACACACAACCCCCACCATTTTACTTTTTAAATTTTTTAAATTCATTTTCTTAATTTAAATTTTTTATTTTACTTAGGATTAATTTTATAACTTTTACAAATTGTTAAAGATATTTTAATAAAAATGAAAAATTCATTATGTTTGTGTATGTGACTTTATAGTTAAAACTTTAAATTAATTGGAGAGAAATTTTAATTATTTGGAATAAATTTGATGTTTATTTAAATTAATTGTGTTTTCGTTTTAGAATTTATAGTTGAAAATTTAAATTTATAGTTAAAAATTTAAATTAATTTATATTAAAAAATTATTGTGTTTATGTATTAGAATTTCTACAATTTATAAAAAAAAATTATTTAATTAAATTTTTTTATGTAGCATTTTAAACATGACATTAAATTTAATGTAATACTAAAAAATGATGTGGCAGCTGACGTGGGGCATGGAATTTAGTGTAATACTTAAAAATGAAGTAGAAGCTGGCGTGGGGCGGTTGTGTTACACACACCTTTAGAGGGGTTTAAAATGATACTTTTTAGTGGGTTCAAGGGTCCAAATGACAAACATGTAAGTAGTAGTATCCACATTACAAATCGTACATAGTACAAGGGTCCATCGAGCCATTTTGCCTTGTCTTATCTTCTTTTACTTGTATTTGATGATCTTATATATGCATGTTCCCTCATGTTCTACTTATATGTGATATAATGCATATTTTTGTTCTATCTTGTTGTGATATTGCAATATATGTGATATATTAGAACTGTTAGTGCAAGCGGTGTGGGCTACCATTATGGGATATAATCTGATTGTAGGTGACTTTCCCTTAGTGTATATATTGTATGCTTTATTTACTACTTTGTTTGGTCAGCCTATGATACCTACTGAGTACAAGTGGACCGTACTCATGCCTACTGCGCCCTTTCGGTGCAGGTCCTACCTCGAGTGCGCCTCAGCTTGCTTGACTCGGATGATTGTTGGAGCTTCCATGGTAGCGGTTGGGCATTTATGCATCAGAAGTTCACGTCTATCCTTCTATAGTAGTTATGTCTTTATTAGTATTCGTAGATAGATATTATTTCTTTGTGGTTATTTTTCTAATGTATTTGACTCTTGGATTATATTAGTGGTTATTACACTATTTGACACCTAGTTTTGGGCATGATTGGTATTTTGGATAAGTTTTTTCTGCATTGTTATGATTATTTGTATGGTTTGTGATAGGATTAATTTTCAAGGTATGCCGCGACAAGTGTCATCATGCCCTTATTTTGGGGTCATGACAAATTGGTATCAGAGCAGCTAGGTTTATTGGTCTTAACAGTGTAAGAACGAGATGTCAAATAGACTCTCGCGGATCGGTACGAAGACGTCCATATCTATCTTCGAGAGAAGATTGGATGTCTTTAGGAAACTTCCCTCATTTTATTCTTTTTCATGCAAAGTTCTTCAATACCTTGTGTTCTAAGTTGTGTTTCACTATTTCTGTGTGGATGGTGTAGCTTATACTACATCTTATCAGTTGAGAGATACAGCTATAGATTGGTGAAGGTCGCTTGTCAGTTGTAGACCCTATAATTCTCTCGAGATGACTTGGGATCAGTTCATCGAGGCTTTCCTAAAGAGATTTTGTAATGCCCCAAGTCTGTACCTCTGATGCTACACGGTACTCATAATCCCGAAGGACCACAAGCTAACCCATGACTGGTATCTGCTGTAATAGCTAAATAATAATACTGTAAAATGCGAAAATTAGGCAGAAAACATGCCATAAGGTTCAATATTGTAATAAACTGAATACGGTATAACAATAAAAAAACTAATACATCTGTCTGAAAATACTCTAGTCTGAAAAGCCTCTAAACTGTCTGAAATATAGAGTGGATGGGAAAAGTCCCCAACTAACTCTAGCCACTGAAATAAAACAAAAATACTGAAATAATAATCATGTCCTTGAACTATGAGGACTCACCTCTAACTCTAACTGCTAAAAATCTGAACTGCTAAGGGTGCTCGAGAGCCCGTGCGTCTGAACCTATGATATAAGACATCATAGCGCAAGAGAAAATTATGCGTCTGTATTTTGAATGTACTGGTATGCTAGTGAGGTAGGCTGAAGTTCAGGGGTTCATATGAATGAACAATACTGACTGAATGACATGAGAATAACTGAATAAGAGTACATGCATGAATACGTAAATGGTAACTGAGATTGTGATAACACTAAATACTGAGTCTGAATACTGATTAACTGATAACTGAGTATACTAGTATCTGAAATTACTGATAACTGAATGACTGTATTTGACAGTTTGATTCTGTGGCACTATACTAAGTTTCATACTAAACTGAGTGACTGTATCTGACAGTCCTGAATCTCTAAAACTGAACTGAGCTCGATACTAAAATTCGAACTAAAACTGAGATTGTGGGAGGTAATCATCTAATCGACATGCCCCTTTCTAAATAGATTGAGGTCCAACCTATAACTTCAGTTGGAAGGGTTTCAATACCGTGCCACGGGTAAAGACAAGTTGTGAGTTAACCCTTTCTGACAAAAAGCTCTTTCGTCAACCCTCAATGGCAGGAAAACTCGAATGAGATGTATCAACCCTCATAATATATGGCAGGAAGATATCACAACCTACGTTTGCAACGTATTTCTGTAACACAGGGATTGCTACTAAGGGTCAAACCCTCTGTTGGTAGGAATGCCCCCATCCCTGGGTTAACTCGGTGTTGAAACCTACTCTCATCTAAATAGACACTGAACTAATTCCTAGTTCATACTAGGCTTGACAGAGTTGTTACTAATTATACTGTCTAACTAAACTAAACTAAGTTCGATGAGTTCCGTTGACTGACGAAATACTACTAAATTCTGTTAACTGACTGGATTTACTAAGGCCTGAACTGAATATTGAACTGGACTGGACTGATACTGAGTCTACTGAGTTTTTTTCCTAAGTTCTATAACTGAATAAGAGTAATATTGATCGTGATATGACTTAGATTATTCTGTAACTGACACTAGCTCTAGGTAAACAGCTAAATTATCGAGTATTAAATACCCCCAGGACTCGATAGCATGAAAAGTAAAGCATCACATGATTATGCATAGCATAAAAATGCACACTTGTTCTTAGTGTAACTATAGGGACATTTTATCAAACACTTGCATGGTATAACTTGCACATAAACTAGCATGACATGATTTTTTTCCTTTATTAGTTCACATGAACAATTCATCAAGCACTTGGTGAGCATAATATATGTACATATTAAGTGAGCATCATGATTCACTTCCAATTTTACAGTTTCAAGGGGTTTAATATGGATTCATATGAATCTACACGCATAATAATCAATTCCACATAAAATGTATAATAAATCATGAAATAGAAATCTAATTCAAATAATAATCATGAATACACTTTAATTCCAATCATGGAAATCATAAATTCCAACTACTTGAAGTTTAAAAAGTTTCTTGGACTCCAAGGGTGAAAGGGACCCTATGATGAACACTTGACATACCTTAGTTGTCGAACTCTTGACGAATAATGGTGGAAACCTTGAGTCTTAGAACTTGAATGTGATGAACTAGGGTTTGTTCTTGATAAATTCTAAAGAGAATGAGTATATTTTGCCTCTTGGACAGCTTGATGATAAGTTTTGGGGGCTGATATAAGGTGGGAAAAGACCCATTTACCCCTCTGGATACGGGTTTACAAGACTGAAAGTTGAACCATCGATGTGCAGGCTGACACACCACATCATTGGCATCGATGCGATGACCAACGCATTGCATCTAGTCCGCATCGATTCACTGGAAATTACCACTTTGAGCCAAGGATTGACGCGATGGTTGACACACCACACTGAGATCGCGTCGATACACTATTTTGGATTCCAAAACATGGTTCAAATGAGGTCCAAAAATTATGATACTCGTCCGGGAACACCTACTAACATTTCTGATCATGAATCAACCTAAAGATTGACATTTTAAGGTCATAGAGGTTGTGAAATAGAGTTGCCAACTTACGAAGTCCAAAATAATACTAAGTCTAAATACTTAGCTAGAATTTTCTGAGTCTGGGACCCCTTATCAAGCTTAAAAGACTAAGTTAAGCTTAGGATTTTGCGGGGTCTTATAATATCTCCCCCTTGGGAATATTCATCCTTGAATGAGACTGACTAAGCTGAGAATACTGATAGACTGGATTTAGACACTAGACATGCACAACTGAAGCATGATGTCATGACTAAAATTACTGATACACTGAATTATCACACTGATCATGCATATCTGGTGCATGAGTACATAACTGAACATGATTCATGAATGCATGACTGGGATTACTGATAAGCTGAGTTTATATACTGGATATGCATATCTGATACATGAATACATGACTGAACTGATTAGTAGATGCATAACTGAGTATGCAATTTTAACTGATACCAAGTTGGTAGCTATATATGAACATGAAATTGAATAGAGTTAGGGGAACTGTTACCTTGAGCTGAGTCTGAGTTTGCGGAGAAGAGGTGAGGATACTTGGCTCACATATCTACTTCTGCTTCCCAAGTAGCTCCCTCAACGGACTAATTCTACCAAAGAACTTTGACTAGAAAGACTTTTTTGTTCCTCAGTCTGTGATCTGATAATCAAGGATTTCAACTGGAATCTCTTCATAAGAGAGATTGTTCTAAATATCTATGCCCTCTATAGGGACTACGACTGTTGGGTCACCTATGCATTTCTTAAGTAAGGAAACATAGAACACTATATGCACTAAAGCTAAGTCGTAAGGCAACTCAAGCTCGTAAGCTACCTTTCTAAAATGATTAAGAATTTTGTAAGGACGAACATAACGGGGACTGAGTTTCCCCTTCTTTCCAAACCTTTTCACTTCTTTCATGGGAGAGATTTTCAAGTACACAAAATCACCAATCTCAAACTTGAGATCCTTTTTGCAAATATCTGCATACGATTCTGTCGGCTCTAAGCTGTCGTAATCCTTTCCCTAATCAACTAGACTTTCTCTAAGGTATCAAATACCAAGTCAGGCCCTACCACTGCAGCCTCACCCACTTCAAACCAACCAATGTGAGATCTATACCTACTCTCATAAAGCACCTCAAATGGAGCTATCTAAATGCTGGAATGATAGTTGTTGTTATATGTGAATTCAATCAAAGGCAAGTGGTCAACCCAACTATCTTTAAAGTCAATCACACACGCTCACAGTATACCTTCCAAGGTCTGAATGGTCCTTTCTTCTTGACCATCTATCTGAGGGAAAAGGATGTACTGAGGTGAACTCGGGTACCAAGACCATTTTGGAATGCTTTCAGAAATGAGAGGTGAACTAGGTACCTCTATCTAAGATAATAGACAACGAAACACTGTGCAATCTGACCAACTCCCTAATATAGAGCTTAGTGTAATCCTCAGCTAAATAAAAGGTATGGACTGGTAGGAAATGAGCTGATTTGGTCATCCTGTCTATAATGACCCAAACTGAATCATGCTAGCGACTAGTCCGAGGCAAACCCGATACAAAGTTCATGTTCACTTCTTCCCACTTCTAGGTGGGAATACTAAACTCCTTCGTAGACCCACTAGGCTTTTGATGCTCAATCTTAACTTGCTGACATGTTGAGTACTTATCCATAAACTCTACAACATCTCTCTTCATCCCACTCCACCAATAGATCTCCCACAAAGCACGGTACATCTTAGCTGCCCTTAGATGAATAGAGTAGCGTACACCATGAGCTTCTACATGAACTCACTATTTCAAGTTGTCTACACCTGGCACACATAGCCAACCCTAATAACGTAACACACCATCTCCCCCCCTTAGGAGAAAACCTTTACCTTCTGATCTCTGACTGATTCTTTTAACTTGACTAGACTAAGATCCATATCCTTCTTTTCCTTTACCATGGAAACAAGGGATGATTTTGAATTATTCTGCACCCATACACTTTTCTCTGCTGAATCAACTAAACGGATACCTAGTCGGGCAGGCTAATGAACTTCCTGAACTAAATTCTTCTTACTATCCTCCATGTGAGAAACACTACCCATAGACATCCTACTAAGAGCATCAACCACAATATTGGCCTTGCCCGAATAATACAGGATGCTCATGTCATAGTTTATCAACAACTCCAACCACCTTCTCTGACGGAGGTTTAAATTTTTCTGAGAGAACGCATACTGTAGGCTCTTATAGTCAGTGAACATATCAACATGCACCCCATACAAATAGTGCTCTTTAAGGCATACTGTAGGCTCTTTAAGGAAAACACTAATGCTGCTAACTCAAGATCATGAGTAGGATAGTTTTTATCATGGGGATTAAGCTGTCTAGAGGCGTAGGCTATAACCTTACCTCTCTGTATCAAAACACACCCCAAACTGACTCTAGAAGCATCACAATACACAACAAAGTTGTCTTAACCATCTAGCAGGGTTAAAACTAGAGTTCTAGTAAGTCGATTCTTCAACTCCTGAAAACTCTTCTCATAAGAATCTGATCACTAGAATTTGACTTTCTTCTAAGTCATTCTGGACATAGGGGATGCAATAGATGAAAATCCCTTAACAAACCATCGGTAATAGCCGTCCAAGCCTAAGAAACTCCTAATATCTGATGGAGAGATGGGTCTGGGCTAGTTTCTCACTGCTTCAGTCTCTTGGGGATCAACTCTAATGCTATCACCAGAAATAATATGGCCGAGAAAAGCTACTGACCTTAGCCAAAATTTGTACTTAATGAATTTGGCTAATAGCTGATGGTTTGTGAGAGTTTGTAATACTATTCTGAGATGGTGTACATGATTATGCATACTGCGGGAGTAGACAAGAATGTCATCTATAAAGACTATGATGAAAATGTCCAAGTATTGCTTGAATACACGGTTCATCAAGTCAATGAAAGTTGCTGGGATATTGGTAAGACCAAATGACATGACTAAGAATTTGAAGTAATCATACTAAGTTCTGAAGGTTGTTTTTGGGATGTCACATTCTCTGACTCAGACCTGATGATAGCCCGATCTAAGGTCTTTCTTAGAGAAGTAACTGGCACCTTGAGGTTGGTCAAATAAGTCATTAATTCTGGGAAGTGAATACTTGTTCTTGACCATGACTTTATTTAGCTGATGGTAATCAATACACATTCTGAGAAAACCATCTTTATTACGCACGAATAAAACTGGTGTGCCCCATGGGGACACACTAGGTCTAATAAATCTCTTATCTAGGAAATTTTTTAACTGTTCTTTTAATTCTGTGTTTTGCTATAGCCATTCTATATGGAGGAATAGATATGGGCTGAGTATCTGTAAGAAGGTCTATTCCGAAGTCGATATCCCTTTCGGGAGAAACTCCAAGAAGATCTTCGGAAAACACATCTGGGAATTCATATGCTACTGACACTGATTTAAGAGTAGGGGTTTTTGAACTAAAGTACTGGACTCGAATGAGATGGTAGACACATCCCTTAGATATTATTTTCCTTGCCCAAAGGTAAGAAACAAGCTGACCCCTAAGTGCTGAAGTACTACCTCTCCACTCAAGGATGGGTTTATTTGGGAACTGAAACTAGAAAATTCTATTTTTGCAGTCGACTAGGCATAGCAAGAATGAAGCCAATCCATGCCGAGAATGACATCAAAATTGGTCATCTCTAATTCGACTAAGTCTGCTGAAGTAACTTTCTAAGATATCATAACTAGACAGTTCTTGTATATCTGCCGGGCTATGGTAGATTTACCCACTAAGGTAGAGACTAAGAAAGGCTCTACTAGAATTTCAGAACTGATTCCAAAATCAACTGCTATATATGGAGTAACAAAGGAAAAAGAAGATCCTGGATCTAGCAAGGTATAGACATGCTAATGGAAAATTTGTAACGTACCAGTGACCATATCAAGAGAATTTTCTTGATCCTGTCGGGACTGAAGAGCATAGAGTCTATTTGGGCGCTGCCCACTGGTGTTACTGGATGCGGCACCTTGCGGATTTAGGCGATCGGACTGAGTTGGGGAATGGTTATGCTGGCTTTGAGAACCCACTTGAGGACACTGTCAAACCCTGTGGCCTGGTTGTCCATATTCAAAATACACATCACTGCTCGCTCTATAGATACCCTGGTGGTTTCTGCCACATTTCTGATAAAAGGGATTGTTTTGGGCGTTGCTGACACTACCCTAAGGTTTAGGGCCTTATGCCCTATCTTTGTTGACGTCTCTAAATTTTGGAATAGGAGCACTGGCTGAGGACAAATCTGGAACTGAGGATTTTGGGCAGAACTGAGAACGATTCCCACCCTCTGACTTAGTTAGAGCGAAGTTGAAACTACCTGTTCTCGCTCTCGTATTCTCCCTCTCCTTCTTTTTATTCTTGTCCTCCTCTATCTACTGAGCATGGACTATGAGCCTGGATATGTCTATGTCCTTAATCAACATTGCGGTCCTACACTCTTTAACCATACTGTTAGATACCCCATACATAAACTTACTCATCTTAGCTCTGCTATCTACTTCTACATACGGGACATATTTGGCTAACTGAGAAAACTTGAGAGAATACTCTTGTATTGTCATATTTCCCTACTTCAGGTTTATAAACTCGAAAATCTTAACTTGCCTCAACTCTAGCGGAAAGAACCTATCCAAAAATATAACTACTAACTCCTCTTATCCTATGGGCCCTACATCTGTGGCCCTCTATACTTTCCACTGTTTAAACCATGAGTGAGACACATCCTACAACTGATATGCAGACAACTCAACGCTCTCAATAGTAGTTACTCCCATAATATCTGTAACTTTCTGCCCCTGATCAAGAAATTTCTGAGGGTCTTCATCAGACTTAGACCCTGTAAAAATGAAGGGTTTATTCGGGTGAAGTCTCGAATCCTAGCAGCAATAGTATTGGCCACTAGGTTGGCCAGAACAGCAGTTGGGCATTCATTCAGGGCTACCATAGAATAAGCTAGGGTGGTGAAAGTTGCTCTAAACTCAGTGTAGGAGACATGTTTGTCCAGAGGATCTAGCTGGACGGGCTGGGGTTCTAGCTGGTCTCCCATTCCTCTTTCCATTATTTTCTTTGGAAACATACTCTATAAATAGAAGAGAAATTAGGATTAGACAGGGAGTTTAACTTGAGCTTATGCTCACTCGCACGATATGAATACTGAAAGGAGGGAAACTTGTCCTAAAACACCTCGTACCCTCTTATCCATAAGTGTGGCGTGCCACACACCCATATACAAGACTCTACTAGATACAACTTTCAGACTTTCTAGGACTCTGTTGAAACTGGCTCTGATACCAAGTTTGTAACACTTTGAGTCTGTACCCCGGACGCTACACAGTGCTCATAATTCTGAAGGACCACAAGCTAACCCGTGACTAGTACCTGCTGCAATAGCTGAATAATAATACTGTAAAATGCATAAATTAGGCAAAAAACATACCATAAGGTTCAATACTGTAATAAACTAAATACGGTATAACAATACCAAAATTGATACATCTATCTGAAAATACTCTAGTCTGAAAAGCCTCTAAACTGTCTGAAATTTAGAGTTGATGGGACAAGTCCCCAACTAACTCCAGCTACTGAAATAAAACTGAAATACTAAAATAGTAATCATGTCCTCAAACTATGAAGACTCACCACTAACTCTGACTACTGAAAATCTGAGCTGCTAAGGGTGCTCAGGAGCTAGTGCATCTGAACCCATGATATAATACATCATTGTACAAGAGAAAAGTATGCATCAGTACTTTGAATGTACTAGTATGATAAGTGAGGTAGGCTAAATTTTAGGGGTTCATATTCATGAACAATACTGACTGAATGACATATGTATAACTGAATAAGAGTATATGTATGAATACGTAAACTATAACTGAATACTAAGTCTGAATACTGATTAACCAATATTTGAGTATACTGGTATCTGAAAGTATTGATAAATGAATGACTGTATCTGACAGTCTTGATTCTGTGGAACTATACTGAGTTTTATACTAAATTAAGTGACTGTTCTGATAGTCTTGAATCTGTAGAACTGAACTGAGTTCTATACTGAAATTGGAACTGAAACTAAGACTGTGGGAGGTAATCATCTAACCAACATGCCCCTTTCTATATAGATTGAGGTCCAACTTATAACCCCAGTTGGAAGGGTGTCAATATCGTACCACGGGTAAAGATAAGATGAGAGTTAACCCTCTCTAACAGGAAGCTCTTTAGTCAACCCTCACTGGTAGAAAAACTCGAATGAGATGTATAAACCCTCATAATATCTAGCAGGAAGATATCTCAACCTATGCTGGCTACGTAGTTCTGTAATGCAGGGATTTCTACTAAGGTTCAAGCCCTCTGCTAGCAGGAATGCCCCCATCCCTTGGTTAACTCGGTGCTGAATCCTACTCCCATCTAAATAGAGACTGAACTGATTCCTAGTTTATACTAGGTTTGACTGAACTGTTACTGATTATACTTTCTAACTAAACTAAACTAAGTTCGATGAGTTCCATTGACTAACAAAATACTACTAAATTCTGTTAACTGACTGGATTTACTAAGGCCTGAACTGAATATTGAACTGGACTGGACTGATACTGAGTCTATTGAGTTTTTTACTAAGTTCTGTAACTGACTGAGAGTACTATTGATCATGATATGACTTACATTATTCTGTAACTGACACAAGCTCTAGGTAAACAGCTAAATTATTGAGTATTAAATACCCCCACGACTCGATATCATGAAAATTAAAGCATCACATGATCATGCATAGCATAAAAATGTACACTTTTTCATAATGTATCTATAGGGACATTTTATCAAACACTTGCATGGTATAACTTGCACATAAGCTAGCATGACATGATTTTTTTCCCTTATTAGTTCATATGAGCAATTCATCAAGCACTTCGTGAGCATAATATATGCACATAATAAGTGAGCATCATGATTCACTTATAATTTCACAATTTCAAGGGGTTTAACATGGATTCATATGAATCTACACACATAAAAATCAACTCCACATGAAACGTATAATTAATCAAGAAATGGAAATCTAATTCAAATAATAATCATGAATACACTTTAATTCCAATCATGGAAATAATAAATTCTAACTACTTGAAGTTTAAAAAGTTTCTTGGACTCCAAGGGTGAAAGGGACCCTTGGATGCACACTTGACATACCTTAGTTCGCAAATTCTTGAAGAATAATGGTAGAAACCTTGAGTCTTGGATCTTGAATGTGATGAACTTGGGTTTGTTCTTGATAAATTCTCAAGAGAATGAGGCTTAATGATATATCTTGGGGGTTGATATAAGGTGGGAAAAGACTCATTTACCTCTCTAGACGCGGGTTTAAAAGACTAAAAGTTGAACCATCAACGTATAGGCTGATGCGCTACGTCATTGGCATCGACGCGATGACCAATACGCTGCATCGAGTCTGTGTTGGTTCACTGAAAATTGCCACTAAGAGCCAAGAAAAATATTGATCGACGCGATGGCTGATGTGCCACGCCGAGATCACGTTGATACACTATTTTAGATTCCCAAATATGGTTCAAACAAGGTTAAAAAAAATACGAAACTCGTCCGGGAATAGCTACTAATATTTCTAACCATGAATCAACCTAAAGATTGACATTTTAAGTTCATAGATGTCATGAAATAAGTTTTCAACTTACGAAGGCCAAAATGATACTAGGTCTGAATACTTAGCTAGAATTTTCTAAGTTTGGGACTACTTAGCAATCTTAAAAGACTGAGTTGAGCCTAGGATTTTGCAGGGTCTTACAGATTTGTGCCTTTCAGTTTTAGAGACTATATGAGAGTTGCATTTGATCATTTGAAGCAGGGCTCCATGATAGTTGTTGAGTATAAGGCATGCTTCCATGCCTTGTCCAGATATTCCTATGATAGTATTTCTATCGAGTTTGAGAAAATTTAAAAGCTTGTGAAGGGTTTGGATGTCTCCTTTTAGTTGGATACGTCTTAGATAGTTGTGTTTGGGGATTATTTTCAGAGTATTATGGATTATGCTAAGATGACAGAGGGTATTCTTAGTGCATCTCAAGGAGGCATCAAGATATCACGATATTTTGGTAAGTTCAGAATTCGTACCTCTCAAGGTAGAGATTATAGAGGTTCTCGTGGATACCATGGTAGGCCAAGTCATGTGGATTTACAAAGTTTGGGTGGTGGACTTTCTAGTTTAGTAGTTCAGGGTGGTCGTTCGAGCCCAGTTGTACTTTCTCCTATTGAGACTGGTCATAGATGTTGCTATGTGTGTGATAAAATTGTCCATGTTGCAAGAGGCTGTCCTTGTTGAGTGATTGGAGCTACTCCTATTTTATCTTTGAGGGGTAGGGTACTATCAGAGGTACGAGAAGCAGGGGTAGAGAAGCTCGTGCGGGTGGCTGTGAGGGCACTTAGGCAGTTGGTGGTCATGGGGCTACCCAAGCAATTGGTGGTTGTGTTCAGTGTTTTGCTATACCAGCCAGACCTGAGGCAAAGGCTTCTGATATTGTGATTACAGGTATCATCCCTCTTTGTTTTAGACCTGTATCTGTATTATTTGATTCCAGATTGACTTTTTCCTATATGTCTGCGTATTTTGCTTCTATTTTTGATTTTATTAGTGAGCCTTTTGCCATGCATATTCATTTATCTACCATGATAGGTAATTCTTTAGTGGTGGATTAGGTGCACTGATCTTGTATTATGACTTTTTTCGGGCGTGAGACTTTAATAGACTGGCTTGTGTTAGATATGGTCAATTTTGATGTTATTTTGTGTATGAACTGGTTGGCTCCTTATAATGTTATCTTCAATTATTTTGCTAAGACTATGAGACTATGACTTTAGCTTAGCCGGGTGTGCCAATGATAACTTGAAAAGGTGCACTGTATTCAAGTCCTAAAAGGATTATATCTTATGTTTAGGTTCGTAAATTGGTTGAGAAGGGATTTTTATCTTACTTGGCTCATATTCATAACACCCCGTATTCAAGTACGTGTATTGGCGTATTCAAGTACGTGTATTGGTCTTATTTATATGGAATTAATTTTTTTTATACCAGAATTTGCCCGTCGATGGTTCCATGAGAAGGTTATTGAACAAGCTTTCCAACGACATAAAGATTTTCAAAAAACGATAAGTTTCGGATATAATCGAGCACGTTCGAAACTATAAAACGGTGGCTGGGATATTGTGAATAGTAAATATGCAGGAAAATTTCCTACACACAAACTGCTGAGGCCAGCCAATTTTTTGGGTCAACTTTGAACGATTATAACTTCCTTAATATGATGAACTGGAAGAGATACGACCTATCAAAAGAAATATCTTTGAGTCTTCTTTCAAATGCAATTGGTTTCATCCAAATCCAACATCTGAGTAAGGAGTTATACTCATTTTACTTCAGCCTCTCAAAACAGATTTTTAGGGTCAACTTCAAACGATCATAACTCCTTGTACAGGACGAACTGGGTGGAGTAATTTATATGCAATGAAAGCCCTTTGAATTATCTTTCCAATGATACCAATTTCACCTAAATCTGATTTTGGAGCAAAGATTTATGGTCGATATACTTTATCTTACCAAAACAGTTCACCAAAGGACAAATTTGACATTATTTAAATTTTAAAGGCACTTTGGTCATTCCCTATGATATTATGGACAGGAATATGTGTATATATACATGTATATGAGTTCAAAAACTTATTTTCATCATCAATCATTGAGAAAGAACAAACCCTAGCCAATTTGACCTTTAAATTACTTTTGATTCAACCGTAGAAATTCCAAAGTAATCCGATAACTGCGTTTGTCATCTCGAGAGCTTTAAAACGGCACCTATTATTTGTGCAAACAGGATTGCATAATCAAGATGTGAATTCTAAGGTATGAATATTGTTTGCCTTTGTTCTCTTCCATATGTATATGTGTCATAGAGGATTATATGTATTGGTTGTTATTGAAAGGTGATGAAAATAGGGTTATGGACTCTTTTGCATGGTTTGGTTGTATTGAATTGTGGAGGGTGGATATGGTAATTGAGTTATGGAAGGTGGATATGGTTATATACTATTAAATTGATGATTATTTATGTCTATGACTCAATTTGGTTTAATGGATTGGTTGGAAGGATAAATGAATCCAAACTTGATGTTGGAGGATGTTGTATGAATATGCATGGCATGTGAATGTAATTGGAGTATAAGAGGGTTAAAGTGACACCCTTTATGGTGTAATTAAGGGTTACTACTTAACCACTAGTTTGGTGAATTCAAATAATTGAATTGTGATGTTTGATCGCTAATACTAGATTGCTATATATGTTCATTGTAGTTAAGTAATCCGAAAAGACGAGAAGTCCATTTGGGACTAGTATTGAAGGTTGACAGTCAGGTATGTAAAGCATACTCTATACCATATCTTTGGCATGAAAATGAACAATTGTTCTATTAAGAAAGTTTCCAAAGTTATTCAATAACATGTAATAATGAACTTGTTTCCACCCTACAAGATGTCAAGACATTCCAATACTTACTTGTTTTCTAAATCTTACATGTTTATTGGACTAATGAATGTCAGAAGGTATTTGGTTACTCGAACAAGATCCATGTGCTATTAATGACTCCAAAAGGTTTCATTGATATACCAATAAGTTCTTACTTCATTGTTATGGCATTGATGACTCCAAAACACTATATTGATGTGCCAATGAGTTCTTACTTCATTGTTATTACATTGATGGTCTATTTATATGTCTCTTATTGATGTATCATTGTTTCAAAGTATCAAAAATGTGGTGAAGACTGAAATAACAATCTCAAAGATTAATTGAACTAAGTGATGGAAGTTCTCTCTTATCGGGTGGTATCCCAGGGGCATAAGCCTATCATGGGTCGATCCCCAGTTATGTATTTATGGATGGTATCCCAGGGGCATAAGCCTAGCATGGGTCGATCCCAGTTGATATGTACTGGAGGCAGCCTAATGGTCACAGTACAGTACAGTAATGATTACAAAGATGATAAGAACGAAGGTAAAGTGATTGAATAAATACAATGTACAGGTTGTCACAAGTTCTAGTAAGTGTGGTCCACTCCTATTATGATTTATTCACTTGTTTCTGATTTCTATTAAGCTCTTATATCATATGTGATTATCTACAGCTTTACATACTCAGTACATATTTCGTACTGACGTCCCCCACGGGGGACCTGCATTTCATGCTGCAGGCACAGGTACCTTGGCTCATACACCGCACAAGTAGGAGCCAGGATACCCAGCTGCTTTTGGTGAGCTCCAGTTTGCTTCGGGGCTTTCCGTGTCATATCCAGTCACTTTTGGTATTGTATAGAAGTTAGTTATATGGCGGGGTGTATCCCGACCTTAGTTAAACTCTGTGTATTGTCTAGAGGCTTTGTAGACCTAATGAACAGTCAAGGTGGTATTTTGTTAATAGACGTGATGGCTCCAACGGCCAAGTATTGTATATACATATATATGTGTGCTTGAGCTTATACAGGTGATTATTTCCTTTTATATGCGACATGATGCTGTCCGAATTTCGGGTTGTCATAGAGGTATGCATGGGAAGTATAAGGTTATGAGATGGTTCTCCCAGACCTCCTCAATTACGGGTGCCAGTCCTCCCCAATAGGATTTGAGGCATGACAAAAGTGGTATCAGATAAGTTCATCCTAGTGAGTCTACAAAACTGTGTCTATGTAGAGTCTTGTTTATCGGTGTGTCATGCACCGCATCTATAAACAGGAGGCTATGGACATTTAGGAATTGTTTCTTTTCTTCATGTCTTAGATCATGCGATAGAGCCTATATTGTATATGAAGTCATAGTTGACCACTGAATCCATTTGTTTCTCTTATTATAGTAATGATGCTGGTTACCAGAAGCAAGAATACTAGTAATCAAGTAGATGTGGCTGCCAGAGAGAGGACTAGTAAGTCACCCACTATACCAGTTAATCAAAGTGAGGCTCCAGCTGAGCATGCATCAGAAACTTCCTCCAGTCTGAAAGAAATAAGGGAGAGGAGAACTATATCCCCAGAGCCACATATTAATGCTGTTGATCAAGATCTTAGAAATGCAGTGCAACTTTTGACTCGTATAGTTGTTGGGCAAGCTCAAGGGCAAGCCATTCCTACTGCAGGTCCTAGTGCTATAGATACAGCGGCTAGTCTTCGAACACAGGATTTTCTTAAGATGGATCCTCCCACTTTTACTGGATCAGATCTTAACGAGGACCCACAGGACTTTATTGATCAAATTCAAAGGGCCTTAGATATTATACATGTAACGGGTAGAGAGACAGTGGAGTTAACATCGTATAGATTTAAAGGGGAGGCTATATATTGGTATGAGGACTGGAAACGATCTAGGGGCATTGAGGCACCCCCAGCTACTTGGAAAGAGTTCAAAGAGGCATTTCTTGATTATTATCTTCCATTCGAGATTCGTCAGGCCCGTGCAGATCAGTTTTTAAATCTTCATTAGGGGAATATGAGCGTGAGGGAGTACAACCTCTGATTTAATTCCTTGTTGAGATATGCTCCTAATATTGTAGCTACTATGGATAACAGAGTTCATCAATATGTGGATAGGCTAGATCCATATCTGGTTAGAGATTGTACTATTGCCGCTTTGAACAAAGATATAGACATAGCTAGGATCCAAGCTTTTGCACAGAAAATGGAAGATCAGAGGCAGAGGAGAAGAACACAGGAATCAGAAAGAGGATATTCCAAGAGGGCCAGATCTACAGGGCAGTTCATGGCATCCCAAGGAGGGTTCAGGCCACAGTTTTCTGCAATACCACCTAGGCCATTATCTTCTTATTCTGCAGCTAGTTCCTCACCACAGTTCCAAGGGTCCAGAGAAAATCAATTTGGGCACAGAAGTGAGAGTCAGAGTTTGGGGACAGTGGGGTACCAAGGGCAAGGGAATATGAGCCAATCGAGACCTCCTCGAGAGCCATGCAATAAATATGGAAGGTATCATTTGGGCGCATGTCGGATGGGGACCAATGTTTGTTTTTGGTGCGGTATGTCAGGGTATATGATGAGGGAATGCCCACGAAGGGACATAGGGGGTATGGCATGACCTACGGGGTCATTTGTTGCATCATCATCATCGATGCCTTATTCAGGAAGGGGTGCACACCCAATGGGTCGTGTTAGAGGTTATAGAGTAGCCACGGGTTCTAGCGGGGCTCAAAATCATACGTATGCTCTAGCGGATCGACAGAATTTAGAGGCTTCCCCAGATGTGGTGACGGGTACGTTGTCTATCTTTTCATTCGATTTATATGCCTTAATTGATCCCGTTTCTACATTATCTTATCTTACTCCATTGGTTGCAGGAAAGTTTGAAAGAATACCCGAACTATTAGTTAAGCCATTTGAAGTGTCCACACTGGTTGGGGAGTCTATTATAGCTAGAAGGGTTTATCGAAATTGCATAGTAACTGTTTGTGATCGTGATACGATGGCTGATCTTGTGGAGTTAGAAATGGTAGATTTTGATGTTATAATGGGTATGGACTGGTTGGCATCTTGTTATGCCACAATTGATTGCTGCACGAAAAAGGTATATTTCTATTTTCCAAATGAATCAGTCCTTCAATGAAAAGGTGAAATTAGCGCGCCAAGAGGTAGATTTATTTCTTATTTTAAGGCAAGAATAATGATTTCCAAGGGATACATATATCATTTAGTTAGAGTAAGGGAGACAGAAGCAGAGCCACCAACTCTTCACGTTGTTCCGGTGGTAAATGAATTTTCTGATGTATTTCCTGAAGATCTTCCAGGTTTGCCTCCTGAACGAGAAGTAGAGTTTGGTATTGATGTAATACCAGGCACCCAACCAATCTCCATTCCTCCGTATAGAATGGCCCCAGCAGAATTATGAGAATTGAAAGAGCAATTGAAAGATTTGCTAGAGAAGGGATTCATAGGCACCAATGTTATTTGTGCGCAAAAAGAATGGCTCGCTGAGGATGTGTATTGATTATTGGCAATTGTATAAGGTGACTATTAAGAATAAATATCCTCTCCCAAGAATTGATGATTTATTTGATCAATTACAGGGCGCCAAGTGCTTTTCTAAGATTGATTTGAGGTCAGGTTACCACCAAGTAAGGGTCAAAGAGAAGGATATACCCAAGACAGCTTTCCGAACATGGTATGGTCATTATGAGTTTCTAGTTATGTCATTTGGGCTAACAAATGCACCTGCAGCTTTTATGGATTTGATTAATAGGATGTTTAAACCATTCCTGGATGTATTTGTGATAGTTTTTATAGATGATATTCTAGTTTATTCTAGATCAGAAGAGGACCATGCCAATCACTTACGACAGGCATTGCGGACTTTTCGTGATTGTAAGCTTTATGCAAAATTCTCTAAATGTGCATTTTGGTTAAAGTCGGTGGCATTTTTGGGTCATATTGTATCTAGTGAAGGGATAAAGGTTGATGCTCAAAAGATAGAAGCTGTGAAGAACTGGCCAAGGCCCATAATGCCTACGGAGATTCGTAGTTTTCTCGAGTTGGCCGATTATTATAGAAGGTTTGTTAAAGACATTTCTTCCATTTCAGCACCCTTAACCAAGCTAACCCATAAAGCATCCAAATTCCAATGGAATGATGCCTGTGAGAAGAGTTTTCAAGATTTAAAGAACAAGTTGATTTCTACACCCGTGTTGGTACTTCCAGAAGGCACCGAAGGGTATACAGTGTATTATGATGCTTCCAGAATTGGTTTAGGATATGTATTGATGCATCATGGTAAGGTAATAGCATATGCTTCTAGACAATTGTGGCCACATGAGAAAAATTATCCTACACACGATCTTGAACTGGAAGCAGTCATTTTTGCTTTAAAGATATGGCGCCACTACTTATATGGGGTTCATGTTGATATATATACTGACCATAAGAGCTTGCAATATATTTTTAATCACAAGGATCTAAATTTAAGGCAGCGGAGATGGCTTGAACTATTAAAGGACTACGATGTTGATATCTTGTACCATCCAAGGAAAGCAAATGTGGTAGCTGATGCATTAAGTCGTAAGGCTATGATGGCGCCTATAGAAAGGCAAAGGATGGTTAAAGATCTTCACCAGTTAGTTAGTTTGGGAGTTCGCCTTCTTCAAACTCTGAATAAAGAGCTTATCGTACATAATGTTGCGGAATCTTCATTAGTAGCTGAAGTGAAAAAGAAGCAATATACAGATCCTATTTTATTACATATTAAGGAGAACGTTCAAAGTGGTGTGACCAAGGCATTTGAGCTTACGCGAGAAGGAGTACTTCAGTGCCAAAATCGATTGTGCGTGCCGGATGTAGACGGGCTAAGAAAGAAGATTATGACAGAGGCACATTTTTCAAGGTATTCCATTCATCCAGGATTAACCAAAATGTATCAATATTTGAAAGATATGTATTGGTGGAATGACATGAAGAACAGCATTGCAGAATTTGTAGTTGAATGTCCAAATTGTCAAAGAGTTAAAGTTGAGCACCAAAAACCCGGAGGTTATATGCAATGCATTGATCTTCCAAGATGGAAGTGGGACATGATCAACATAGATTTCGTTATTGGTTTACCTCGTACATCCCGGAAGTTTGATTCTATATGGGTGATTGTTGATAGGCTTACCAAATCCGCACATTTCCTACCATTTAGGATGACTTACACAGTTGAAGAGTATGCGAAGCTGTACATTAAAGAGATATTCCGATTACATGGAGTGCCAATCTCTATTATATCAGATCGGGGAACCCAATTTACCGCAAACTTTTGGAGGTCTTTTCAAAGGTGTTTGGGAACACAAATGAAGTGGAGTACAGATTTTCACCCTCAAACAGATGGACAAGCAGAATGTACCATCCAAACACTTGAAGATATGCTACGAGCTTGTGTAATAGATTTTTAGGGAAACTGGGATGATCATTTACCTCTTATTGAGTTTGCCTACAATAATAGCTATCATTCAAATAGCAAAATGTCACCATATGAAGCTTTATATAGAAGGAAGTGTAGATCACCAATAGGATGGTTCGAAGTGGGTGAAACTCTTTTGTTCGGACCGGATCTTGTTTATCAAGCCATAGAGAAGGTTAAAGTAATTCAGCAACGACTGAAAACAGCCCAAAGTCTACACAAGTCATATGCGGATAGTAGAAGGAGAGGGCTAGAGTTTTCTATAGGTGATTGGGTATTTTTGAAGGTATCACCAATAAAAGGGGTAATGATATTTGGAAAGAAAGGGAAGTTGAGTCCACGTTATATAGGCCCATATAAGATCACTCGAAGGTTTGGACAAGTTGCATATGAATTAGAGCTACCCCAAGAACTCTCATTAGTACATCCGATATTTCATGTGTCAATGCTTCGAAAGCGCATTGGAGATCCATCACATATCACTTCTACTGAGGATGTGCAAATTATGGAATATCTTACCTATGAGGAAGTGCCTATTGCTATTCTAGATCGCCAAGTTAAGAAAATGAGAAATAAAGAGATAGCATCGGTGAAAGTACATTGGAGAAATCGTCAAAGGGAAGAGATTAGATGGGAAGCTGAGGAAGCAATGAAATCTAAGTACCCTCATTTGTTCAAAGATGAAGAGTAAGTTCAAGAAACGGAGTTAAAACATTAACAAGTAAGTTTTTTTTTTATATATGCATGGTATTTATGTGATGATGTGAATATTGATGATGGACTTGAACTTGTTTTGGTTGAATAACTACGCTAACATTCGCAGACGAATGTCCTAAAGGAGGGAAGGATGTAACACCCCGTATTCAAGTACGTGTATTGGCGTATTCAAGTACGTGTATTGGTCTTATTTATATGGAATTAAATTTTTTTTATTTTATTTATACCGGAATTTGCCCGTCGATGGTTCCATGCGAAGGTTATTGAATAAGCTTTCCAACAATATAAAGATTTCCAAAAAGAAATAAGTTTCGGATATAATCGAGCACGTTCGAAACTATAAAACGGTGGCTGGGATATTGTGAATAGTAAATGTGCAGGAAAATTTCCCGCACACAAACTACTGAGGCCAGTCAATTTTTTGGGTCAACTTTGAACGATCATAACTTCCTTAATATAATGAACTGGGAGAGCTACGACCTATCAAAAGAAATATCTTTGAGTCTTATTTCCAATTCAATTGGTTTCATCCAAATACAACATCTGAGTAAGTAGTTATACTCGTTTTATTTCAGCCTCTCAAAACAGATTTTTAGGGTCCACTTCAAACAATCATAACTCCTTGTACAGGATGAACTGGATGGACTACTTTATATAAAATGAAAGCCCTTTTAATTATCTTTCCAATGATACCAATTTCACCCAAATTTGATATTGGAGCAAAGAGTTATGGTCGATCTACTTTAGCTTATCAAAACAGTCCACCAAAGGACAGATTTGACATTATTTAAATTTTAAAGGCACTTTGGTCATTCCCTATGATATTATGGATGGGAATATGTGTATATATACATTTATATGAGTTCAAAAACTCATTTTCATCATCAATCATTGAGAAAGAACAAACCCCAGCCAATTTGACCTTTAAATTACTTTTGATTCAACCGTAGAAATTCCAAAGTAATCCGATAACTGCGTTTGTCATCTCGAGAGCTTCAAAACGGCACCTATTATTTGTGAAAATAGGATTGCATAATCAAGAGGATAATTCTAAGGTGTGAATATTGTTCGCCTTTGTTCTCTTCCATATGTATATGTGTGATAGAGGATTATATGTATTGGTTGTTATTGAAAGGTGATGAAAATAGGGTTATGGACTTTTTTGCATGGTTTGGTTGTATTGAATTGTGGAGGGTGGATATGGTAATTGAGTTATGGAAGGTGGATATGGTGATATACTATTGAATTGATGATTATTTATGTCTATCGCTCAATTTGATTTAATGGATTGGTTGGAAGGATAAATGAATCCAAACTTGATGTTGGAGGATGTTGTATGAATATGCATGGCATGTGAATGTAATTGGAGTATAAGATGGTTAAAGTGACACCCTTTATGGTGTAATTAAGGCTTACTACTTAACCACTAGTTTGGTGAATTCAAATAATTGAATTGTGACGTTTGGTCGCTAATACTAGATTGCTATATATGTTCATTGTAGTTAAGTAATCCGAAAAGACGAGAAGTCCATTTGGGACTAGTATTGAAGGTTGACAGTCAGGTATGTAAAGCATACTCTATACTATATCTTTGGCATGAAAGTGAACAATTGTTCTATTAAGAAAGTTACCAAAGTTATTCAATAACATGTGATCCATAATGGTTTTGTATGATGTCCTACGTTACCAATGAACTTGTTTCCACCCTACAAGATGTCAAGACATTCCAATACTTACTTGTTTTCTAAATCTTACATGTTTATTGCACCAATGAATGTCATAAGGTATCCGGTTACTCAAACAAGATCCATGTGCTATTAATGACTCCAAAACGTTTCATTGATATACCAATAAGTTCCTACTTCATTGTTATGGTTGATGACTCCAAAACACTTTATTGATGTGCCAATGAGTTCTTACTTCATTGCTATTGCATTGATGGTCTATTTATATGTCTCTTATTGATGTATCATTGTTTCAAAGTATCAAAAATGTGGTGACGACCGAAATAACAATCTCAAAGATTAATTGAACTAAGTGATGGAAGTTCTCTCTTATCGGGTGGTATCCCAGGAGCATAAGCCTATCATGGGTCGATCCCTAGTTATGTATTTATGGGTGGTATCCCAGGGGCATAAGCCTAGCATGGGTCGATCCCAGTTGATATGTACTAGAGGCAGCCTAATGGTCACAGTACAGTACAGTAATGATTACAAAGATGATAAGAACGAAGGTAAAGTGATTGAATAAATACAATGTACAAGTTGTCACATGTTCTAGTAAGCGTGGTCCACTCCTATTACGATTTATTCACTTGTTTCTGATTTCTATTGAGCTCCTATATCATATGTGATTATATACAGCTTTACATACTCAGTACATATTTCGTACTGACGTCCCCCACGGGGGACCTGCATTTCATGCTACAGGCACAGGTACCTCAGCTCATACACCGCACAAGTAGGAGCCAGGATACCCAGCTGCTTTTGGTGAGCTCCAGTTTGCTTGGGGGCTTTCCGTGTCATATCCAGTCACTTTTGGTATTGTATAGAAGTTAGTTATATGGTGGGGTATGTCCCGACCTTAGTTAAACTCTGTGTATTGTCTAGAGGCTTTGTAGACCTAATGTACAGTCAAGGTGGTATTTTGTTAATAGACGTGATGGCTCCAACGGCCAAGTATTGTATATACATATATATGTGTGCTCGAGCTTATACAGGTGATTATTTCCTTTTATATGCGACATGATGTTGTCCAAATTTTGGGTTGTCATAGAGGTATGCATGGGAAGTATAAGGTTATGAGATGGTTCTCCCGGACCTCCTCGGTTACGGGTGTTAGTCCGCCCCAATAGGATTTGAGGCTTGAAAATTAGTTACTTAACTGGCATGCCCTAATCTACCACTGGTGGGGTCCAACCTGTAACTGATAACGCTCAATCTACAGCTCTCTTAGGAGTGTAAAGCGGTCGTTAGCAAATATAGAACCCAACCTGGGTTGGGTATCGATCCCACAGGTAATAGCTTGGCCAACAAGTAAGCAAAATTACTAAACTTTTGGTGCAAGTCTCGAAAAAGGGGGGAGTCTTGTCGTGCAAGTAATGTAAATAAAACAATGAAGTAAAATCTGAAAATAGCAAAGTAAAAAGAGAAGGATTGTTACGTAAGTTGTAAACAATGAGAATTGAAGCGTTGGGGTTATGTCCACCTCCTGAGTTATACGTCTCTATTGACTATGAGTATGTAGAATTCCGACATGCATGTGCTTATAGAGAATTATATTCGGTGGTAAATCCAGGCGTCTTTCGACCTATTCGAGGATTATTTCACTTTAACTCTTTCGAGCTTAAAGCGTGTCTAACGGTACGAATTCTCCAAGAGGTTAATCCAGTTACGGCACTAACTGTTTAGTAGGGAATTTAGGGTGTGACCATACTACCTTGACATTATCTCTTTTCCGAACAAATAACCTTTCTTTTGAACAAGTTAAATGTTATACAGGCGTATTCTTGTGTTTGCAACCACAAAGAATGTAGATTAAGATGAAGAGAATAATGATATAAGCAGCATACGTGTCATAAACTCACAAACTCATAGGGTATTTATAATACCCATATCCTAATCCTACTAAGCTAATGAAATATCTAACCAAATCCTACTAAGCTAATGAAATACTTAACCCAATTGTACTAGGTTAATGTAATATTCTCCTAATTCAAATAAACAAATGAAATACTTAACCCAATTGTACTAGGTTAATGTATCATTATCCAAATCCAACTAAGTTACTGCAGTCCCCAAAGTTTTCAGAAATGTTGTTTTAGCCCGGGACAGATTTTCCATGCATCACTTTTGGTCCTTTAGGCGTCCAAGCTCCCTTTCCTTCCTTCGTGAGCTTTCTTTGGCGTCAAGTAAGCCATAAAATGCTGAATTCTGCATCATTTATACCTGAAACTTTGCTAATCATGTTCGTTAGATCACTTACAGGAAAAAGGACTAAAAGTGCATGAAATATATAATTTGTTCTCAAAACATGGCACAAATATGGGCAAAATATATTGATATAGGCGTGTAAATTCGCCTATCATCAGTAACCCCAGCTGGAAGGGTGTCAATACCGTGTCATGGGTAAAGACCTCTCTCTAGTCAATCCTCTCTAACGGATGACCCTTACCAGGCAGTCGACCTAAGGCAATATAATATTCAAACACTCTCTCTCTCTGAAGGTGACAGCCTTTTCCTGATGGTGACTCTTGTATCCTGCGCTGGCTACGCAGTTCTGGAGGTCAGGGATTGCTACTAACGACTCCGGCCTCTCTCATTGACGGGAGAAGTCGTCATCTCTTCCCTCGCTCGGTGCTAGTTTCTACTCCCAATTGAAAGACTCTAAACTGAATTCTTAACTGAACATAATTGAACTGAATCTGATACTAATCATGTTTGTCAAAATATCTGACTGAGTTATGCTGAGATCACTTGGTTCTATATTTGATAGAATGTTATTAGATCGCGGTATCTGACTGGCGATACAGAGCTTGAATAGATTATTTAAATCGCTTCTGAGATTAGAATTGAACACTTGCATACTATTAGATCTGAATTGATTACAGGACTGAGGCTAGATCACTAGCGATATGGAGAATACAAAGATAACTGAGATTACTGAGCTTTCTTAAGTTCTGCAATTGTCTGAGGATACAGAGTTCTATAGTTCACTGAGTTCTGAGAATCATGGCTCGACTGGAATTATCGTGAAACTGACATGGGCTCTAGATAGCAGCTAAATTGTCGGGTATAAATACCCCTAAGACTCGATAACATAAAATAAAGCATAATTATTCCTCCATCATCACAACCATTCATTCATCATCACAGTCATTCATTCATCATCATTATGATTAAAGCACCTCTTTGAGTATTTAGGAAACATAACATACCTTCACCTTTACAATCATTAAGGCATCGCGTCAAGCATTTTGGAAACATCAACGTACACTAACGTTGGGAAATATGCTACTAGATTATACTTCCTTCAACAAGGTCTTACCTCAAGTACTTCACACCTAAATCAGTCTTGACATGTATTTGGACATCACATGATTTGGGGAAAACTTCATACTACCATGTCTCAACTTACTTGCTAACCACTTGGCATGTATTAAAACCTTAGCATATATCAAGGAGCACATAATTAGGGAATTTACTATTATCACACCTCCACTTGTTCACTAAAGTCCTTCAACAAACACTAGACATGCATGGGTTCACACTTATTTGGGAATTTCCTACCATCATGGAATAATTCATTCACTAAGGTATTTTATCAAACACTAGGCATGCATGGACTAGCTCCCAATTTGGGGGTTTCCTGTTCAAGATACTATAATGGCCCTTATGCTTCACCTAAGCTCTTTATCAAACTTATGGGGGACATGCTTTACTTATTCCACCATTTCTACACCCAAATGACATGAACACATCACATAGAAAACAACTTCAAGAGGGTTTATCACAAACATTCAGGAATTCCAAATACTAGGGTCAAAGCTCATAAATCTTATAAACAAACATGAATCATCAATTTCAACTTACATAAATCATTAACAACTCATAAACATAAAATCATTGAGTTTTAAAAAAGGGTACTTAAGCTTCTTGGATGAAAGGGACCCAAAATCAACATCTACATACCTTGGGGAAACTCTTTTCTTGAAAGCCTTCGGAAGATTTCTTGATTTCTTTATATCTTTCTTGAAAAAGAAGAGAGGATTTTGTTTTTGTTTTTTCTTGAAAACTCTAGTTCTTGGTGGAAAAAAGAGAAAATGAGGCTAAAATCCCTTAGCCGGGTATTTATAGAGGTTGGGGATAAGGGGAAAAGACCAAAAAGCCCTTGGAATTATAAACTATAAAATCTCGATTTTACATACTGGAGCGACGCACCATAATCGTGCCAGTTCACTGGAAATTGGACAATTGGAAAACTGCATGACGGCGCGACGCGGTGGAAATCGCATTGCCATATTTGGTTGTGAACTGGAACTATACCGTGATGCGGTAAAATCGCAGAGTTTCATTGAAATTTAACAATTTCCATTTTGGCTGGCTCCGTGACGCGCTAAGGTGCCAGGTGGCACATTGTCTCACTAAAATGGCTCTAACTCTTCACCCGAGTGTCCGATTTGGGCAAATTTTGTATCGATGGAAAGCTTATTCAATGCTTTACATGAAAAAAAAGCAAAAATTAGGGAAATTCCACACAATTCAAAGTATTTCATACTTAGGAATATATTTCTGAAACTTTTAGACTCGGATTTCCGCTTAACTGAATACGCTTTAAGGCTCAAACTGGAAGAGGACTTTGTGGGGTATTACAAGAAGAGAAGGAATATGCATGTGTTTTGTGTGTGTATTGGGTGCAGTGTGTGTTAATATGTGTGGTGTATGGAAGTGTGATATTTAAAAAGGTAAAAATAATTAAAAATAATATTTATTTCTATTTTTTCTTTCAACATATCCCATTAATTAGGTAAAGTAGACAAAGTAAACAAGTAATTGTAATTGATTATTTCTATAAAAATGTTCTCTACAAAGAAGCTGCAGTTTCGCTTCCGTTTTAAAGTAAAAAAAAAGTGACTAGACCTTGATTTGATTAATTTATTACTTTGTGTATTAAAGTAATTAAATCGACTTACTTTTGTAGGTCGTATTAAATAACATACAAAATAATAAATGCCGATATATAATTATAAAAAAATACAAATAATAAATAAAAAATATAATTATCTTTAAAAAATATACGTTATGCTATAAATAATTAAAATTATATTATGCAGTAAAAAATTACAGTGCTATGTTGTGTACGTATGTAAATGAATGTGCAAAAAATATTAAAATAATAATAAATTGATAAAAATTCTAAAATTTATGAAATTAAAGTTAATTATCAATAAATCATGTAAAATTAAAATATAACAATAAATGAGTAAAAATTGTAAAATAATGATGATTATCAAGAATTTATTAACAATTGCAAAAGATATGTGAAAAATTAGAGATTGTGTCATTTAACGATCAGAGAGCCTAAATACATTAATTCTAAGTATGGAGGGGTGTCAACAAATTCATTACATTTTAAAGTTATGAATATATATATATAATTTTAATGAATTTTTACCCATAAATTTATACTCCTCATAAAATACAAATGTATCAACTCTATAATTGGTTACTCATTAAAAATTTTAACTTCATAGTTCGGTCATAAATCTACCATTTTATGCCATCACAATTCTAGAATTCCTTTTAGTCCTATACATGATTGATCCGAAAAGAACAATCTAAAAAAAAAAGACAAATGCAATAGATTATACTTTTGAATGTCATCACTATCATCAATAAATAAAATACTCAATGTAATCTCAGAAGTGTGATTTGGGAAGGGATAAAGTGTATGAATGTCTTATCCTCTATATGATAGAAAGACTATTTTCAATAAATTCCTTGCTTAAAATAAAGCATATCCAAATAATTTTAAAAGGAGAATACATGTAACGTGTTGATGCACATACTCATATTCAGAGTTCTCTATGCTAAAACCTTCATTTATCAACCAAAAAAATAAAACAAATAAAGACAGAACAAATGGAGTAATTTGTGAAAACAAGTAACATTGCTATGTAACTTCATAAAAGAATTAAAGAAAGTAATATTTATACTCGATGTTTCGCGGGCTAATTATATTTTTTATGCCCTAAAATTGCAAAGAAAAATAAATATATTTCAAGCCAAAAGGCATCTAGCATTCCTTGTTTACTTGGGTTTTAAAACTTTCCATGCGTAAATATAAATTTTTACTTCAAATAATAATTTAGGACTTCAAATAAGGAAAGAATCAAAAATTAAAAGTTTAGTTGATTTCAAATTTTAAATCCTCTATAATTTAATAACTAAAATTTAGTTGAATTTCAAGTCCTAAGTATTAAGAGAATAATGAAATATTAATTTATAAATAATTATTAAAAAAAAGTGAAAAGACTGGAGGCAAAAAGTCCAAATCTTCTCTATTTGTAGTTTAAGTATGTTTCTTTTACTAAATATCAAAATACATAATACTAAAAGTTGAGCATGAAGAAATAAGAATTTGTTGAATCCAAACAATTAATACATCAGAAATTCATTCAGGAAAAAAAAAAAGGAAATTGAGCTTAAGTACCTTCAAATTACATGCAGAAGCAAATATACCAAAATCAAATTGAGGCCAAGACGAGCCAAAAATCATAGAATTCTAGCTACTAAATGAATTTAAAGATACAACAACTGAAATTCGAACAAATAACACATAAGTTAAGGTTCCAATATTAAAAATTCTAAAAAAATAACGAAGTGACACATACAAGAAAAAAACTTGTTTGGTACTTGTGTGTATTGTTATTGGCTTCTACTTCCCATCTGAGTTTGAATTGGAGTTGATTTGCATAAAAGATTAGTAGTCACAGTTTATAATTTCAAATTGTTGTTTTCTCAACTTAAATTCCTTTATCAGGGTAAGATGTGCCCTAATAAAATAAGAATCAGAATGCACCCTTTCTCTCTTTCCAGTTTCCAACAATCATAACTTTAACTTCTAGAATATATCATCATAGGGCAAGTTTTCTATTCATTATGAAAGACTTGTTATCGTGCAATGTTGGATCCTATCAATTTAAAGAAAAAAAGGCAAGTTCTCCATGTGTGAAGCATCTAGAATTCACGCGGGGTCTGTGGTAGGATCACATCTCGAGAGGAGTGATGTAAGATGTCAACCATTAATAAAGCATCAGTAATCTGATTTGACGACTCAAACCATCAATAGATCACACACGAATAACTTTACAGTAGCTTCAAGGTTCCCCTTCTTGATCTTGTCCAACTCTGCACTACAAAAATCATATGACTTGACTTCCCACACACCCTATAACAATTACTTCATAGATGCAATTGAAAAACGATAGTTTTCAAGATGTATTCATGTCTTAAAGTCCAGTCAAGGAAGAGGAAATAAACATAAAGAGCATATTTTTTATGACTTATCATCTTCACTAAGAATACAAGACACCTAATGGTCCATAACTATCCAAGAATCGATTTATTACAACTGAATTCATCAGGAGCACAATGTCCTTCACTTCGCTTCTGGCATTGAACTCAAACTTCGCCGCTATAGGGCAAAACATGTTAGAAGAATTTCTTCTCCCTCTCTATATAAAGAGTTTTAAGACTAAAAGATCTAAATTTTACCTAAAATAAAGAGACCTAAATCTAAAAGATACGCCAGGAAAAATGTATTTTTGGTCTTTTTTTTAACCAAATCTATTTTAGATGGGAAATTTTTTTTTGCCAATTCTTTTAATTTTTAATATGTTTATTAATATTTCATATCATAAAACTAATTTTTAATAAAGGGTGAAAATATGATTTTGTCTAAAGTGGAGACTTTTAATAAAGGGCAAAAAGTTCAAATCACTTTTCAAAGGGTCTTTACACTTTTAATATATTATAAATTATAGATATAGATATAGATATAGATATATATTGATTAGTTTGATCGATGTGTCATTTCTGTCCATTTCTCCAAAAATAACGGTACTTTATTTCACCTCCTAATTTTCTTTTTTCACGAATACCCATACCAAAAATTCACACTTTTTTGCTTCTTCGGTTTATGTTTCTAGCCTTCTACTTTCAAATGCACACATTTGAAATTATAATTAATTTTAGGGTAAAGGGTCAAATATACCCGTTAACTTTGCGAAAAGGTCCAAATATACCCTCTGTTATAAGTTTGATCCAAATATGCCCTCGATGTTAAAGTTTAGGAGCAAATATATCCCTAAACTTTGCGAAAAGGTCCAAATATACCCTCCATTACAAGTTTGGCCCAAATATGGCCTCGCTGTTAAAGTTTAAGAGCAAATATACCCCTTAACCTTGCGAAAAGGTCCAAATATACCCTCAGTTACAACCCATAACCCGACCTACCAATTTGGACAAACCCATAACCCGACCCACCAATTTGGACCAACCCATAATCCGACCCAAATTTTGTTTTCCATCATTGAGGGTCCTTTTTCCAACAACAAGACAATATCTCTAGTAGTCATCTAAATGAGTATCATTATTTCCGTCTATCTAGACTTCGAAGCAGAAATTACGAATCTGTTTCGCGAACCTAACTGTGTAACTTGAGGCATTAAATATGTATATTAAAGTGATTCTACTCTGCCCCTCAAGAAGTTTGTTGTAAAAATTATTGATATTACTTCCAAAGATTGAAACAAAGCCTATTTCGGATATGACAATCTATTTTTTTGGGGTCTGTCTCTCTCTTAGGAGCTGAAACAGCTGAAGAAGCCATTACCCTGATTCTTTCACATTTTACAACTATTTTGAAATAGAGTAAATACATAATTACACCACTGATCTTGTCCAAAATTTTCAAAAAGACACCTAAACTTTAACTTCGACCTATCACCCCACGAATCTTCTTTATTTCGTTGCAAATACACCATTTTGACCTTCTACATATATGCATGCGCCACAAGCGTGTGTAAAGGCAAAAATTAACTTTTTTGACCAATTAGAAGCTGCCACATGTAAATAATTTAATATATAATTTATATTCTTTTTTTAAAATTAATATTTATTTATTTCTTAAAATTATTTCATAAAACCTCCCCCACTCACCCCACCCCCATAACCCCACTCATCCACCATTATCTTCTTCCCCAACTTTTTCTTCACCATCATAACTCAACAACAACAACACCAATTACAACAACAACAACATCAATTAAAGCAACAACAACAACATCATCATCACCATAATTTTAAAAAAGGAAATTTGATGTACAACCTCCATTTTGATGGAGCTTTAAGCTCCATTTTAATGGAGGGAACATGACGAAAATGGAGGAGAGGGGTATTGGATGAGGTGGGGGTAGGGAGGTGGGATGGGGTAAAAAATAAATTGTAGCTTAAAGATCCATTAAAATGGAGATTATACAGGAGCTTTAAGCTCTATTTTAATAGAGAAAACTAGACACAGGGGGGTGGGGGAGCTATTGACCTGGACACGTAGGGGAAGCTGTTGGACGCGGGGTAGGGGTGGGGGAAGAGGGGGGTGATAAATTAAATAAAAAGGAAAAAATTTATTAAAAAAAAAATAAAATATGAAATTAAAAAGATTTGACACGTGGCAGCACCTGATTGGTGCATGCATTCACTCTCTTTATTGTGACTGAGATTCAGCAAAAAATGGTGTATTTGCAATGAAATAAAGAAGAATCGTGAGTAATAGGTCGAAGTTAAAGTTTAGGTGTCTTTTTGCAAAACTCAGACAAGATCAGTAGTATAATTATGTATTTACTCTTTGAAATATTTCAGTAGATTAGAGTCATTCGCGATAAAATCAAACAACATGGAAACAAATCAAAGTTTAAAAAATGCAATATCAACACAATATTTGAAGTAGAACACACTGGTAATGAGAAAAATGCAACATTAACTTAATATTTGAAGAGTCATTGAACTAATGAAATATTTCGATAACATTATAAGATTGAAATTTTGATAAACAAAATTTGGGTCGGTTTATGGGTTGGTCCAAATTGGTGGGTTGGGTTATGGGTTGTAACGGAGGGTATATTTGGACTTTTTCGCAAAGTTAAGGGGTATATTTGCTCTTAAACTTTAACAGCGAGGGCATATTTGGACCAAACTTGTAACGGAGGGTATATTTGGACTTTTTCGCAAAGTTTAGGGGTATATTTGCTCCTAAACTTTAACAGCAAAGGCATATTTGGACCAAACTTATAACAGAGGGTATATTTGAACCTTTTTGCAGAGTTAAGGGGTATATTTGACCCTTTTCCCTTAATTTTAACATATGTTTCAAGCATGTATATTAAGCTCATGCTAGAGTTGATATGATTTTGACAAATTGATGATTGTAATTTGTTCTTTATAATATATGAAATATGTGTTTCAAATTGGAAATTATTTAGAATAGATTTTAAGTGTTAAATTCTTAAAATTCAAATAACAAAAAGAATTTTTTTTGACAAAACAAATTCAAATATACATCCCAAAATTTAAGGCAATTTTTCGTTATACCCAAAATTTCAACCTCAATTACATATTTCTAACGGATCATATAAAAGGGATCATTTCCAATATTATATGAGTAGAAAAATTGAGAAAAAAAACATAAAATAACTTTTAAATTTGTTAGTTGAACACTTAACCTTATTTCATAGAACTCAAATATGGCACATTTTCAACTCGGTGACGTACCGTACAACCCTGATGGGTGGGGCCCACCGGATTCTCCAAATACGACGTCATCCTTTTCAATTTCAATCCCAACCCAAATCTCAAACATCCCTTTTGCCCCATTTTCCCGTTCCGACAAACTCGGCCGGATCGCCGATTGGACCCGTAACCCGACCCGACCCGGATCCAGTATCAAACAAAACCCTTCCGACTCCGCCTTCGATTTCTCCGGCGACGACTCTTTCACTGCCGGCGATGATGATTCATCATTCCGACTCGTCGATAATTCAACCAGTAGGCCCCACCATCACCTAGGGCAAAATCGTCCGAAGTTTAACCCACGGTGGCGGTTCAACCCGAACCACCACCGTACTCACCTCCCCCAGCGCCGCGATGAGGAGGTTGAAGCACGTAAACGCGACGCCGAGAAGGAACGCGCTCGCCGTGATCGGCTTTACAATCTGAATCGTTCTAGTACTAACTCCAATGCCCGGCGGGAATCTTCGGTGTTCAAATCCTCCGTTGATATTCAACCGGAGTGGAACATGCTTGATCAAATTCCTTTTTCGACCTTCTCGAAGCTTTCCTTCCCGATATCAGAGCCTGAAGACCTGCTAATTTGCGGGGGACTTGAATTCTACGATCGCACGTGCGATCGTATCTCTCCGAAGAACGAACGCCGTCTTGAGAGGTTTAAGAATCGGAATTTCTTCAAAGTCACCACTACTGATGATCCCGTTATTCGGCGTTTAGCTAATGAGGATAAAGCTACGATTTTCGCAACAGATGCGGTGTTAGCTGCGTTAATGTGTGCTTCGAGATCAGTTTACTCATGGGATATTGTGATTCAGCGTGTTGGGAACAAGTTGTTCTTCGATAAACGCGATGGATCGCAGCTGGATTTGATTTCTGTGCACGAGACGTCGCAGGAACCATTGCCTGATGTGAAGGATGATATAAATTCAGCGTACTCGTTGAGCGTTGAAGCGGCTTATATAAACCAGAATTTCTCTCAGCAGGTGTTGATAAGGGATGGAAATAAGCTTAGTTATGATGAGGGTAATCCATTTGCAACGGAAGGAGATGAAGTGGCGTCAGCGGCATATAGATACAGGAGGTGGAAATTGGATACTGATGTGTATTTGGTGGCGCGATGTGAAGTGCAGAGTGTGGTGGAACTGAACAATAAGAGATCGTTTTTGACACTAAATGCGTTGAATGAGTTTGATCCGAAGTACTCAGGAGTCGATTGGAGACAGAAGTTGGAGACCCAAAGGGGTGCGGTTTTAGCGACTGAGTTGAAGAATAATGCGAATAAATTAGCAAAATGGACTACACAAGCTTTGTTAGCTAACGCGGATATGATGAAGTTGGGTTACGTCTCAAGAGTTCATCCTAGGGATCACTTTAACCATGTTGTATTAGCCGTTGTAGGATATAAGCCCAAAGACTTCGCATCACAGATTAATTTGAATACATCCAATATGTGGGGCATTGTGAAAAGTATCGTGGACTTGTGTCTGAAGTTGAAGGAAGGGAAGTACGTACTCGTTAAGGACCCAACCAAGCCACAGGTGAGAATTTATGAGGTTCCTCCAGATGCATTTGAAAATGATTACGTGGAGGAGCCTTTGCCAGAAGATGAACAGGTTCAGCCTCCTGCAGAGAATTTAGAAGGAGGAGAGGCAGATGGATCTGTGAATGAAGTAGAGGACAAACCGACTAGCGGTGAAGCTGCATAAGAGGGTAATAATTTCATTTAAGTTACATCAATAAACAATGTTTCAGTCTTATGTTCCTTAGCATCAATACGGTTTTTATGCCCTTGTAGAGCTTAATATAATTACTTTGATTACATCAGTTTCTTTTTAATGTATTTCACATCCAATAACAATGACTCAAATTGCATTAGTTCGTTGTCTTATGAATGATTTACTCTTGAAACAGTGATATTCGTAAATAACTTTAGTTTTTATCATTATTTTTCATCGTTAATCCATGGTTTAGTGGTGAAAAATATTTTTTAATAATTTTTTGTCTTATAATAGGCTTAGATTTATTGGTAAACCAGGATGACATTATCTATTTCATTGGTCAGCATTTATTTCCATAAACTTCTCTTACAAGAGAACTCTTAAGATGGCTTAATTTTGTTGCTTATGAAGAGGTCTTTGATCTTAGTGATCTGCCTTATTCTTTTTCTTTTTTGTGTTCTTTTCTGTCTAAATATATTTGGTTGGTTAGAAGATTCAAATATGAAGCAGAAATATCCTCAGGGGCCCTCAGTATTGAGAGTGATGGATGTCCAAGTGTAAGAGCCCTCAATATTGAGAGTGATGGATGTCCAAGTGTAAGTAATTTCTTCATCTATGGCAGTGCTGTATGAAGTAGTAGAAATGCAACCACCATTATAGGCATTTTGGTCATGAGAGAGGATTTTTTTGGGGGATGAAGTAATAGATTGTATTTAAAGGGCATCAAGAAGATGCAATTAGTACAAAAGAGGGGAGAGAGTCAGCTATTATACAAAAATTTGAATTATCTAAAATTTGAAGTAAATGTTTTTCTTTGATAAAATTGGAGAACAATGAGAGAGAAGGTATATAGACTTAATGCAATTGTTTTAAGCCTGCTGTAAGCAAAACCACTTATATTTTTATTCCTCATAAGAAAGACACAAGTGGTCGTGTACTTGATTTTTTTTTTTGATAACCATGGTGTCCGGGTCTGATTGCACGCACCTCAACTAATTTCACGGGATACGTGGCACCTCCCACCAGCAACACACCTCAACTAATTTCACGGGATACGTGGCACCTCCCACCAGCAACAAGTACCAGGTAACTCTGTCCACCAAGGCTAGAACAGATGGGAAGAAATCACCTAGTGTTTGTCTCTGTTGGGAATTGAACCTGAGACTTCATGATGCTCAACTCAACTTCATTGAACCGCTAGGCCATACCCTTAGGTGCTTGTTTTTTTGGCTGCATTCAAGTATTCTATCTCCACTATGCATAATAATGCAAGTCGTTTTGTCAATAGGGCTTGGGTCTCGTGGTAAGAGCATAACTTGTGTTGTGTGGGTTAAGTGTACATCAACAGTTCAAATCTTACTGCTGGTAAAGCATGTATTTGCATGAAGAGGTAGAGGGGTGGATCCATTATACACCAAGTTTTGGTATTTATCGGTTATCCAGAAAAAAGAAAAAAAAACAAGTGACTTTGCATGCTTGTGTTTTCCTTTGGCTGCATGGTTTTGTCTCCACTACAATTCAGCATTCATTTATTTTCTTGCTTCATTTCCTGTTTGTTTATTGGGAGATAGATGCTGTTTTTATTGTGATATGATTTGTTTATGTTAGCCACTTGCCTAAGCTTTTCCTGAAATTTAAAATATAGGCATCGTTGAAGTTGGGTACTCGGATTGCACCAAAATTTTCATGAATCAAGTTAATGCATTACTTATTCTGTTTTTTGCTTTAGCTGCGTCTTCTTGTTGGTGGACATCAAAGGACCAATGCACCTCTAAATTCAACCAGTGGATTGACGATCTATTTAATATTCATTTAGCAGTATAATCAATAATGTGCTTGATTTGTCACAGCAAAGAAACTTAAAGTTTATGTCGTTGACTCTCTATTCGTGATGATTAGTCAAATTGATTTGGAAGTCATGGCATCAAAGAAACATGTATGACATGTTTATTTTTTTATAATTTCTTGCATTTGAAAGTCGACGAGATCGCCATGGAATATTATTTGAAATAGTAGAGAATTTCCTAATTCTGCTGTTGGACTCTGATTCTGATGTTAATTTGTTCGTTTTGATCAACTAGGTTGCCTGGAAATTATTCAGTGTTGCTTAATCATCTTATGGATCTTGAGCTTTTTATGTACTCAACAGCTGTCTGGAGCTCTTTACATTGTATCCAGACCGCGTGTAGTAGCATTGCAAATTTGTTGAGAGCTTTTCATCATCTAAATAAACTAGTTTAGCAATTTCTTTCCACATTTTTTTCAATTGAACCTTTTAACAAGCAAATTTTGTCGTAGGATCATTTTGTTAGTGAGGATCAAGCATGCTGAAACAGCTTTGCGAGAATAACTTTTGTTTTGAGGATTAATGGAATCATCAGTTACATTTTTACGCCAAAGTTCCATTACTGTTTTAACCTTCTCCCGAACTACTAGTATTCATGACGGTTGTGTCAAGTTTTGGTCTAACAAAAACTTGTATTCACCCCAATATAGCTATTATGGCCAAAAAAAGGGGTGTTTTTATGGCAGTTGAATCTGATTGCCATAAAATTTCCTCAGTAGTAGTTTTTTTTTTAATGAAGTATAAAAAGTTTAAATCACTTTTCAAAGATCTTTTACACTTTAATATAATATGTAAACACAAATACATATTTTAGTGCAAGCACATATATGTTTTAGGCAAAATGGTTCGGTGGATCCTTGTACAGTTTTATAACGTGGATACTTCTACTTACATGTTTGTCATCTGGATTCTTGAACTCATTTAAAAGCAATATTTAAACCCCTCTAACAGTGTGTGTAATACAATCGCCCCACGTCAGCTTCCATGTCACTTTGAGTACTACATTAAATTTAATGTCCATGTCAGCTGCTACATCATCCACCACGTCACTTTTAAGTATTACATTAAATTTTATGTTATTTTTAAAACGCTACATAAGAAATTAAATATTAAAATAAATTTAATTAAATAAATTCTTTTTATAAATTATAGAAATTTTAATACACACAAAATAAATTTTTAATTTAAATTTTCAACTATAAATTTACATTTTTAACTATAAATTTTAATACACAAACACAATAAATTTAATTAAACATCAAATTTATTTCAAATAATTGAAATTTCTCTCCAATTAATTTAAAGTTTTAACTATAAATTCACATACACAAACATAATGAATTTTTAATTTTTATTTAAATATATTTAACAATTTGTAAAAGTTACAAAATTAATCCTAAACAAAATAAAAATTTTAAATTGAGAAAGTGAATAAAAAAAATTTAAAAGTAAAACAACAACAATTTTTTTTTTTTGGCAATGAGCAACAACAACAATATCAACCACAGCAAAGACCCTCCTCAGGGATATATACAATTTATTTATTTTTTTGACAATGAATAACAACAACAATGTCAAACATAGCAAAGACCCTCTTCAGGGAACAACAATAATTTTTTTTTTGACAACAATATCAACCACAACAAAGACTCTCTTCAAGGAACAACAATAATTTTTTTTTGACAATGAACAACAACAATATCAACCACAGCAAAGACCTTCTTCAGGGATATATAATGATGAAGAAAAAAAAGACAAAGAGAGATCCTTGTGGGCTGTGGGGGTGGGTGCGTTAATGATGATGATCATGGCAGCCATGGCTGGACGGGGGGACGGGGGTGAAGGGTAGGATAGGGGTTGGCTAGATGGGGGCTAGGGTGGGGGGTGGCTGGACGGGGATTGGGGTTGGCTAGGAGGTGCTGGATGGGGCTGGGGTGGGGTGGGAGTGTTGGACGGGGTTGGGGTGGGGTGGGGGTTTTGGACGGGGCTGGGGTGGGATGAGGGGTGGGGTGGCTTTTTTATTTTTTATTTTTAAATTTTTAAAAATATTTTAAAATTTAAAAAGTTGGAAAAAGGTTGACTACCTTTTTTAAAAAATTTTAAATTTTAATATTATTTTAATAAATATACTGCTTCACTCGCCCATACACACGTGTAGTCACTCTTCAAATCCTACTCAGCAATTTTAATGCCACATAGATCCAGTCAAAGGATTTAAAATGTTGATTTTTAGTGGGTTCAAGATCCAAATAACAAATATGTAAGTAGAAGTGTCCATATTACAAAACAGATATAGTACAAGGGTCTATCGAACCATTTTGCCTATGTTTTACCACTAGAAGTTTCAAGTGGTTGATAGATCATAACTTTTGCGTTTGTCATGCAGTATCTCTTTCCCTTACTGCCAGAGACTAAGAGAGACACATCAATTTGAACCATTCTGTAGTGCAATTATTTTTTTTCTTATTTTTAAAGTCAAATCTTTACAATATCATTGATTATATTCTTATTACATTTTAAATTTTTCTTGTTCTAACGCTTGTATATTTATTTTAAATTTTTTCAAATCTCCTTAAAATCAAATGTAGTTGATTTAGAATTCTTAAACTAATGGAAAAAGTATTAGTTGTCATTAATTCTGATGACTTCTAATAAGAAAATATTTTACCGTAAATATATTTAATTAATTCTTACTTTTAAATATTAAGAAAAAATAGTAAAAAAATAATTTTATCTAAAATAAAGACTTTTAATAAAGACCAAAAAGTTTAAATAATATTTTTAAAACTCTTCACACTTTTAATATATTATAGATATAGATTCATTGCCAGTCACACAGTACAAAAAGATCAAATAACAACAATAATAATATACTCAGTATATTCCGGAAGCGGAATGTAGTAGTCCATACCAGCGACAAAAAGAGGCTTTTCCGATGGACCCTCCTTACAAATCTAGTCTCTATTAAATTTAAAGGGCTTACCAGGCTTATATGATCAATCTCGATTGATAACGAATGTAAGATGCAAAGGAGATTGTGAGAATGGAAATGATGATACTAAAAAAAATGGAGTAATGCAGTGAACGTGGATCGAACACATGACCTTCAGATCTTCAGCCTGACGCTCTCCCAACTGAGCTATCCCCACAAAGAGAAGAACTGCACCAACCGGGAATTACATTGGGGATGTTGTTGTTGTAATATTTTCACTTTTTTCATGTTACAGCAAAATTCTTGGCATACTAAGTTGTTGTCATTGGATCAACTTAAAGGAAACAAAGGATTGATTCTTTTAATTTTGTTTCTAAGATGTGTTTTTGGTGAATTGGGTCTCTTTTTTTGGTTGAATTTAGTGGAAAGATTTGAACTTTAGAAAGAAAAAGGCTGGATTTTTGGGTTAATATTTTATTCTATGATCATTTGGTGAATTGGGTTACTTTTTCTGGTTGAATTTAGTGGAAAGATTTGAACTTTAGAAAGAAAAAAGTTGGATTTTCTGGTCAAGTTTCGATTGATATTTGATGTGGTGAGTTGGGTTACTTTTTCTGGTTGATTTTAGTGGAAAGATTTTAACTTTAGAAAGAAAAAAGTTGGATTTTCTTATTAGTTTTTATTCTTCAATCATTTGGTGAGTTGGGTTTTGTTTTTCTTGTGGAATTGAGTGTTTTTTTCACTCAATGTGGGGGATTTGTTGAAGTAGTCTACATTAGGAGGTGAATGTCGGACCAAGATTTGAACTTTAGAAAGAAAAAAGTTGGGACATTCTGCTTAACTTTCGATTTTGTGATCATTAGGTGAGTTGGGTCTCGTTTTTCTTGGTGAATTTAGTGGGTTTTTACTCAGTGTGGAGTTATTTGTTGAAGTATTCCGTATTAGGAGGTGAATTTTGTACCAAGATTGGAACAAAAGGAAGATAACAACTGCATGTGTGTTAGAGGAATGAGGACAATGAGAAGTGAAGTAGGAGGATTGAAGGGACAACAATGACTAGAGAGTCATTGGGTCTTTGTTCTTATGGAAGTTATGGTTCTTTGCTGCAATAATTTTGCTACATTATAAATTACGCCCTGAAAGTCACCAATAATGTTTAAGGAGAAAGAAGGACGGGTCCCCGGGATTCACATATTCGCACCAAGAAAGAAGGTGGGGATGCTGCTGCTATGTGCAGTTTCTCTCGCAGTTTGCCTGTGGGTCTTTTTTGTTGACAAAGGTTTGGTCTCTAATCTTTTACATTGCTTCTCTCGTCTCTAATCATTGATAGACTGATTGTTTGATTAGGACTTGGGCTCCACCTTAAACTTTGAACATAGTGGAGCACACTTTATTTGATACATTCAATGTAATTCTGTTTTGGTTTGTGCTAATTGGAGTCCGAGTTACAGTTTGTCGCATGGGAAATAGTGTATTGATTGTACATGGTACCACGAGATCAACAGTCGTATATAGCTTTATTCTTACTGTTACCACAATCATTTTACAATTTGAAACATGAGAGACGCTTATGTTGTTTATCATCTTGATAGTTATAGCTTTGAGCTTGCTAAATGGTGAAATTGTTACCTTGGTTTGATGGCGTTTAGCTTTGTCTCTTTTTTAGGCTTTTCTTCATAAGGTGATGTTCTGATTATATCTAGTTTACACTGGAACATTATTTTAATCTTCTTTCGGGACATGGATAGATAACTGATTTGATTTGGCTGTTCCATATGTGGGAGATTGAATATGACAATGCGCTTTCAGTATCTTTATTTTGGCTTCTGAAAAGCTCTGCAATTTTCAACTTTTTAATAGTTGAAAATGCGCAAGAACTTAATCCCTCCTTAAGTAATAGGTTATTTAATCCAGAAGCTGGACAAAAGGATAATTCCACGAATATTGAGTCTGTAGAACGAACTAATGTCGGACAAAGTGCATCAACTGTCCAACCTCCTCCTCCTCCTGTATATTTTAAAGGATACACTCTTCCTCCTGGGAATCCATGTGAAGGCTTCACGTTGCCACCCCCTCCAGCAGATAAAAAGAGGACGGGACCAAGGCGTAAGTTTTAATCTGCCATACACTTACCAAAAATAAGATTTTAAATATGTCATCGTGCTGTCAAATTTCTCTGATGGACTGTCCAGGTGAGAAAATGTAAGCAGCAGATTTTGAACTGGATGCTTACATTCTTTTCATTCTTTCAGCATGCCCAGTATGCTACCTTCCTATCGAACAAGCTATTGTATTAATGCCTGATGCACCATCCTCTTCTCCTGGGGTCAGCAATTTGACTTACATTCATGAAGAAACTTCAAGGAAACCCGAGTTTGGAGGATATCCTTCGCTGATGCAAAGGAATGATTCATATGAGATAAGAGAGTCCATGAGTGTGCATTGCGGGTATGATATTTTCCCCCCTTGATAATTCTTACAATACAAAGCTTCACCCGCTGCTTTATTTGTTTGAATTTTGAATTTTGCCTTTTGGCCCAATCTATAAGATACTTATGGATAGTGTCGTAAATTATTGCACGTTTCACAATACCTTTTACTTTGTATTGTTTTTGTTAATTTCTGCTGCAAATCCATATGATAGATTTGTAAAAGGAATCAGGCCTGGACATCAAACAGATTTTGACATTGATGATTCTGACCTTCATGACATGGAATTTTGTCGAGGTGTCGTTGTGGCATCAGCAATATTTGGTACTGATCTTTCAGTTCACTTGCTGATGCATTTCTTGTTGAATCTGCTGGCTATGATTTGTAACAAGTACATTCCTGGACAGGCGCTTTTGATTTGATACGAGAACCAAAAAATATCAGCGACTATTCCAAGAAAAATGTCTGCTTCCACATGTTCGTGGATGAACAAACAGAAGTTTTTGTAAGAAACTCCAGTGTGCTAGATGGTACTATGTGAATTGGCTTATGGAGAATTATCATTGTTCATAACCTACCTTATGATGATCCGAGGCGAAATGGAAAGGTTGGTATTCTCATTTATACCTCGCCTACAGTAGTTGAAATTTGCAAGCATGGTTAGTTGGGAATTGGTATTTGTTAGAGTGCTTATCACATTTTTTAAAATGAGACTGGTGAAAGCTTTGGAAAGAACTTTGTTGAGTAGACAAGAATATATCTATGTAAAGGACTGAAAGGAGTGTGTGGAATAACCAACTCTATCACCATAATCCCAGAAATTTCAAGTTATTGTCATCTATGCTTCATTTACTAAGCCTCATTTGTCAGGATTGCTTTTCATTCAGCATAATGTGATTGTAACGTCTATTTATTCTTAGTAATTATTTGGAAGTGAAACTGAGAACCAGTGTACCCAATAAGTAGTTAAATGAAATTCATAGTTTTCCTGAACTGATTCACTTTCATTGAAGAGCTACAAATAATATAGGAACAGTCATTGAAGAATAGCAATTAAGATCTAGTTAGCAGAACTGCAACTAGTTAGCTGTTGAAAGGCCTTGATTCTGTTAGTATTACTCAACATGTTTTGTTCACATTAGAGTCAATCCTTGTACAGGTTTTTCTTACTTGCAAAAAGAACTAACAGATTTATATGAATGGCAAATTCTGCTCCTTAAACTTCTGACAAGTGCATATCATCTACCTCCTTATCCTTTCTATCTGCTTCGTGTAAACACTTACTTTATTCATCTCTGAAGTTTGGATACCTTTCTCAGTTTCCATCTCCATGCGGATTTAAGCTCTTCCTTTCAAAATCCTGAGATATAAAGCTGGAACAAGTCGTTGGTTGACTATTTGTTGAAATAACCTGATCTGTAGTCCTTTTCTTCTTTTTGTTTTTTTTCCTGTGAGCTAGTATAAAATGCAGTACGTGATGACTTCTTGATGAGATCGCACAAACTTAGCATGTTTCATGGATTCTTTCTGATATTCTTGCTGAGAAGGCAATTATCCTTTATCTTTTGGCTATGATACTTTATAAAGGGACGACCCGGTTCATACCTACTCCGTAGGTGTCGGGGAGGGGGGGGACCACATGGCCTCACCTACGCGTCCTCACCCCAGCTTTGCTGGAGGGACGTTTCGAACCCCCGACCCTGGCACACCACGGTAAGCAAGCTTACCGCTGAGCCAGAGCCATCCCTCGGCTATGATACTTTATGTGATGTCAAATATGGCTACTTGTTAACATTAAGTTCCTCCATGTTATTATTACCTTTTAGAAAAAAGAGTATGTAATGCGTTATGTGGTTTACTTCTTTTTTTTTTTTTTTTTTTTATAACCGTGGTGTCCGGGCCAGCTTGCGCGCACCTCGACTTAATCCACGGGATACCTGCCACCTTCCACCAGCAACAGGTACCAGGTAACTCTGTCTACCAAGGCTAGAACAGATGGGAAGAAAACACCTCTCTGCTGGGAATTGAACCTAAGACCTCATGGTGCTCATCCCAACTTCATTGAACCACTAGGCCACACCCTTTGGTGCACTTCTTATAGCAATTTAAATCCAGACTAGTCTTTCTTTTTCACAGTTCTCATCTAGCATCCTATAAGTTCTAGTCAGCACTTGTATTCTCATATCCACTCTTCCTGGTATTTTCAAGAATACATTTTTACTAAAAGGGCAGCCCAGTGCACTAAGCTCCTGCTATGCTCTGGGTCCAGGCATTTTTACTGAACCAGAAATATGATGCTGATTTCAGGATTTTTATAAGTACTTTTGTGAAATCTCCTCACTCGAACGTTGATCTCCTCTATTTTCATCTGCATGATTGCCTTTTAGTATGGCCCTTCGCACTTTCTACGTGGATCGAAATGACAAGGCTATGTTTTTTTTATTTTGACAATGGTGGTGTCTAGCCTATCTTGTGTGCTCATTGACTATTCCATTGGGTGCCTGCTACCTCCCGCAGCACAGGTAGCAGGTAATTTTGCCACCAAGGCTTAGGCAGATGGGAAGAACCGACCTAGCATATTTTGTTTCTGTTGTGATTTGAACTCTACCCTAGCCTCCCATGGGTTTTACCCTCTTCATTGACCGCCAACCCTCACCCTTTGGTGCAATAAGGCTATATTCTTTCTAACTTCCTTTTATTAAGGATTGTTTGTTCTTTCTCTATCTCATTTAACTTCTGTTCTATCAGTTTTCTTCGGCGCTCTATATATGCTCATGAAATTTTCAGTACTTGAGAACCATTCATTAACATGTTGCTGAGTGCTTCACCTACTAGACTGGCATCATATGTAAAATTCTCTGACTATTTGTATTTGTTGACATTTCAGGTTCCAAAGCTTCTGCTTCACAGGCTCTTTCCTAATGCTCGTTATTCTCTAGGGATTGATGCAAAACTTGAACTGGTTGTCGATCCATATCAAATACTAGAAAGGTACTTCTAGGACTAAATACACATTTATATATTCAAAACAATAACCATGATGTTGCTTTCTCTGGCTTGAATTCTGTTTCTAGACTAATGACAGTACGGGTTTCTGTAGACTGTAGAGCCTCCCGTGTGACCTTCTAAAAGGTAATAGACATTGCTTCCCTTGATTCGTCATTAGGCAGAATTTCACCAAAAGTTTTCTAGCTAGAATCAACTATAATAAAGCATAGAAACACTTCGGTTCTGGCGTCTTTCAGCCATAGTAGCCTGCACATGCTTAATCAGCCTTCTGTAGAAAAGGTACTAAAAAAAGATGAACAAGTCATGCATGTTTATTTTTTCCTTCAGAAAGATTAGTAAGCCATACATGAAAATTGCTCTTGTTGCGTGACTTAAGAGTAAGAGCAAACATGAGGAAGTTTGACATGCTTCCATCGACTTTCAGGTCTGCAAACATTGAATGATGGGTGAATGGTGCAGAGCTCTTGTTGTTCTTTAAAACTGCTTAGTCGAAACCTTTTTTTAAACTTATATTTTAATATCAGATTCTTGTGGAGAAAAAATGCCAGCTTTGCGATATCAAGGCATTATAGGCACTTTGATGTGTTTGTAGAAGCAGAAGCTAATAAGGCTTCTTGTAAGTTTGACAATGCTTCCATCTCCTTTTAAGTTGAATTCTATAAAAAGGAAGGTCTAACTCCTTATTCAACAGCTAAACTTCCTATTACAAGTGGTAATGATGTAAAACCTATTTCCTCTAGTCTTTTTCACCTTTTATATAAAATACCTCTCACATTTTCTCTTTACTGAACATTTTAGCACACTATTTTACATGCAGATGTCCCTGAGGGATGTGTAGTCGTAAGGGAGCACATTCCAATCTCTAATCTCTTTGCTTGTCTTTGGTTTAACGAAGTGGACCGGTTTACTCCAAGAGACCAAATTAGCTTTGCCATTGTGAGGGACAAGATCATGTCAAAGACAAATTGGACAGTGAATATGTTCTTGGACTGTGAAAGGCTCAACTTTGTGATTCAGGTGATCTTTTATGTTTTGCTTTTTGCATTTTCAAATATTTATGCTCTCTGAAAATGGAATGGAAAAGAAAAAGGAAAAATAGATGTGCCTCCCTGCACCAGATTGCTTAAGAATTTTTACTTCATAATATGCTAAGGTTTCTGCTAGGCATCATGCATTGAAGATTCTTATGGTCCTCGTGGAAAAATGCAATGTGCAATTGCATCATACATCACAAGATACGTGTTAAGTAAATGACTACTTCTCGAGATGACATTTTATCCTTGAAATGCTCTTTTTCCTTTAGCTCTTCCTTTCAAAAATTGACGATTTCTCTGTTATACGATAGATTGGTTATCTGTTGTACCTGTTTGTTATCCGCAGGGGTATCACCGAGACATTCTTGAGAACTGGGCTTCCCCACCTCCCCCTGGTGCTACTAAAACTGTTCATCCTCCAGCCCCTGTAGCTAATAAAACCCTGCAGATCTCAGGAAATGTTACAACGTCAAGTTCTGTTGCTGATTCATTAAAGAAGGTACCCTCAAAGCGCGGGAGAGACAGGAAATCCAAACGTCACAGAAAAGTTATTGGAAGTTAGGATCCTAAATTAACATTTTGCTTAGGCAAATTCTTGTGTTTCTCCCATTTCCTGTTAAAAGGATATCAATTTTGGAGCTAGGAACTGAGCTACATGAGTGCTATAGCTTTAACACAGAGGAAGTTATCAAGTTTAGGAGTCAAATTTATTCATTTTTTGTTGTATATAATTGAAGTCTTAACATTTTCATATCACGGCAATATCATACTGGAGTAAAACTTTCAATAGCTATCAGTTGCTAATTTTCTATCCTATGTAACTCTTTTTTCTGAAGAAAGTTAAAAACTTCAAAGGCATTAACACAATAGTACTAACAAAGATGAATAACATTTGCGTACATCCTACCCGTTCTGGATTCCACTTATGGGACTATATAGAGTATGTTGTTGTTGTTAACAATGTTACTCCTTTCAATCAACAAGTGGAGAATAGCTCTCTTTTCTTTTCTTAATTATGGTGGGTTTCCAACTAATTTTTCCGCACCTCAACTATTCAATAAGTATCTGCTATTTTTCATCATTACATGTAGTAATTATGCCCGTTGTGACTTAGGCAGATGGAAGAAATTATCAATATTTTCTTTTTTTGCGGTTAAAGATTTGAATGTAAAACTTTACGTTTTTTCTTTGCATGTCCTAACTAGGCTTAAATAAAATGACTATACTACCTCGGAATTTATATAAATAAATTCTTCTAACAAGTGATTAATCCATTACATGTATAATAAGTTAATTCTGTTATGATATATATCAATTATAGTGAATGTAAGATCTAGCAAGATCTATTTGATGTCTATCAGGATTTGATGTGTCTTTTAGTGTGAAACTAGGATCTATTTGATGTCTATTAGGATTTGATGTGTCTTTTAGTGTGAAACTAGGAACAAATTTTTCCTATCAAGATCTGTCTTTTAGTGTGAAACTAGGAGCAATTTTCTCCTATAAATAGAAGGGCTTCCTGTTGGGACCGCGTGTAACCCAAACTCCGCAATAGTATGATATTGTCCGCCTGTAACCCAAACTCCGCAATAGTATGATATTGTCCGCCTGTCTTTTAGTGTGAAACTATTCTGTCTTTTAGTGTGAAACTAGGAGCAAATTTCCCCTATAAATAGAATTGTCTTTTAGTGTGAAACTAGGAGCAAATTTCCCCTATAAATATAGAAGGGCTTCCTGTTTGGACCGCGTGGACCGTGTGTAACTTCACCCAAACTTCGCACTAGTATGATATTGTCCGCTTGTCTTTTAATGTGAAACTAGGAGCAAATTTTTCCTATAAATAGAAGGCTAGTATTATATTATCCGCCTGTCTTTTAGTGTGAAACTAGGAGCAAATTTTTCCTAGGAGCAAATTTTTCCTATGAACTGTCTTTTAGTGTGAAACTAGGAATAAATTTTTCCTAGGAGCAAATTTCCAGTATGATATTGTCCGCATGTCTTTTAGTGTGAAACTAGGAGCAAATTTCCCTTAGGTGTGAAGAGTAAAAAACTACGGGACCAAACCTCCACTATAATCACCAAATAGTTAAAATATTATTCTCCAAAATGGCCACAAAACAAGTGCCAAACAACAAGAAACAATACATAAAAGCACAGCACCAAACACTAGAGAAATAAAGGAGTGAAAGCACAAAAAATGTAGCTACTGTTTGGGAATGAAGAACAAGAGCTAAATGCCACCAAATCAAGATCCGTCAGTTCCTAATCAAATATTGAGATGAGAGGAACAAGCAGTCCAAAAATCAGCTCAATCGGACAAGAAACGAAGCGGGAATCTCAATTTGAAGTTGACAGTTGTGGCTAGAATTTAGGTGCGAAAATCAGCTTTGTTTGTCTCTCTTTGGCTGCTGAAAACTCTCTTTTTGTGAGTGAATAAGACCTTAAAAGATCAATATATATGCCCCATAGTAATGGGCCTATGGGCAAAAGTGAGTTGGTCCAAATTGGGCTTCATTTATCCACATAGGAAGGAAAAAAGACCCAATAATCCAACACTTCCTTCATTGTAAATCATCCTCAAGAGAAATAACAATTACTCTCTCTATTCTCTCTACTCTTCTTCTTTGTTCTTTCTTGTTTTATAACACGTTATCAGCACGAGACTCTGCCGTCTCAAATTTGAAGGTTATGGCTAAGGTATTATTTTTTATTTTTTCCCTTTTTCATATGGCTAACAATCTTACGAAGTATGAGTTCGTTGCCATTCAAAGTTCGGGCAAGAACTATATTTCATGGTTGTTGGATGCTGAAATCCACCTAGATGTTATGGGTTTTGGAGACGCCATAAAGAATGAAAATACAGCATCTAGTCAAAATCTTGCTAAGGTTATGATTTTCTTGCGTCATCATCTTGATGAAGTTCTGAAAATTGAATACCTTACTACTAAGGATCCACTCGTATTGTGGAATAGCTTAAAAGAAAGGTTTGACCACTTAAAGATGGTCATCCTCCCGAAAACACGATATGAGTGGATGCATCTAAGATTTCAAGAATATAAGTCTGTTCATGAGTATAATTCTGTCATGTTCGAAATTTCTTCTCAATTGAAACTATGTGGAGAGACAGTCAATGATAATGATACGATGGAAAAGACGCTCTCCACTTTTCATGCCTCGAATGTGTTATTACAGCAGCAATATCGAGAAAAGGTTTCAAGAAGTATACTAAACTGAGTTCTCATCTTCTCGTGGCTGAACAAAATAATAATTATTGATGAAAAATCATGAGAACCGACCAACTGGATCTGCACAATTTCCTAAAGTGAATGATGTGTACGCTCACCATGCTAGGCGTGAAAAAGGTCGTGGTCGTGGTCGTGGTCATGGTCATAATGACCAAGAAAGAAACTCTGTTTCGGGTGTTAATCATTCATCGAACAAAAAGAAAAAAGATGAGAAACGTGAAACAATTATTTGTTTCCGATGTGGTGGAAAAGGATATTATTCACGTGACTATTGTGGTCTCAAACACTTTGTTGATCTTTATCAAGCATTACTAAAGAAGAAAGCGAGAAATCCCAAGGCTAACTTTCTCTTTGAAAATAATGTTGACATCACAAGTTTGGATGTAGCAGATTTCTTTGAGCACCCTGAAAGAAAGATTGATCACTTGACTGGTGATGGTTCCGTAAACATGGAAGAGTGAATGGTTTTTAATTTATTTATTTTTATTGATAAGAATTAGACAAAATCATGTAAAAATAGTTATTTGCATGAATATTAGTTTTTGATTAATATTGATTAGTTTAATTATACTATTGTTGTTTATTATTGAATTGAATTGAATTTCAATTTTACCATTATTTATTGAAGAAAAAACAAAACGGTACAATTAACATTCATCTTCAAAGACGCCTAAAAACAACAATGGTACTAATATTAGTTATTGTATTTTAATGGAATTCGTTGTTTCTGTTTTCCTACTTTAGTTATATTGATTTCAATAAAGCAAAGAAAGTGCAGTGGTATATATATTTTGTCATTATTCTAATGGAATATATTTTGTCATTATTCTAATGAAATTCACGTCCGAGTAGACAAAATCAAGATAGCGTCTGGCCATGCACTTACGTAACTAATTGTAATAAAATAAAATATTTTTAAGTGCAATAGTGACCCATGCTTGTCTTGACAGGTTGCATTAAGGATCTACTCTTAGTTCATTTTTATTTACTTTGGTAATGGATATGTTGACGTAGCATATTCAAGGAGAGGTGTCTTGATATATGCTTTTTGCAGATGTAGTTTTGATTGATGAGACGCGGGGTGTGTGAATGTTAAACTAGAGGTGTGGAGACAGACCCTTGAGTCTAAGGGGTTCAAGTTGAGTAGGAGCAAGACAAAGTATTTGAAATGCAAGTTTAATGACATGAGGCAGGAGAACAAAGTGGTAGTAAGGTTGGATTCCCAGGAGGTGTGTAAGAGGAATAGTTTCAAGTATCTCGGGTCCTTGATTCAGGGGAATGGTGAGATTGACGAGGATGTCTCCCACCGTATTGGAGCGGGATGGATGAAGTGGAAGCTCGCCTCGGGGGTGTTGTGTGATAAAAAGGTGCCGCCCAAACTTAAAGGCAAGTTCTATAGGGTGGTAGTCCGTCCGGCCATGCTTTATGGAGCGGAGTGTAGGCCAGTCAAAAACTCTCACATTCAAAAATTAAAGGTGGCGGAAATGCGGATGTTATATGTGGGCTTATTAGGGATAATAGAGTTCGGAATGAGACCATTCGGGAAAAAGTTGGAGTGGCTTCGGTGAAGGACAAGATGCAGAAAGTTCGATTGAGATGGTTCGGGCACGTGATGAGAAGGGGCACGGATACCCTGATTCGTAGGTGTGAAAGGCTTGTGTTAGATGACTTCAAGCGGGGTAGGGGTAGGCTGAAGATACTAGAGAGAGCTAATTAAGCGGGACATAGAGCAGTTGCAGCTTACTGAGGACATGCCCCTAGATAGGAAGATCTGGAGGACGTGAATTATGTTAGAAGGCTAGTACCAGTTTGGGTCGTTGGGGTAGGGCTTTACTTGGTGGGTGTATTATTTTTGTTATGACACCTTGTTGCATGCTTTATTACGAATTTGTTTACTATTATTTATTTATTATTCATTGTGGGTGACGTATTTATGTCTTCTCATCTTGTTCCATGCTTTATTACGGATTTGATTATTATCTCATGTCTTGAGCCGGGGGTCTATCGGAAACAGTTTTGCTACTTCGTCGGAGGTAGTGGTATGGATTGTCTATATCTTACCCTCCCCAGACCCCACTATGTGGGAATACACTGGGTTTGTTGTTGTTGTTGTTGTTGCAGTAGTGACCCATGCATTTTTACATGTAATATTATTATATTCTTATGTAAGTAATTGCTTAAATAAAAGATAATTAATAATTTATTAACGGTTTTCACATTGTGCAATGATATATTTTATGTATATTTTTTATTTTGAAGATATGAATAATTTTTAAAGTAAGCTGTCCAATTGTGAAGATGTTTGTTTGATTGATTTTGGCACTACACATACGATATTCAAAGACGAGAAATATTTCTCTCATCTAAAGGGCAAGATTAATGTTACTACAATTTTTGGTAGTGCTAATTTTATTGAAAACTTCAGAAAAGCCATTATAATCTTGCCCAAGGGAACTAAACTCATCATAAATAATGTTATGTTCTCTCCCAAGTCTCAGAGAAACTTGATGAGTTTTAAAGATATCCGTGAAAATGATTATCATATCAAGACAATTGATGAGATGAATCTTGAATATCTTGGTATCACCAAGAATGTCTCTGGTCAGACATGTGTTATAGAAAAGTTCCCTGCTTTATCTTCTGATCTGTATTGGACAAAGATTTGTGCAATTGAGGCACATTCTATAGTTAACCGGAAGTTTACTAATTTCAATACTTTCGTACTTTGGTGTTTGCAACAAATTTTCTTTGTGCTGAAAATTAACTGCAAGCAAAAATAAAATAAACAAAAAGAATAATTTTATTGAAAGTAATTTTGCGGGTACAATTCCATTATCCTCTTGATTCTTCTCTCCTAAGCTTTTTCGTGATTCGAGGGCCTTTACAGTGTGATTCTCGAATGTAGGATGATTTGAGCCTCCTAGAAATGTGTTTGGATCTCCAAAAATTGTCTGACGGCACTTCGTCTTGTCGAGTTGACCTTCGGGCAGAACTCCGTTAGTCGATTCGTTGAAGAGTTGTGTAGTCAATGCAGAAGCTGCCTCCAATGCTTGCAAAATGACCTCAAAAAATTATGTAACCCTCCTATTTATAGTTGTAGGGGGTAGGCAGTCCAAGTGTAAATAACCTCTTCTGCCTCATTCTGATTGGTCCATTTAATTTTCAAGCTTATCACAAATGTTATGTGACAAGGTTGCTTGTGATTGGCCAAAACATGTCATTTAGGACACTTGACGATGTTTCATTGGCTCTTGAATTTGACTTGGATTGCTACCTCATTTGATCGTGTGGTCTTGCCTCATTGATCTTTAATTTGACTGAATTGCCATGTCATTTGACACGTGGCATGAGTTTGGGCCTCAAGGTGAGATGGACCTTGATGAAGAATAAAACGGGTTTATAGCCCAAACTAATTTTAGACCCAATAAAATATGGATCAAATCCAAATTTTATATGAATTTGATTCAATAAATTTTACGTGTCTACATTTGGCATGATCGTCTGGGACATCCTGAATCTATAATGATGAGGCGAATCATAGAAAATTCAAATGAGCATCCATTAAAGAACTTGAAGGTTCTTTCGAATGGTGAATTTTCATGCAATGCTTGTTATCAAGGCAAACTGATTGTGAGGCCATCGCCAAAAAAGTTAGGATTGAATCCCCCGCGTTCTTGGAAAGCATACATGGGGATATTTGTGGACCCATTCACCTACTTAGTGGGTCGTTTAAATACTTCATGGTCCTAATAGATGCTTCTTCTAGATGGTCTCATGTGTGCCTTTTGTCATCTCGCAACTTGGCATTTGCAAAATTATTGGCACAAATAATACGATTACGGGAACAATTTTCCGCTAATCAAATTAAGTCTATTCGCCTTAATAATGCTGCAGAATTTTTATCCCAAGCATTTAATGACTATTGCTTATCGATTTTGATAAGAGTGGAACATCATGTACCCCATGTTCACACTCAAAATGGCCTTGCTGGGTCATTAATTAAACGTTTGCAGTTGATAGCAAGATCATTGCTTATGAAAACTAAGTTGCCCATTTCTGTTTAGGGTCATGCAATTTTGCATGCTACAACACTTGTTCGTCTTAGACCGATAAATTAGCATAAATTTTCTCCGTTGTAATTGGTTTTGAGTCAAGAGCCTAATATATCTCATTAGAGAATTTTTGGGTGCGGTATTTATGTGCCTATAGCACCACCAAACCGTACCAAGATGGGCCCCCAAAGAAGGTTAGGAATTTATGTTGGGTTTGAATCACCCTTCATCATCCGCTATCTTGAACCATTAACGGGAGATATGTTCACTGCTCGATTTACAGATTATCGGTTTGAAGAGATAGTTTTCCCAAAATTAGGGGGAGAAGATAGTGAAATCCATCACTATCTCATCTTGATCCACGTGCTTCTATTTGTGAGCAAGAAGTAAAAAAGATTATTCACCTGCAGAAAATTGCAAATCAAATGTCGGATGCATTTACTGATTTGAAAAGGATCACCAAATCACATACTCCTGCAGAGAATGTCCTAATTCAAATTGATGTCCCTAAAGGACCATCCACTAGTGTCATAGCTAATGAATCTAAAGCACGCTTGAAGCATGGTAGACCATTAGGTTCTAAGGATCAAAATCCTAGAAAAAGAAAAACAAATGATCAAGATGACACTACAAAACATCCTCATATGGAAGTTCAAGATTTGAGTAATGTTAATATTCCTGAAGGAATTAATGAGCTTAAGACTCAAGAAAATGAGGAATTATCCATAAATTCAAGTGATGTTGAAACTAATTTGAATCGATCTGAAATAGTAGTGGATTATGTCTTTGCATATAATATTGCAACGAAAATCATGCAAGATACTGAGGATCTTGAACCTCGATCTGTCACAGAATATCGACAAAGAAATGACTGGCCAAAATAGCAAGAGGCAATTCAATCTGAATTAAATTCACTTGCCAAATGTGTAGTTTTTGGACCTATAACTCAAACACCTAATGGTGTTAAGCCTGTTGGCTATAAATGGGTCTTTGTGCGAAAAATAAATGAAAGCACACCTTGTTGCACAAGGATTTTCACAATTTCCTAGTGTCGATTATGACGAGAAATATTCACCAGTTATGGATGCAATAACATTGCATTATCTTATTAGTTTCACTGTCCATGAGAGACTTGAAATGCATTTGATGGATGTGGTAACAGCCTATCTATATGGATCACTTGATAATGAGATATACGTGAAAATTCCCGAAGGATTTAAAATGCCGAAAGCATATAGTTCAAAGCCTCGAGAAATGTATTCCATTAGATTGCAAAGATCATTGTATGGTTTAAAGTAATCTGAACGTATGTGGTATAACCGTCTTAGTGAATATTTATATATGAAAGGTTATACGAATGATGAAATTTAGCCATGTGTTTTCATAAAGAAAACAACGTCGGAGTTTGTTATACTTGCTGTCTATGTCGATGCCTTAAACCTTATTGGAACACCAATAGAGCTTTAAAAGGCAGTCGATTACCTAAATAAAGAATTTGAGATGAAAGATCTCGGAAAGACAAAGTTATGCCTTGGTTTACAAATTGAGCATTTGACAAATGGTATCTTTGTCCATTAATCTGCCTACACAGAAAAGGTGTTGAAACGATTCTATATGGATGGAACACATCCATTAAGTACTCAGATGGTTGTTCGATCACTTGATGTGAATAAGGATCTATTCCGACCTCAAGAAAAAAAATGAGGAACTCCTTGGTCCTGAAATACCATATCTTAGTACAATTGGTGCACTAATGTATCTTGCAAGCACTACAAGGCCTGATATAACCTTTTCAGTTAATTTGTTAGCAAGATATAGTTCTGCTCCTACTAGGAGACATTGGAATGGGATCAAACACATATTACGGTATCTAAAAGGGACTATCGATTTGGGTTTATTTTATTCTAAAGATTGCAGTTCCGATCTTGTTGGTTATGCTGATGCTGGGTACTTATCTGACCCACATAAAGCTCAGTCTTAAATAGGCTATGTGTTCATATATGAGGGTACTGTCATATCTTGGAGATCTACAAAGCAGTCTATCGTGGCCACTTCATCGAATCACACTGAAATTATAGCTATTCATGAAGCAAGCCGAGATTGTGTGTGGTTGAGGTCTATAATACATCTTATTCGAGAAAAATATGACTTGAAATGTGATAAAGTACCCACGATTTTATATGAAGATAATGCAGCATGCATAGCACAACTTAAAGAAGGATTCATAAAAGGAGATAGAACGAAGCACATTTCGCCAAAGCTCTTCTATACACATGAGCTCCAAAAGAATAGTGATATTGATGTACAACAGATTTGTTCAAGTGACAATGTGGCTGATTTATTCACCAAGTCTCTTCCAACTGTAACTTTCAAGAAGATGGTGCACAAGATCGAAATGCAAAGATTCAAAGATGTCCTTATTAGGGGGAGCTAATACGCGTTGTACTCTTTTTCCCTTACGAGGTTTTGTCCCAATGAGTTTTCCTTGTAAGGTTTTTAATGATGCAAACTATACGCGTATTGTTAGACATTCAGGGGGGAGTGTTGTGATATATATCAATTATAGTGAATGTATATCAAGATCTATCAAGATCTATTTGATGTCTATCTGGATTTGATGTATCTGTCTTTTAATGTGAAACTAGGAGCAAATTTCTCCTATAAATAGAAGGACTTCCTTTATTGTAAATCATCTTTCAAGAGAAGAAATAAGAATTACTCTCTTTATTCTCTCTACTCTTCTTCTTCTTTATTCTTTATTATTTTAAAATAAATTCTAGATATTGATAAATTTTATTGTCACACAATTAACACAATTTATGTGTGGCTATTTTTTTCTGGATAATTATGTGAGCCTTCTTTATTGTTTGACAAGTGGCCACTTAAAAGAAAGAAAATTCAATATTTTTCCTTCCCTAGTTTTCCATGATTCACTCATTATGTAAATAACCTTTTTTTCTTTTTGATCAAAAAATCTCGAAGCGCGATGGCACTCAATTTGAAACCTGTTTATAATAGGTACCTCACCCTTCTCTAAGTAAATATCTGGCTGCTTTAGAGATGAAGAAGAGTATCGTGATCCATCCATCATGATAGGATAGAGGAAGGAGAGTCTCTTTCTTTGAGTATTTGGCTCTTAGGATTACTTTTGAGCCCATTTGACATTTGGGGTCACTTTTAAGCCCATTTTGTAATAAATAATTTATGACTATAAATAACTAGGTTTCTTGAGATTGTTTTCTAAGCTTGTTGGGAGTTTTGTGATTGTCCAGAAACGTTGGTTGTGAGAGGTTCACTTCTTCTCTCGATTTTCATAGGAGATAGGTGTTTGTGGTAGCCGAAAGAAAGATACTCGGATTTAATATATCTTTGAGTTGTCCTTTCTTTATCATCTAGTGTCTATCTATCTATTTATTTTTTAATTTTATTGTCTTTCCTTTATTATAGTTTTGATTTTTATATTGTGTGGTTTTCGTATTTTGTCCCGTATCATTCGGTATCAAACTCGAGCTTGGATTCGTCTCCACGAATTCAATCTTGGGGTTATTATTGAACAAAAATCAAAAGTCATAAAAAATTAGGGTTTCTAACGCTTTGGATCAGTTTTTGACTTTTGTGTTTTCTTGAATTTCTAGTGCTAGAATCTTATTCTCTAGTACTATTTGAGTGCAAATGTCAAATTTGATCTTAATCGGGGTTGATTTGAAGGCTCGACCGTTGCCGTGTTTGAGCTTAAATAAGATCGACATGGGTCTTTAAATCTAAAAACATTGGAATGGAATTGAGGGCTGATAAGTAATGGAGTTTTACCTATACCAAAAGGAGCTTGGATCTCGAATTTGGGGTGAATTCGAGTTGAAATGAGGAAGTTATGAATTTTTAAAGATTATTTTGTTTTTGGTGTTCTTCCCTAAATTCATATCTTGTTGAAGAAATTATTTAAAAAACGGTGTTTGATCCAAAAAATGAAGAAAGAGAAAGTGTTTGGGTGTTGGTACAAAGGAGTATCCAAAAAGAAAAGGAATATTTCAAGAGAGAGAGTGCAAAAAGGGCCATAAAAGGACAAATTTTGAAAACTCAAGTTGTACTGCCATAGGGAATCTGCGCCTGCACCTACCCACGTAGGTCATCCACCTATGAACATAGGTCAACATGCAGGTGCAGTAACACTGGATTGGCCTGCGAAGTTTCACCTGCGAGGGCAGCCATCACTTGCGGTCGCTCCTCACCCAACGCAGGCCAACCACTTGAAATCAACTTCTCCTCAGGTTCTAACCACTTGAAATCAACTAATCCTCATGTTCTAATCTTCTAGTTTCATTTTCTTGATTCCTAAGACTAATTTTCAACTAGTAAGGAGGTCAATTGGTGTGAGGTAAAAGTTATAATCGTCCCGGGATAAATTATGAAATTGTTTTATCTCATGTTTGGTTGATGGGATAAGTTAGTCAAAGGATTACTTATCCCACCATTTATGCCTTAGTAATGGGATAAGTTATTCCATATATATGGTGGGATAACTAATTTCGAGATAATTTATCCCGAAATTAGTTCTCCCGGGATAACTTGTTACTTAGTTGTTGATTAGTTCTTGAGTCCGTCTCATTTCTTTCTTGTCTCTTTTTTTGTATGTTTTATCGTTTATTTCCTAGTTAACTTCTTTGATTCAAGTCCTTTAGTTTTCAATCGAGTCATTTGTTCTTCTTTTAAAAAGAATATATTCTAACCGAGAGTAGCAAATTAACACCTCATATACCAATGTGAACAAGCAAGATTAACAAATTGAGCTAATTGTGAGACAATCCAATTGTGCAAACACTAGTGATTGTGAGATTTGATTTCACATACGTTAACCTTGTTTGTTAGTTCTGTTGAGTGTCTTATGATAGGTACCATGACATCGGAATATGAGATCCAACCTACCACAAGCGGAGCAAATCTTGATACCATTTTGAAAGCTATCACGGGGATGCGACGAGGTATGAATGCTATGAATGAAAGGATGTTGGGCATCGAGGAGAGGGTATCATATATGGATGGAAGGATGGTGAATATAGAGGGACGTCTAAACTCTTATAATGCTACTCCCAAAAACAACCTCCGAGCAACTTCAGGCGGACATGCCAAGAAACTTCCGCCACCATCTCTCCTAGAACTCTAAACCATATGCTCCACCCCACTCCATAAGAAAATATTCCCTTACCTACTACTACTACTACCAACCAAATTCCACGACATGTAGTTCAACCACTACAATTTAATCAACAAATGCCTCAAAATTCACCCCAAACTCCACAAATTCTCACTCCACCCTATCAAACACCACAAAATCAAGTTTCAAACTATCAAATGCCACAAGGATTGAAACTACAAGGCCTCAACCCACCCTACTACTGATGATAGGCGAAATTACACGCCTATATCAATATATTTTGCCCATATTTTAGCCTAGTTTTGAGAACAAATTATATATTTCATGCACTTTTAGTCCTTTTTCCTATAAATGAGCTAACGAACATGATTAGGAAAGTTTCAGGTATAAATGATGCAAAATACAGCATTTTATGGCTTACTTGACGCAAAAGAAAGCTCACAAAGGAAGGGAAGGAAGTTTACACGCCTAAGGACCAAAACTGCTGCATGGAAACTCTGTCCCGGGCTAAAACAGCATTTCTGAAGACTCTGGGGACCTGGACCAAAACTGTTGCATGGAAAATCTGTCCCGGGCTAAAACAACAATTCTGAAGACTTTGGGGACTTACAGACACAAAGCTGGATTTTGACAATGATACATTAACCTAGTACAATTGGGTTATGTATTTCATTAGTTTATTTGGATTAGGAGAATGTTACATTAACCTAGTACAAATGGGTTAAGTATTTCCTTAGTTTAGTAGGATTTGGTTATTTATTTCATTAGCATAGTAGGAGTAGGATAGGAGTATTATAAATACCCTATCATGCTAGAGATTTTGAATCAAGTCCTCCCTTAGTGGAGAGGCAACTCCTCCCTTAGTGGAGAGATACATTCAACTATTAATTTTCCTCCATTCTTCTCATCTTCCACCACAAACACTTCTAATCTATTCTTCTATTCATCTATTCCACAACAAGAGAATCGTTACTTGCTAGGGAATCACCAAAACCACACGCCTATCACCTACTTCTCACGCCATCAACCATGCAAATCGTGATATCCTTCGCATTCATGGGTAACTAAACCTCTTAGTTGGGGTTATGGAAGCCGAATGAGTTACTATCTATAGCTATGAGTTTGTGAGTTCGAGACACGTATATTGCTTATATCATTATTCTCTTCATCTTAATGCAAAATCTTGTGGCTGCAGACGCATAGAATAACGCCAGTCTAACATTTAACTTGTTCGAGAGAAAGGTTATTTGTCTGGAAAAGAGATAATGTCAAGGTAGTAGGACACCCTTTCCTATTAAAAAGCTAGTGCCGTAACTGGACTAACCTCTTGGAGAATTCGTACTGTTAGACACGCTTTAAGCTCGAGAGAGTTAAAGTGAAATAGTCCTTGTTTAGGTCGAGAGACGCTTGGATTTACCATAGACTACAATTCTCTATAAGCAATTGCATGTCAAGACTCTACACACTCATAGCCAATAGAGACGTATACCTCAGAAGGTGGACATACCCCCAACGCCTAAATTCTCATTGTCTACAACCAACGTGACAATCTTCCTCTTTTTACTTTGTTATTTTCAGCTTTTACTTTATTGTTTTGGTTACATATTACAATCCCCCCTTCTTACGAGACTTGCACCAAAAGTTTAGTAATTTTGCTTACTTGTTGGCCAAGCTATTCCCTGTGGGATCGACACCCAACCCTGGTTGGGTTCTATATTTGCTAACGACCGCTTTACACTCAAACGAGAGCTGTAGATTGAGCGTTATCAGAAATTGGCGCCGTTGCCGGGGAATACGAGTGTCAATCAAGTTCGTGATAATTACTAGACCCTTTGGTCAAAGATTCTCGTACTTTTACTTTTAGTTGTTGTTTTTGTTTTTTTTAGGTTTATTCAGTGCATCAATGGAGGCACAATGAGAAATTGAAAGGATGGCTACTCAAGTGTATCAACAAAATATTGATAACCGTAGGCGAGCAACAAATCCTGACGATGAGGATCTGGGCGATGAAGAGCTATTAAACCCGCAGCATACTGATGAAATGACGGCACCCATGCAAAGGAGAGATCGTCAAGCGCGATTTAGGCCCGAACGCCGAGCTGTGCACATACCGTTTGATGATGATGATGATGATCTTGATGGAGCTGGTGCCACAGGAGCTATTATTCTTCCGTCATTGGCACCGGGAGCAAAGTTCAATATCACTAGCGCCATGATTCAGCTTTTGCAACTCAAGGGATTATTTGGTGGACTAGCAGGCGATGATCCGAATATGCATCTGATCAACTTTATTTCTATATGCAAGTCATTCGACAATCCTGGAGTTGGACAGAATGCAATTCGATTACGTCTATTTCCATTGTCTCTGTCTGGGGAGGCAACTATGTGGTTGAATGGACTGACTCCTGATTCTATTACTAATTGGAGGCAATTGAAAGACGCTTTCCTAGAAAGATTCTTTCCGCCATCCAAAAGAGCACAATTGAGAGATGAGATCATAAATTTTCGACAGCTTCCAACTGAAGCCCTCCACGAAACATGGGAGAGGTTCAAGATGAAGCTTATGCGGTGCCCAAATCACCATATGACCAATGACCACTTGATGGAGATATTATACAGAGCTTTGAATTCGGTGACTAAGCCAGTGGTTGATAATGCGGCTGGAGGTTCTTTCATGGACCTCACCTTTGGTCAAGCAAGCAATATGCTAGATCGCATGACAAAGCAAAGTAGAGCTTGGCATACCAGGGATTCTGAGGTATCAAGCCCCACTTTATCTATTGTCATGTCTGCAGACCAAAGAAGAAGAGAAGAAGAGCGTGAGCAAGACATGGCGCACATGAAAACACAATTGGATCTTCTGACAAAGCACTTATTATCAGGGAAGATCGAAAAAGTGAAAGCTGTAGCGCTAAAAGGAAGAGACAAATCTGATCCTGAAGAGGAGGCCAACTACTTGAACAATCAGGGGGGTTTCCGTGGGAATGCCCAAGGAAACCAAGGTCGGAACTATTATGATAAATCTGGAAGCAAAGACCAAGGTAGTTGGAAGAAAAATAATGAAAAGAGTGGTTTGTACGTTCCCCCTGGTAGACGTGATACCACCACATCTAATTCTGGGAGTATGAAAGACATGATGGCTAAGTTATTGAAAGGAGTGGAAGCAACGAGCGCAGGAGTTAAGGAGGTGATTGATGATTTGTCCTCCATAAAGCAACTAGTTGATTCTCATTCCACTTCTATCAGGCAAATAGAGCAGCAATTGAGCCAACTTTCAGCAGCATTCAATCAAAGAAAGGCTGGCACCTTACCAAGCGATACTGTGCAAAACCCAAAGAATAATGGGTCATGCATGGCCATCACTACCAGAAGTGGTAAGGTGCTGGAAACTTCAGCAAAAGGCAAGCAAGTGGTTGAAGAAGTGGTACAGTTTGATATATGCAAAACAATGAAGCAGCCCAGCGATATGAATGAGTCATCTATAGCTGATATTCATTATGAGGATATGAAAGCATTATCTATAGAGAAACAACCTACTGTTGAGCCATTGTCTGCTGTGCCACTGAAAGTTGGGCATGAAGATAATGAAGGTTATGAAGAACTTATGAGTGCTCTAACAGAAATAGAGTCTTATACTCCTAAGAAACCGGATTGTGATCTCAAGAATCAACCAACAGCAAAGACTCACATTGACGAGCCACCAATGCTAGAATCGCAAGAGCTCCCCGATTATCTAAGGTATGTATTCTTGGAAAGTGGAAGTATACTTCCGATAAGTGTGGCGGATGATTTAAGTGAACAGTACGTGGAGGCTCTCATCTCTGCTCTGATGAGGTACAAGAGAGCTATGGGTTGGACTATTGATGATATAATTGGTGACTCTCTGGAGAAACGTATGAGCCAGCTCGAAAAAGATCGCATGACCACAGGTAAGCCTCATTGTCGTCTAAATCCTTTCAGAAAATGATCCATCACTTACCTCGACGAAGTTTGAGTAATCGAGGTAACTATGTCGAGCCACGACAATAAATAAGGCGCTAGATGGGAGGCAACCCATTGTTTTATCGTTTTATCATTTTTTGTTTTTCGTTTTCTTTCATTCTAGTACTTGTTTTGTTTTTAATTAATGAAAATCCAAAAATAAGAGTCGTGCCATGACCAAAACTAAGGCGCTTGGTGGGAGGCAACCCATCGTACTAATCGTTTTCATTTGGTTTTGAGCAAAAATAGGTGCAAGAAGTATTCAACGAGGAGATTGCTTTCAATTGACGATTTGGACGCATTGCATGGTAAATTTGGTAAGTTAGGAATGGTGATGCATAAGGCTATGGATTGAGCCTTTTCCTCGTCCAAATAGGCTTCGAGGAAGGCTAGGCCTTGGTAGAACTAGGCCACGAACGATGCACGACCTATCCTATAGCCTAAGGTCTCGGAATCTAGTGTGCTATACACTATGCGCCGCCTATTCCTAGGTATGCTTTTGACTATGCGCCGCCTATGCTATGGAATTTGGTCTCAGTATCTCATATGCCATAGACTATGCGGCGCATATGTCTACAAATGCCATAGACTATGCGGCGCATATGTCCCATTATGCCATAGACAATGCGCCGCATATGTCATTGATATGCCGAGTGATATGCGCCGCATATGTGGTGTTTTTATCTCCAAAACCGATTGTAAATGGGTCATAACCCGACCCATTCTCTTCCTATATAAAGGGGACTTAGTCTTGAAACATAACCACACTAAAAATTGACCTAAAGGCACCGCATTCCCTCTCCAAATCATCTCAAAAATTTTTTTTTTTGCTCTTCCAAATCACAAAACCATCTCCACAAGCTTCAAGCAAGTAAGTACTCTCTTATTCTTCATTTATTTCTCGTAAGTACTACGTTGCTATGTCTATTATGAATTGCTAAATTGTATAAGATTGTTGGTGATGTTCATGTGTTTGGATTGTTGATACAAAATCATGTGAGTGAACATGTACGTCGGAAAATCTTGACTTGTTTCCGACTTGAAATTGGTTTTAATAGCATTGTTATACTATTTGCGGAATTACCATGGCTATTAATGTTGCTTAAGATTGTTGTTTGGATACTTACATGTTAGACTATCCCGGTCATCGGGATAAGACTTATAGTGCCTACCGACATAAGAGGTTGTGATTGTTGTAAGAATAACTATTCCATGTGGTACCCCTATGTAGTAGTGTTGTTATATCTAACATGAAAGTAGTCCAATGGCTGAAAGTAAGTGATGCATTGCTGATTTTCTTGTCGGAATACAATCCTAAAACGTATGTCGACGAAATCTGAGTACTCGACCTCTTCACTGATTTGTGTTAACAAAACTAAGTGTGGGGTGGTACCCCTACTGCTTGTGTATAGATTGTAACCATTGAGATTGTGCTACCACTAACACTATTTCTAGTCTCAGGTACAATGGCACCTAAAGAGGGACAAGGCAAGGAGAAGGCTACCACTTCCCAAAAGAGCAAGAAAAAAGGCCGCAAGGAGCAAGGAGAACCCTCCTCGCCACAAATACCCTGACTCACGCTTGGAATTAAGTGGGATACTTATGAGAAACTTCTGAGGATGATGACTCTGATGATGATTCCAATGCAAGGGGTATGACCCCAGACATAGAGGATAAGTCCGACCAACCAGGTTCCTCGTATTTATTTTCCACTGGGGACAGTGTCCCGACTAAGTGTGGGGTGGTGGTATTGCATGCTATACTTCTCTATTCGCATCTATGTTTGTTTGCGTTTGTTTCATTTTTGTTTCGTTTTTTTTATTAGTTAAAATTTTTTCTAGCTTCGCATGAAATTATTTTGATAGGCAGCATGAGATTATAACAAGAGTATGTGTTACAATTGTGACTATTGAGACGTTTAGGCTCTAGTTGTGACTCATTATGTGATATTTTGTGGTTCAATTCCTTTACTTGTTGGGTAGAGAGTCTATATTACTTCCAATCAAGTCGACCATGTGCCTTGTGTGTGTGAGATTAATAGTATCTTCTATGTATGTGGCTGATGCTAGAACTTGCCTGGTATGTATGCAAAGCGAAAATAAGGAGTGTAAGTTAGGATATGATTTAGGCATTTCTTTGGCAACCTATATTTGTTTACCTTTAGTTTTACCTACCCATGGACATCATCCTAGTCAAACCCTTTTGAGCCTTTGGCCTATTTCTTTGACAACCTCGTATGTAAGCCTAATCCATTTTTTTCAAGACCGTAATTTGATCCAAATTCCTAAGTGCTTTAAATTAAAAAAGTAATGTGACAACATAAGAGGAAATTGGGTAAGTATGATGCTTTAAATTGTAAATGGTGCTTGAATGTGTTATGGAAAAGAAAGTGCTATCATAAGAGGTATGTTGTGAAAAGAAAAAGGAAAAGAAAGCTGAAAAGTGAGTTGTTCTTAAAACTGAAAAACAAAAGAGGAGAACAAGGGTGGTAGAACAAAAGAAAGAATAAAGGTTGAAAGAAAAAAGTGTCAATGATACAAAGTGATGTATTAAAGCGCTTAGGAACCTAGTCACTATTCTTGGCCAAAATAGTCCTACCCGTCCTTTAGCCTACATTACAACCATCAAAAGACCTACTTGATCCTAATCTTAACATTCTGACATTTAGTGGAGTACTACACTAAGGGCAAGCCTATGGTCATCAGTTGCTACATATGAATTCTTTGCGAGAGTGAGAGCAAGGATATGTTGATACCCATGTTTGAAAAATATGCTATACTTGTGAGTGATTATGGGTACTATATTGTGAGACACACATGGTTGATGAGCTTTGGATAGTTGTATATGATTCTATGTACCTTAACGTTTGCATGCGAGTTGATCACCATCACTAGTCTACGCTAGAGGTTAAACTGTTTCTACTTATAATCGGAAAGCTACTCTTTGTTGATAATTGTTGTGCTTGTCTTGATAAATGTTTTGTGTTGTTGTTGTAAAAACCCTAAGTTGATGTTTAGAAGGACATGATATGTTGTTCGAGGACGAACAAAGCTGCAAGTGTGGGGTGTTGATGATAGGCGAAATTACGCGCCTATATCAATATATTTTGCCCATATTTTAGCCTAGTTTTGAGAACAAATTATATATTTCATGCACTTTTAGTCCTTTTTCCTATAAATGAGCTAACGAACATGATTAGGAAAGTTTCAGGTATAAATGATGCAAAATACAGCATTTTATGGCTTAGTTGACGCAAAAGAAAGCTCACAAAGGAAGGGAAGGAAGTTTACACGCCTAAGGACCAAAACTGCTGCATGGAAACTCTGTCCCGGGCTAAAACAGCATTTCTGAAGACTCTGGGGACCTGGACCAAAACTGCTGCATGGAAAATCTGTCCCGGGCTAAAACAACAATTCTGAAGACTTTGGGGACTTACAGACACAAAGCTGGATTTTGACAATGATACATTAACCTAGTACAATTGGGTTATGTATTTCATTAGTTTATTTGGATTAGGAGAATGTTACATTAACCTAGTACAAATGGGTTAAGTATTTCCTTAGTTTAGTAGGATTTGGTTATTTATTTCATTAGCATAGTAGGAGTAGGATAGGAGTATTATAAATACCCTATCATGCTAGAGATTTTGAATCAAGTCCTCCCTTAGTGGAGAGGCAACTCCTCCCTTAGTGGAGAGATACATTCAACTATTAATTTTCCTCCATTCTTCTCATCTTCCACCACAAACACTTCTAATCTATTCTTCTATTCATCTATTCCACAACAAGAGAATCGTTACTTGCTAGGGAATCACCAAAACCACACGCCTATCACCTACTTCTCACGCCATCAACCATGCAAATCGTGATATCCTTCGCATTCATGGGTAACTAAACCTCTTAGTTGGGGTTATGGAAGCCGAATGAGTTACTATCTATAGCTATGAGTTTGTGAGTTCGAGACACGTATATTGCTTATATCATTATTCTCTTCATCTTAATGCAAATTCTTGTGGCTGCAGACGCATAGAATAACGCCAGTCTAACATTTAACTTGTTCGAGAGAAAGGTTATTTGTCTGGAAAAGAGATAATGTCAAGGTAGTAGGACACCCTTTCCTATTAAAAAGCTAGTGCCGTAACTGGACTAACCTCTTGGAGAATTCGTACTGTTAGACACGCTTTAAGCTCGAGAGAGTTAAAGTGAAATAGTCCTTGTTTAGGTCGAGAGACACTTGGATTTACCATAGACTACAATTCTCTATAAGCAATTGCATGTCAAGACTCTACACACTCATAGCCAATAGAGACGTATACCTCAGAAGGTGGACATACCCCCAACGCCTAAATTCTCATTGTCTACAACCAACGTGACAATCTTTCTCTTTTTACTTTGCTATTTTCAGCTTTTACTTTATTGTTTTGGTTACATATTACAATCCCCCCTTCTTACGAGACTTGCACCAAAAGTTTAGTAATTTTGCTTACTTGTTGGCCAAGCTATTCCCTGTGGGATCGACACCCAACCCTGGTTGGGTTCTATATTTGCTAACGACCGCTTTACACTCAAACGAGAGCTGTAGATTGAGCGTTATCAACTACCAACCCTATGAAGTTCCACAAGTTCAAGTAACACGCTACAAAATACCACAAAATTCAAACTCACCTTAGCAAGCTTCACTTAACCAAATGCCACCCAACCAAGCTGTAAACGTTCAAGGAGAGTTTGAGGGACATGTAGAAGGAGGTTAATGCTATGGTACTCAAGGAAATGGTCCAAGAGACCAGGGTGGATATGGAGGTCGTGACATCGGCCTCAATTTTATCAAGGTCACTCTTCCTAGTTTTAATGAAGGTAGTGACTTCGAAGGATACTTCAAATGGAAGTCACAATGTGATAGGATCTTCCAAGCTAATGATTTGCTCGATGTTAAGAAGGCAACCTATGTCGTTGCTCAATTTGAAGGATATGCTTTAACTTGGTGGGGATCGGTTAAGAGAATGCAAGGAGTTCTGTATGGAGGTCATTATCCACCATGGGAAGTAATGAAGGCCTTTATGAGAGCCAAGCATATACTGGAGAGGTATAGACAAGGGTTTTTTGCCAAGTTGTACAATTTGAGACAAGAAGACAAGAGTGTTGAAGTGTACTATGATGAATTTCAAAACCTACTCTTGAAGCTTGATTACAATAAGGATGAAGAGCACACCAAGATCCGATTTAAAGTGGGATTGAATCAAAAAATTACCTCTGAAATGTCAATACACAAGTTTGCCTGAATGGATGAATCTCTTAGAAACGGCTATTGATGTTGAGCGAGATATCAAGGCGGAGAAGGATACCATCAAGCCTAAGGCAGGAAATCAAGTTTCCTCAACTTGGAGTCAAGGGTCCAAGTTCAAAAACTCTTTTGAAAAGAAGGTCATTTGAGAAGAATGCTACAAGGTATCCCCTAGAGAAGGAGGTAATCCTAGTCTTAAGGGTACCCAATGCTTTAAATGTCAAGGATAGGGTCACTGGATTAGTGAGTGTCCAACTCGAAAAGGTGACCCATACTATAAAGATGAAATAAAGCGTGCAGAAAAACGCATAGAAGGAGTTGATGATTTTGATGAGAATGTGGAGGTTGTAGAGGATCCATGTGTGGGGATATCACCGTCCCAAATATGCTAACTAACAAAGTGCCATCCGAAGAGGTTTGGCCTCAAGAAGGAGATATTAGCATTTCACTCTACTTGGTTAAGCAGTTATGATCCCTCCCAATTCCAAGGACTCCCTCGAAAATATTGATCTTGAAAATGATGAATTCTTGAATTGAGGACAAATTCTCTTCAAGAAGGAGAGGATGATACAAGTCGAATTACTTCAAAGATTCTAAATCAAGGTAATTGGCAAAACCTTTAGAGATGAAGAGGAGTATTGTGATCCACCATGATGAGGATGAGCGAAGGAGGAGCCTTTTCTTTGAGTATTTGGCTCTTTGGATCACTTTAATGCCTATTTTATAATAAATAGCCCATAACTATCAACAACTAGGTTTCGTCTTTTTTAGACTTCGATGATTTTGGATGAACTTACACTTGATAGTGTTTTCTAAGTTTCTTGGGAGCTTTGTGATTGTCTAGAAACATTGATTGTGAGGGGGTCACTTCCTCTCTCGGTCTTCGTAGGAGATAGATGTTTGTGATAATTGAGAGGAAGATCCGTGAATTTAATATATCTTTGGGGTGTCCTTTCTTTATCATCTAATGTCTATCTATCTTTCTATCTATTTTTCAAGTTTATCGTCTTTCCTTTATTATCGTTTTGATTTTCGTACTTTGTATTCATTTCCGTATTTTTGTCCCATATCATGTGTTGCGCTCTTACCACTAGTTGAAAGCTCTGGAGTTACTAATGTAACAACTGAACAACAATTTTCAGAATTAAAATTATGCAAGTCATAATAACTCTTCAAATAGAATGTGTATGTTTTGCTTGAATTATACAATTGGCACTTCAGTGAACCGAATTCTCACAAAGCTAAGTACCTTATAACACCATATATGACAAGAAACAAACTAGTTTACTAGTCATTTCTTCACAAACATAAACAAGCTGAGACAAAAGAAGATGGAAATCCAGCAGCCATTGACACCAAAACAAAGAAGATATGTTCCATCCCAGTAGCCATAGGTACCAAAACAGGAAAGAGACACGTTGTGTCCAGTGTTGCGGTTTAATAGTCTATACATGCTCATTAAGGGGTGTAGGATCGACTATCCATCTGGAGCAGATTATACAAGTAAGTACCTACTTTAAGAGTTCATTTGACCATAACATGTACTGAGAATATAGCATCTTTACAGAATTGATGACTAAGGCGGTCCGTTAGCAATCACGGATGAAAATGCAGCTTAAGATCACTAGAAACTAACTGACAAGTTTCAGTGAGATCAACGACAGGGTGTTCAATGTCGAACACAAATAACAGCTATGTTTGTCCAACAAAAGACGTGAAAGCACCTGTAAACTCACTGGACTACATGCTATTGAGCTTCCTAATAAGCTTCAGTTTGCAGTATACATCCCCCACATAATCATAACTCTCCTTCAGTTGTTCCCACCTTCAATGCTGGTCCTGTTTGGAGTTCCCCTTTGTTGATGAAGCACCGCAACTTGTCACAAAAAACTGCTGAAAAGACACCCCCGGCCTCTAAAGACCTCACAAACTCCTCAGCCTTCTCCACATTTCCCTGATTTTCCCAATATTCTACACAGGTACGTAAAGTCTCCTCGCTAGGGAAAAACTTAGGCGGGCAGATTGAGATTGCCTTGTTCAATGCTTCAATGGCTTTTGAAACCTGATCTTCATGGATATACCCACTTGCCAAATGACACCACGTAATGACAGAAGGAACACCTCCTTTTGGTAATCCTCTGTCAATGAGGGCCTCAGCCTTGCGTAGAACACCATTTTTACAATATGCGCCAATCAAAATGTTTGGAATTCGGAAGTCATAGGATAACCCCCGTGATTCCCATTCCTCAAATAGTTGTTCAACTCCTTCTATGTCATCAAATTTCATCAATGAATTCATTATGCTAATGTAACCCTTGTTATAAATTTGTTGATTCTGTTTGTACAGATCCCAAACTCGATGTAGCTCTTCCTTCTTTCCAGCCTGCGCGTAAAGTTTTAGTAATAAATCAAATGCAGCGTGCTTATTCTTGATTGTGGCAAGCATGCCCTCCAGTTTAGTCAGCATTGCCAGAGCTTTTTCCGCTTGCCCAACTTTGAGATACTTCTCAGCAATGATAGTATAAACATTCCAATCTAATGTGATCCGTTTATAAGATTCCAACATCATTGCTATTTTATCTATTCCACCAGAATCTCCAGCAGCAGCATATGCACTAAACCTGATCATGAGAGTGAACTGGTCAAAAATTATACCCTTCCCCTCCATTTCATTCATCATGTTGTCCATTTTCTCCCAATTTCCTGTTTGATAATACATGTTCATCATGAAATTGTAGCACAACGGTGTACGATTAAACCTCATATCCCTTACTTTTTGCATAATGGCCTCAGCTTTCTTTACAGACTTCTCACTGGTATAACAGTTGAGAAGAGATGAATAAATGTAAAAGCCTTTAAATTGCTGTGGGATGCTATCTAAATACTTTTCAACTTCTTCTAGACCTTTAGTTTTACAAATCAGTTGAATTCGCACTCCAATATCAGAAGGTTGGAGGGCGAAAAATCTTTTGTCCGTCATCCAGTAAGATACCTGTGGACAAATTTAGAAGATCACTCAGCATGCAGCATTGATTAAATCATCTCAGTATGAAATAAAAGTGGGCAGCTTGATCTGTCCGCCTTGGACCTCCTGACAGGTACACAAAATTTTGTTTCTTTCTACATCTTGCAAGGGTGGGAAACTACATCACTTATGATTCGATAAATATTCACATGACAACACAAAGTTAAAATTTGGTGGTTAATTATACCATTGGCATTTAAAACACATGGCCAAAACGGAGTAGCCCCATCAGTGCACAAATGCATGCACAGCTTTGATATGTATCAAGAACATACACCAGTATTTTCTTTTTGAAGAAATATTTATATTTCCAGGCTATTATTCTCGCCGTACAAGCATAATGAGAAGACTAGGAACCTACATAACGAAGACCTTGACTTAGGACCCTAGGAATCAATAGAAAAACATTTATTTCACAGCATCAACATGCATAAACAGACTAATGAAGCAAAGTGATGTATATACTCTACACTGGAGGCTCTCAGGGTATCACACCTAAACTATAGGAAAATCCTGAAAACAACCACAAGCACCACCTGGAAGATCCTATCAGGATTTCTACCAAAGTTTTTCTCTGGGACATCTCAGTAAGAAAACAACTCAAATAGGAAAGCTGTACAAAGGGTACAAACAACTACAAAATGAATAAATTAACAACACTTTTCAACCCCAAACAGGTTAACAATATAAATCCTCTGTATCCAATTTCATCTTATTGAGAGGATTCATCACAACTTAAACTACTGGAAAGAGGTGATTAGGCAGGACATGGAGCAGTTGCAGCTCACTGAGGACATGACCCTAGATAGGAAGATCTGGAGGACGCGAATCAGGATAGAAGATTAGTGATAGTTTGGGAAGTTGGGGTAGGGCAATACTGGGTGGGTGTACTTTTCTTGTTATGCCACATTGTTGCATGCCTTATTACGTATTTGTTTACTATTCTTTGTTTATTATCCTTTGTGGGTGGATTAGTTATGTCTTTTCATCTTTTCCCATGTTTTATTTCGGATTTAATTAGTATCTCGTGTCGTGAGCTGGGGTCTATCGGAAGCAGCCTCTCTACCTCATCGGAGGTAGTGGTATGGACTGCGTACATCTTACCCTCCCCAGACACTATGTGGGAATACACTGGGTTTGTTGTTGTTGTGTTATACGCATGGGTGGAGGTAGAAGACCAGATAGCTTTTGCTCATATAGTATATTTGTATTCAGAAATTCATTACATATGTACATAAGCTAAATTTAGAACATACTTATTACCACTTGATATCGTAATCTAGAACTCATAAAGTTGAAATCTTGACTCTACTTCTGTTATTTATGCTACCGGTACTTAGGACCAGCTATTCTAAGCAGAGTTAAAATGATTAAACTTGTTCCATAAGAAAATTGCATCAGGACCTTAATCAATAGAAATAATGGGATTTACCCTTTACCCATTTGTTTAAAAAAGACATAATATATAAATAGACACTCAAATTTGACCTCAGTTGGCAAGTGAATACTCTAACTTTTGAGTATGCACACCTAGACACCTCAACTTGTCTCCATGGGTCAGCTGAACCTTCAACTTACAAAGTGATCGTCATTCATCTAGACACCTTCAAAATTTATGTGTCATGTCAACCTCGAGTATTTACGGGACACAATGGGGATGAGTTAGAGTGTTTAGTTATAAGCTGAGACCAAGTTGAGGCGTCTAGATGTGCACTATCAAAGTTGAATTGCTTACTAGTCGATGCCAAGTTTGAGTGTCTTTTTATGTATTATGCCTTCAATGAAACATAAGAAATGATCTAATTCACACAAAATTGGCTCAAATTCATAGAACGAATGACAACTTAAATTACAACAGCATGACTAATAGCAGAGGCGGAGCTAGAGTGGCGGAGCTAGAGTACAATGTACATGAACCCTTTAACTTTTGCATAGACTTTGTATATACACAAAGAAATACACCAAATATTTATAAATATTTGTAAGTAAACTCAATTATTTTTGCATATTAACTTTCGATTGTGGCAAGAAACCCATAAACTTCAAATCTTGAGCCAATGTCTTACCAATACACAAGTGTAGATAAAAGTAATGTTATCTCAAAGGCATGTGTGTATTTTCTAAACTTCTTAATTATTTGATAATACTCTGAAGTTCTTCTTTAACCACATGTTTCCCTTCTTTGATCTATTGAAAAGTACAGGTACTGTACACTTTAGGTCACCTACAGGTGAAATTCTTCTGTACAATAAGTCTCCTTTAGTGGGTTTGTAAAGATAATTACTTGGGGCCGAAATGTAGAAACGGGATAACACATTTCTATGAAAAGATAATGAATTTGAAGTTCTTGAGATAGAGGACAAAAGCTTCATTTTTAGCAAATCAAGAAAATTTTATTACTTTTTTTCCAAACGAAATAGAGTTAATAACTCAAATGGTCACTCAACTTTGGACTTTTATCCCAGAAAGTCGCTCAACTTTGATATTTACTTCAAAAGTTACTCAACTTTCACATTTTTACTCAAAAATCACTCAAACTATTTAATCATTTTTTTAAATAACATTTGCTTATGTGGAATTATTATTTAAATACAAAATTCAGAAAAATAAAAAATTATCTCTTAATGACCGTTCTATCTTTATTCCCATAAATTAATTTTCCTTTCTCATTTTTCTTCTCCTTCTCACATATTGTAAATGATTCAACATTAAATATGCCTAATAAAATATTAAAATATCAAATTAAATTTAATAATAATCTAAGGATAAAAAATTATTAATATAAACTATATTAATACGATGAAATATAACTAAATAATACATAATTTAACTCATTTATTAATAAAAGTCACGTGTACGTAGTTATTACATACATATAGTGAATCCCTATAACGTAGGTATATTACTCATAATATTTAGCTATGGATAAAAAATCCCAAATCCATCATACATATAAGACACTTATAAACTATATTAATATAAACTATATTAAACGATGAAATATAACTAAATAATACGTAATTTAACTCATTTATTACTAAAAGTCTCGTGTACGTAGTTATTACATACATATAGTGAATTCCTATAACGTAGGTATGTTACTCATAATATTTAGTTATGGGTATAAAATCCCTAATCCATCATACATATAAGACATTTATAAAAAAGGGCATCTTTAGAGTGAAAATAGGAAAAGGGAGGGGGGGGGGGGGGGGGGGGGGGAGTGGTTTATTGTTGAGAGCGTCGCATTTATAATAAGCTATATAATGTGTAAATTTAAATTTAATTAGATTTCAATGCGAAAATCAATATCAGATGGAAGAAAAGAAGTTGAAACAAGGATTGAAAAGGTAGAGCAAAATAATTATAATTTTAATTCTTTGGTTACTGTTAAATTTTAATGTGACCCTTTGATATTTTATTAAACAAATTTAATGTTGAATCAATTACAATATGCGAGAAGGAGAAGAAAAATGAGAAAGAGGAGGGGAGATACTAAAACTATGGGAATAAGGATAAAAGGGTCATTAAGAGATAATTTTTTATTTTTTTGAATTTTACATTTAAATAATAATTCCACATAAGCAAATGTTATTTAAAAAAATGATTAAATAGTTTGAGTGACTTTCTGAGTGAAAATGTGAAAGTTGAGTGACTTTTGAAGTAAAGATTAAAGTTGAGTGACTTTTCGGGATAAAAGTTCAAAGTTGAGTGACCATCTGAGTTATTAACTCAACGAAATAACTATATAAAGTAGTAATAGTCAAATTTGGAGTTTCAAAGCATCATTAATAAGGTTAATTTAGCAAAATACGTATGTAACATCAGGGGCCAAGTAATATGAAATGGGTTGAGAATATATTACCTTGAGATCGTCGTATAAACTCATAAATAAATAAATTCTCCATCTTTACAAACTCAAAAGATATTAAATTTAATTATTATATTCATTTTTATTATTTAAACAAATATCACATTTAGTGTAATATTTAAACTCATTAAAGTGAGGTACACGCGCAAGGCGCGTACACCTAAACTAGTATAATATTAAAAGAGTGGATCACCTGAGAAATGTTATTTGAATTTTTTGCCCTTTATTAAAAGTCTTTGTTTTAGACAAAATCGTCTTTTCACTATTTTTGTCCTAATATTTAAAAGTTAAAAATTAATTAAATATATTTATGGTAAAACCTTTTCTTATTAGAAGTCATCAAAATTAGTGATTTTTCCTAATATTTATATGCTGAAAATTAATTAAATATATTTATGACAAAACCTTTCCTTATTAGAAGTCATCGGAATTAATGACAACTAATATTTTTTTCATTAGTTTAAGAATTTTAAATCAACTAAATTTTAAGAAGATTTGAAAAATCTAGAAATAAATATAAAAACATTAGAATGAGAAAAATTTAAGAAGTACTAGATATTAAAAGTTTTAAGTACGTAATAAAAATGTAATCAATGATTTTTGTAAAAAATTAACTTTAAAAATAAGGAAAGATTTTAAATATAGCAACAACAAAAAAATCGTACCTCAAATATAATTCAAATTTATGGATATCTCTTAGCCTCTGGTAGCAAGAGAAAGAGGTACTGCATGAAAAACGCAAAAGTAATGATAGATCAACTATTTGAAACTTCTGGTGGTAAAATATATGTGTGCTTAAACTAAAATAAATGCTTATATTTTATTAGTATTATATTAAAATGTGAAAGATTTTTAAAAAGTGAGTTGGGGCTTTGAGCTGTAGGTGATAAAAAAATTTAAAAATAAGGTGTAGAGGACTCAAGTCTTAATAATTGAGTGTAAGTGACAATTACTTTATTATGGATAAAGAAAGTTGGAAAAGTTTGAAAATAACTCACAAATTTTTGAATTTACACTTTGATCCAAATGTTAGTTAATATAACAGAAAACGAAAGGAAAAAAATATGTGTTTCTCTCTTTTCTCATCTATTATTGTTTTCTTTCTCTTCACGATTATTGTTGTTCATTGTTGCTGCTATTTTATTCATCATCTTCTACTTCATTATCATCTTCATCTTCTTCTTGTCGACCATTGTTGTTTTTGTTTTTACCATTACTGCTGCTACTTGACCAATTTTTTAGGTGAAATTTTATTTCGTACATTACTTTTCACTTCGGCATTACTTGATAGGTGACTTTGGTAAGTAAAATTTTGATCTTTAGTCGAATTTGTCATCTGGGTACACATCTACTGCTGTTTTTTCCCAACAATGGATAGAACCCGATAATAAATCCAACATAAGAGCCTACAATTTAAATAGATCACTCATCTGTTGCAGCAGATGAGTAATTTATTGCAACGGAAGACTCATGTGTTGGATTCATATTTATGGTTCTATAGTGCCCGTAATATGAGTCGAACAGATGGGTAATTTGTTGCAACAGAAGAGTTATCTGTTGTAACAGACTAGTTATCTGTTGCAACAAACTTATTATCTGTTGCATCAGACTGATTATCTGTTGCAACAGACTATTTATCTATTGCAGAAGATTAGTAATCTGTTTAGAACAACACAAATCAGCTCCTACCACAAACCCAACAGATAACCAATATGTTTCAACTCTTGTTATTGCTACTGGGTTCAAAATTATTCCTTACGTCTAATCGTCGACATGTTTGTCGAAAAAATAATAGACAGAATGAAAATTAAATATGAATTAAGACATCAAAGCCGATCAAACATAATTTTTTTATTAAAAAAAATAAATAAAAATACATAGACTAAAAGAAAAAATAATCTAGTTATTATTATTATTATTATTATTATTGTTGTTGTTGTTGTTGTTGTTATTATTATTGTTGTTGTTGTTGTCAGCTGGCCAATCTTCAACTGGCAGCAGCAGGGCCCTCCTCAGCCTGCGGATATCCCAGAGCATCCTTGCTCTCACTGCTCCCAACTTCCACTGCAGGTCATGAACCTGCATCCGAAATTCATTCACGGTGTCTTGCAGAAAAGCAATGTCCCACACTGGATCTTCCATATCTAGCACGCACATGAATTGACAAAAAACGTAAAAACAAAAGTAAAGAAAAGAATCCGAATGTAATACAACGTATACTACAAATTGGGTATATTTACACACAAAGCAAGAAAAAAACTTACCTGAGTCAGGGAAGAGAAAGTAATGAAAGGTGTAATATGAAAGACAAGATGTAATAAATAAATAAAGTGTAGTAGAACGAACGATTAGGTAAGGAGAGACCTATTTATAGAGGATTGAATTTGAACGAGTTAGGCAAAAAGGTGCGACTGTTCACCTCCATTTATTAATTACATTTTTTAATACTATGAAAAGTTATGACTTAATTAAATTAAGCAATATTGTGATAAGTCATGACTTTTCAGCTTATTATTATTAGTTAGTTCTTTTCAAGAACAGTTTTTATTGAGTTGTGACAACAGATAACTCATCTGTGACAACAGATATATCATCTGTGACAATAGATATATCATTTGTTGCAACAAATAGACAACCTGTTGCATCAGATAATCTATCTGTTGCAACATATAATCTATCATTTTTTTTTAATAATCATCATATCATTAATCCCAAATTGATGACTTTTTTATTATATAAATTAAAAAAACAGATCCAAAAATAAAAATGACGAAAAGTCACTACTTGTCGCCTGTTTAATATTAACATCAATTATTCAAATTAAATAATTATTTTTTTACCGTTATAAATTTTGTTTATCATTTATTTTCTTATTATTTTCTGTGAAAATAAATGACTTAATTAAATCAAGCTGGTGAGTTTTTTATTATTGTGACAAGTCATGACTTTTCAGCTTATTATTATTAATTAGTTCTTAAATTTAAATAACCTTTTTCTCAATTTAAAAATTGAAGACACCTTTTCAATAACCGTTTCTTTAATAAAATAATAACCATTTTTTATTGAGTAGTGGCAACAGATTGTATATCTGTTGCATCAGATAACCTATCTGTTGCAACAAATATACCATCTGTTGCAACAATTCGACCATCTGTTTTAGTAGCTTTTTTTATTTCTTCTAACAACTGATTCATCAGTCGCAACAGATGGAGAATTTGATGCATCAGTAACATTTTTGAATGTGTTTAGACAAAAAGTCACGACTGTTCACCTTTTTTTTAACAATCATCATATAACTTAATTAATCCAATGTTTGGCTTTTTTATTAAATAAATAATTTTAAAAAATAGATTTAAAAATAAAAATGGTGAAAAGTCACGATCAGTTATTAAAATTAAATAACCGTTCTTTTACGGTTATAAATTGTGTTTATAATTTATTTTCTTATTATTTATTTATGAACCGTTTTTCATATTAAATAATAAAAAATTCATGACTTTTCACCATCTCAGTAACAACAATAACCCTTTTTTTATTAATAACCGTCTGTTGCAACATATGATCCATCTGTCGCATCAGATTAACCATCTGTTGCAACATATGGTTCATCAATTGCCACAAATGCTCAATCCCTACTTTCAATCGTCGACATGTTGAGAATAAGGAATAGACAAAATAAAAATTAAATATTAAATAAGAACTAAAAATTTAAAGTCGACCAAACATAGATTTTTGAATCCATTATATACAAATATATACAATAAAAAATATACCCTTGGGTAGATCCGATATAAAAAAAAATAAAATAAATACACTAAAAGAAAGAACATAGCCTATTTATTACTACTAATATTATTGTTATCATTATTATTAGTAGTATTAGTATTATTGTCAATCGGTCAATCGTCATCCGGCAGCAACAAGACCCTCCTCAGCCTTGCTCTGAAGTCCCCTTACTCCATCCGGAGTTCATGAATCTGCCTTTCAAGTTCCCACAAGGACTCGAGATGAATCACCTTGTACAAATCTAGATCAGGCATATCTAAAAGTGGAGTAGAATGAACGAGTAAGGAGGAACGTATTTATACAGGATTGAATTCGAATGGATTAGTCAAAAAGCCAGGACTGTTCTCCACTTTTTAAATAAAACTGATGACTTTTAAAGCTTATGTAAATTAAAAAACGGATCTAAATACAACATTTTATCTTTATTGTATTTAGGAAAGAAAAGAAAATTGCTTTAAAATGAATCTAGCAGATGGGTAATTGTTGCAAGATATATCCCATTTGTTTGTTAATTTACAACATATTCACAATTTGTTGCAACAGATGGATATATATCTATTTGATTTTTCTAACAAATAAGTCATATGTTGCAATAGATTAATCATCTGTCGTAACAAATGTCTATAATTGTTTGATAATTCAAATGGATGTAGCTTCTGTTGCAACAGGTTAGTCATCTGTTTATTTAGTTTAAGCCATAGATGGGCTAGGAAGAATAAGGTGAGTGCAGATGGATGAATCCACTATCATGTGTGAGAGTTAAGTATTACTAATAAGGTTATTGGGACAACACACACAAAGTTCACTGTTTTTGTGAATGTAGTTTTTAACCGATTAGGCATTGATCATTCAAACAAGATCCTACATTATACAATTAAGTTTTATAGGTTCGAATTGATAAGGCTGAGGGCCCCATGAAGATTGTGTTGATACCCTATTATGAATTACTGACGATTGTTGTTCATGTTTATGTGTGTCAAGTTTTAAGAAGGGATTAATATTTGGTGTCATTATAGAGATCCAATAGCGATTTTACTTAAACTTTAAGTGTGCATTGGACTCTGAGAAGGCCTTCAAATCCTTGCACTGCATCAAACAAGAATGGAAAACCAATAGAAATCTCCCCGGCCTAAATTTATATGAAAAGGTTGTTCTAGAAGATGATTATACGCCAGAAGGAGCCGAATGAGAACGCCTACAAGGGAAAGAGGAGTTGATGAAAGACTATATCATTTGAGAGCTAATTGAAGTGGAAACATAGGGTAGCAAGGAACTTCTAGCGAATCTCGCCGATGAAACTGAATTAAAACATAAGAAATTTGAATCAAGTGCAAATATGAAAGTGTATCCAGTAATGAAAATTCGTTTGTTGTTTCTCTGAAAGAAAAATAATGCAGATGGACACTTTGCTAGGGAATTGCGACTAGGTAGTGTGGTCGGGATGATCACCTATATATATAATAGCAGAACACTAAGAAAGCAACTTTATGGGCATCGAGGGTTGAAATAATGTACAGTAAGTCGAGAAAAATTATGCCAATAACAGTTACAGTTAAATTAAGGAATCTAAGCGAAGACGACAATTTCTAGATTTTAAATTACTTCCCATGCCTTCTTGTTTGTGGTTCCGATTAGGTCCACTGCTATTGACCTGATCGGAACCACAAATAAGATCGAAAGGCAGATTGAGTATCATTGTTTCCTTAGCAATATGGATTAATTGATTGTGTTTTCTTGCCTTAGCATGCTTTCAACATATCTTGGAGAAGATCAGAGGCTTGTTGTAGTATGTGAATCCCGATATTTTTAAGCTTGCCTCCAACTTGCTGATTCAGTATTCAACCTGGTCGTTGTCGTCTTTAAGGTCATTATAGAGTTCCTAGTCTTTTGTGAGCTCATCAATAAGGAACACTTTCTTCGAAGTTGTGGCATTGTAAAAGGCCTTCAGAAAGTTTTCAGAACACTTTCTTCAATAGGCTTAAATTATACATGGAGGGTTTGCTATGTTGTTTTAGGTCAAAATGTATTGATGCACACTTAAGAAGTGGTCTCAATAGTTGAACAACTCACTTTTATCGAGCGTTGTTCAATGTAACTTTCTCAAAAAACCTTCAAAGGATTTGATAGATTAATTAGCCTAGAATTACATAACATTTGATCTTGATTCCACTAATCCTATCAAACGTTACGTAACTCTAGACTCATTAACCTATTAAAATATTTGCCCGAGTTAGTGCACAAATCAAACGAGCTAAATATTTTAGCTTTTTTATGATCACTCTTCTTAGTAGAAAAGTTAGGAGATTAAGCTCGTTTGATTTGTGCACTTATTCGGGCAAAGGTTTTGATGGGGTAATGAGCCTGGAGTTACGTAACGTTTGATAGGATTAGTGAAATCAGTTTAGATCAAACATTACGTAATTCCAGGCTAATTGACCTATCAAATCCTTTAAAGGTTTATTGAGCAAGTTGCATTGAACAACACTCGATAAAAGTGAGTTGTTCAAATGTTGGGACCACTGCTTGAGTGTGCATCAACACATTTTGACCTAAAACAAATATCGCGAACCCTCCATGTATCTTTTAAGCCTTCTGAAGAAAGTGTTTGGGAAGCCTTCTGAAGGCTTTTTACAATGCCACAACTTTGAAGAAAGTGTTTCTCATTGACTAGCTCACAAAAGATCAGGAACTCTATACCAACCTTAAGGACTTTAACGACAAGCTTGAATACCGAATCAGCAAGCTGGAGGCGAACTTTAAAATTATCGAGATTCACATACTACAACAAGCCTATGATCTTCTCCAAGATATGTTGAAAGCATGTTAAAGATAGAAAACATAATCAATTATATACATATTGCTAAGGAAATAATAATACTCAATCTACCTTTCAATCTTGTTTGTAGTTCCGATCAGGTCAATAGCAGTAGACCTAATCGAAACCACAAACAAAAAGGCATGGGATGTAATTTAAAATTCAAAAATTATTGTCTTTGCTTAGATTCCTTATTTTAACTACAGCTGTTATTAGCATAAGTTTTCTCGACTTACTGTACATTATTTCAACCCTCGGTGTCCGTAAAGCTGCTTTCTTAGTGTTCTACTATTTTCTGTATAAGAGACCATCTCGACCACGCTACCTAGTCGTAGCTCCCTAGCAAAGATACCATCTGAACTATTTTTCTTTCAGAGAAACAATAAATGGATTTTTCATTACTGGATACACTTTCATATTTGCACTTGATTCAGATCTCTCATGTTCTAAGTTAGTTTCATAAGCTAGACTCACTAAAAGTTCTTTTCTACCCTATGTTTCCTCTTCAATTAGCTCTCAGATGATATAGTCTTTCATCAACCCCCCATTTTCCCTCGCAGGCATTCTCCTACCACACCTTCTGGAATATAATTATCACCTGGAGTAACCCAACCATATAAACTTGGGCTAGGGCAATAACTATATTAATTTTCGTTCTTGGTTAAAGTAGTGGAAGGCTTCGAAGGCCCTCTCAGAGTCTAATGCACCCTAAAAGTTAGTCTAATCATTATTGAATCTCTTTACAATGCCACCTAAAATTGATCCCTTCACAATGCTTGACGCATAAACATGAGCAACAATCAATATTAAATCTTAACAAGGTATCAGAACCATATTCATGCTCCCTCAGTCTTATCAGTTCGGACTTATCAAACTTAACTGTAAAATTATAGATATCTTGTTTGAATAATCAATGACTAATCAGTAAAAATAGAATTCACAAAATCAGTATACTCTATGTGTGTTTTCATGATAACATTATCAGTAATACATACCTCCCACATATGAAGTAGTTCCATCTGCAAGCAACTTATTCCTCCGAACCTATATTTACTGTAGCCTCTTATGTTGGTCGGGCAAAAGTTGATCAACTTTCAGTTCCTTAGAGGAAAAAATTGAAGAGAAGAACAGAAAGAATATTATCCATCTGTTGCAATAGATGTGTAGCCTATTGCAATAGACGTGGAGTCTATTGCAAAAGATATGGAGTTTGTTGCAACAGATGTAGAGTCTGTTGCAACAAATATGGAGTTTCTTAGAATACATCAAACCAACCTTACTAGTGGTTTGATTTGTTCCAATAGTTGCTCCGTCTGTTGCAACATCAACAACAACATAGACTACAAAGAAACAACATCAACAACAAAGAAATAATATCATTTATTCCAACACCATCAACAATAACATCAACAATAAAGAAGCAATATCCTTTGTTCTAACACCATCAACAATAACACACTACAAGTTCCAACAATACTAACCCCACCAACAACATTAATAACAATATCAACAACAAAGAAACAAACAAAACACATATAAAAAAATGATACTGCCAACAAGGCTTTTAAACTTCTCCCAACAAATAACTTTTTTCGCATATTGTAATAAAAATGACGATTCATTCATTCAAGACTTAAAAATTCCTTCAATTTTTTAAAATAAATATGATATGGGTAAATGGTAATTAAATAAAAAATAGATGTAAATAACTTACAAAGAAAAAAACGAGAATAAAAGAGCAATAGTGAACCACACCTACATTGTCAAAAGCAAGGGAATCATAACAATAATTTCAGTTGAGGAAAGATATAGATCGATTTAGATTCAAAAGGATCTTTATGAGAAAGAGGAGAGAAAAAAAGAAACAACTGTGATAACCCTAAAGAGGAGAGAAAGAAAAAGACGAGAGATGAATAAATTTAGGGCTGAAGGAGAGATAATTATAGATATGGGTTTAAATATTCATTAATATTCACTAATAACTTGAGGGGAACGAGGAAAACAGTGACATTGAAAAGACAAGACTAGACTACTCAATGAGATTTTTGAGTAATTCAAGAAATATTTTTTACCGCCTTTAGTAGTACGATTTTACCATCTTTCTTCTTCTTTCGGACAGAAGATTGCTTACAAATTAAAAAAAACAATTCAAACAGATATGTAATCTGTTGCAACAGATATAAATATCTATTTGAAAATTTTCAACAGCTCAGTCATTTGTCAAAACATATGCAAATGTCTATTTGACAATTAAATCAAATATGTCATCTATTGCAATAGATATCAATATCTGTTTGAAATTTTTCAACAGCTCAGTCATCTGTCAAAATAGATGCAAATGTCTATTTGATAATTAAATCAGCTATGTCATCTGTTGCAACAAATGTTAATATCTGTTTGAAAATTTCCAATAGCTCAGTCGTCTGTTGCAATAAATTTATTTGCAACACATAGGGTGAACTACAAATTCAGTTAAGTCTTTGCAATTGTATAATGTTAGTATTGCGTTCCTATCGAACCGAGTTGGAGTCTTCGATCGATCACTCTGAGTCAAAATATTTTGTATTACTCCTTTCGTCCCAAATTATGTGTCATCATTTCCTTTTTAATCCGTCCCAAAATAAGTATCGCCTTTCCTTATTTGGCAACTTTTTAAAGACACAATTACCCTTTTACCCTTATTGGTCCCACTTAATTAAAAAAATAAATATTGGCACATTTTTTGATAAAGGATAATTTGGTAAACCTTACTAAGTCTTTCCTTATTTCTTAAACTCCGTGCCCGGTCAAATGGCGACACATAAAATGGGACGGAGGGAGTAACTTATTATTGAGGTAATACCTAAATTAATTTATATAGAACTAGGGATAAGTACATTAGGGTGAACTACAACTTTAACTGATTCTTTGCGATTGCATGATATTGGTATTGCATTCCTATCGACTCGAGTCGGAGTCGTCGATCAATCACTCTGAGTTAAAATATTTCGTATTAACTTATTATTGAGGTAATACCTAAATTGATTCAGATAGAACTAGGGATGAGTACATTAGGGTGAACTACGACTTTAATTAAGTCTTTATGATTGCATGATGTTGGTATTGCGTTCCTACCGACCTGTGTTAGAGTCATTGATCGATCACTCTGAGTTGAAAAATTTCATATTAACTTATTATTGAGGTAATACCTAAATTAATTTAGATATAACTAGGGATGAGTACATTAGGGTGAACTACAACTTTAATTGAGTCTTTGCGATTGCATGATGTTGGTATTGCGTTCCTACCGACCCGAGTTGGAGTCATTGATCGATCACTCTGAGTCAAAATATTTTGTATTAACTTATTATTAAGGTAATACTTAAATTGATTTAGATAGAACTTGGGATGGGTACATTAGGGTGAACTACAACTTCAATTGAGTTTTTGAGATTGTATGATATTGGTATTGCATTTCTACCAACCGAATTTGGAGTTGTCGATCGGTCACTCTGAATCGAAACATTTCGTATTAACTTATTATTAAGCTAATACCTAAATTAATTTAGATAGAACTAGGGATGAGTACATAGGGTGAACTACAAATTTAATTGAGTCGTTGCGATTGCATGATGTTGGTACTGCGTTCCTCCCGACCCGAGTTGGAGTCGTCAACCACTTTGCGTTGAAACATTATGTATTAAGTTTTTATTGAGCTAATACCTAAATTGATTTAGATAGAACTAGGGATGAGTACATAGGATGAAGTACAACTTCAATTGAGTCTTTACGATTGCATGATATTGGTATTGCGTTCCTCCCGACCCAAGTCGTTGATCGATCACTCTACGTTGAAATATTTCGAATTAACTTATTATTGAGCTAATACCTAAATTGATTTAGATAGAACTAGGGATGAGTACATAGGGTGAAGTATAACTTCAATCGTCGATCGATCACTCTGAGTTGAAACGTTTCATATATTTTAAAATTTTAAAAAATAATTACGATCAATTCAGACCAAATTAATTGTCACGCCCCAAAATCCCATCGGGCCGGACTAGCACCCGAAGCCGAGAAGGTCCGGGAGAACCCGTTCAAATACCTGTACTTTCACTTACATGTCACCAAAAATTTGGACAGCACTTCGTTGCATATAGAAAGGTCTAATTACCTGTATCAGTACAACACGCACAAATATATATATATATATATATATATAATACTTGGCCGTCGGGGCTACCACATATACAAATATAACATCACTATATAAACTCCCATGACTTTACCCTTCCTTATGTCTACAAAGCCTCTAGGATATACATGACATAACTAGGGTCGGGACAAACCCCCGCCCACACATGACTCCTGTACAATAACAAAACATAAGGAACCGACTCGGAAAGCTCCGAAGCAAACTGGAGCTCACCAACAATAGCTGTATGACCTGGCTCCTATCTATGCTGTGAATGAGCTAAAGCACCTGTGCCTGCAACATGAAATGCAGGTCCCCCATGAGGGACGTCAGTATGAAATATGTACTGAGTATGTAAAGCTGTAAATAATCATATGTGATATAGGGGATCAAGAAAATCAGACGTAAGTGAATAAATCATAATAGAAGTGAACCACACTTCATAAACACTTTTAGGATCATGTACATTATCATTAATCTAAATTGGGTTCTTGAATTCAAACATATTTGTGGAACGGTATACATTCGTTCATTTCATTCTTTACAATTATCATTCGCCATTACATCCTCCTCCCGAACCTCCAACCACCTAACAATAATCAATATTGTATCGTACTGTGACCATTAGGCTGCCCCCAGTACATATCAACTGGGATCGACCCATGCTAGGCTTATGCCCCTGGGATACCACCCATAAACGCATAAATAGGGATCAACCCATGCTAGGCTTATGCCCCTGGGATACCACCCACACGTATATCAAGTAACACACATAAGAGATCTTTCCAATAACTTAGTTCAAAAGCTTTTGAGATTATTACATTAGTGTTCATGCCAATATAGTACCTTTGGAACAACCATACATCAATAGGAATCAAGTAATAGACCTTCTATACAATAACAATGTCATAAAGACTCATTGGTACATCAACAATGTGTTTCAGAATCATCAATATCACAATAATGATATAGGAGCCTTTTGGTATATCAATGAAACATTTTGACACTTTATAGAATGGAAACAACTTCGTTGGTAATGTAGAACAATACATGTTTTTGGACAACCTCGGAATCTTACTTGACGGAACATTGGTGTTTTCATGCCAAAGAACATCGTTAGAGTTTGCTTTACATACCTCGTTGTAGATTCGGATATCAATTCAACACAACTTCCCGCCTTTACAAATCACTTATCTACAATGAAATGTTTGGCATCTAGTATTAGCAACCCAACACCACAATTCTCTTCCATAATTCCATACAACCAATATTTGCAAAACATTCCAAAAACCAACTTGAACAATAGGTTTATGTGTATATATATATATATATATATATATATAATCATCATTTCAATACCACATCATAAATACCACATCATCACACCAAATCCCTTCACAATTCAACATAATCCAACATCATTTCCCAATCATCTTTCAACAAAAATCACATAACATACTTCTTATGCTCACATGCATATATATATATACATATCCATATAAATAACACCAACATAATTTACATCCTTACCATAAAATGACCCTTTTGATTTCAAAGTCCTGTTGGCACAAATAAGGTGTGCTTCTCGAAGCCCTCGAGATGGTGAACACAACTACGGAATCAATTTGGATTTTCTACGGTTGAATCACAAGATAATTGGAGTTGAAATTAGGCTAGGATTTCTTATTTTCAATAATTTGATGATAATTGATGGATATGAGACTAATTATATGTATATAATGACCAATTTTCGTCCATGAGGTGATGGAAAATGACCATATTGCCCTTAAAAATTTAAGTAAATCCGAATCTGTCCATGGTGGACTGTTTTGACAGGCTAAAGTAAATCGGCCATAACTCTTTGCTCCGATATCGGATTTGGGTGAAATTGATATCGTTGGATAGATAATTCAAAGGGATTTCATTTCATATAAAGTAGGCCACCCAGTTCGTCCTATACAAGGAGTTATGATCGTTTGAAGTTGACCCTAAAAATCTGTTTTGAGAGGCTGAAGTAAAACGAGTATAACTCCTTACTCAGATGTTGGATTTGGATGAAACCAATTGAGTTGGAAAGATGACTCAAAGATATTTCTTTTGATAGGTCGCATCTCTCCCAGTTCATTATATTGAGGGAGTTATGATCGTTCGAAGTTGACCCAAAAAAACTGGCAGGCCTCAGTAGTTTGTGTGCAAGAAATTTTCCTGCACATTTACTGTTCACAACATCCCGGCCAACGTTTTATAGTTTCGAACGTGCTCGATTATATCCGAAACTTATCCGTTTTTGGAAATCTTTATATCGTTGGAAAGCTTATTCAATAACCTTCGTATGGAACCATCGACGGACAAATTCCGGTATAAATAAAATAAAAAACTAATTCCATATAAATAAGACCAATACACGTACTTGAATACGCCAATACATGTACTTGAATACGGGGTGTTACATTAATATTTTCAAAACTTGTCATTCTTTTCCAAAATACGAATCAGACCATACAAATAATCCATTTGGGGGAAAAACTTTTCATAATTTTAAATCTTGATTTTCTTGCTCTTTTCTCTCTTTCAACTATACATACAACAAATACTCAATAAATTGCTCTACCTTTCACAATAAATCAATTTTCTTCCCATTTTTTACCACATAGGTATTATTTTCGACTCTATTCTTGCTTGTATCCGCCGGTTTTTCTATCTTTATAGGTAACAAAGTTCGAGAAGAGTTTTATATTTATTATTTTTTCTAAAAATTAGAGCTTAGTTAATGATGAAAAAGAAAACTTTTAGTTGTATTATCTTTGAGAATAGGTAAACAATTTTGAGTTTTGATGTTAAAAACATAGGAAGAACCTAAGAAAAGTCTAGTTTTTGTCGCAGTGTTTTGTTGAATGTTGTAGTATTGTTGGATGGTGTTTGTGGTGTTGTTGGTGGCTGTTATTGGTGGTGTCGGTATTGGTGATCTTGGTGCTGGTGTAGGTAGTCATAGTGGTGGTGGTGGCGGTTTTGGCGGCCTTGGTGCGGGTATTGGTGTCATTGGTAGTGGTGTTGGTATTGGTCTTGTTTGTCCATCTGTTGCAACAGATGGAACATCTGTTGGGAGATATTAAAAAGTGTTCAAATAGATTCCCCATCTGTTCCAACTGATGGGTTATCCGTTAGAGTAGTTATTTGTAATGTGGCATATAATAATTTATTGAAATTTGTCTTAGCTTTTAAAAAAAATGATGCAAACATCAAACGTAATGTATTTTTTTGTTTTTCTATTGCTTGTAGTTAAAAGATGTCTCCCAAACTAAAAAAAACTGAAAGTGGATCAACTTATGACCACCCAACAAAAAAGGCTAGAGTACAGATAGATTTGGAGGAACTTCCTAAACAATCTCAGTCAGGGAAAAATGAGGCTGAGAAAAGTTATGAAAAAGATGGTGGAGAAGGGTATATAGAGACAGGTGTGAAAAATAAAAGTGAGGAGGAAAAAGAAGATAAACAAGATGATAATACCTCACCAATGAGGCCTGAAATAAGATTGAAATCCCAGCATGAGGCTGTCAAAACTATTAGTATTGACAGGTTTCAAGTTGCGATGTTGATAGATATAACGCCCCGATTTTTTAGAACCGGAATGCCACACGGTGCTCATGATCCCGAAGAACCACAAGCTAACCCTCTTCTGATATCTATACCTGAGCACTGCATAATATAATAAAATAAATACAGAAACTGGCGAAAACTTGCCATAAGGTTCAAACGTCTAAAATACTCAAAAATGAAAACTAAATACTAATATATCTGTCTGAAAAAACCTCTAACTGTCTGAACTGTGGAGTTGATGGGACATGTCCCCAACTAACTCCGTCTACTAAAAATAAACTGAATCTAATAAAGTACTGAAATAAGAAACATCCCAGGATGATTAGGACTCACTGCTACGTCTACTGCTGCTGACCGAGTTTGGACTGCTAAGGGTACTCTGGATCTCATGCTTCTGAATCTATGACGTCAAATAAAACACCATAGCGCAAATACGTCAGTACATTCGAATGTACTGAGTATGTAAATGGGGTAAAGCTGAATGCAAGGGCTTATGCATGAACACAACTTAACTGAATGATATGCAAAAGCTAGATTAGCATATATAAAGAATCTATAACTACTTAACATACTGAGCATACTGGGACTGAATTTGAAACTGATACCCGTACTTATTAATACTGATAAACTGGATGACTGAGTCTACTGATAATGGATATCGACTGGCTGAATCTAAGATCAAACCTATCTAGCGAGATGACTTCTAGATCTTCTGATAATGATTAAGATTTACTAAGCTTGAGATCAAGCCTAACTGACGGGTGATCTATGTAACTGATAATGAGAATACTCAACTGAATTTGAGACTGAGATCAAGCCTACCTGACGGGTAATCTCGGTAAGTATTAATACTGAATAACTTTGTGTGAGACCAGGACTATCTAACGGGTGGTCCATGAATTACTGAAACTATTTGAGTTCCTTACTGAGATAGATGACTATATCTGACAGTCCTAATTTTTTAGTTCTACTCTGAAGAGTGATGCTGCAACTGCAACTATGGGAGTTCTCACTTAACCGACATGCCCCGAGTCTAAACTAGTGGGGTCCAACCTGTAACCCCAGCTGGAAGGGTGTCAATACTATGCTACGGTTAAAGACCTCTCTGGTCAAGCCTATCTAATGGGTGACCCTCAAGAGAAAGTCAGCCTAAGGCTATGTGGACTCCTGCAGGTAGTCAAGCCTTTATCTGATGGGTGACTTCTCATCTTGCGCTGGCTATATAGCTCTAAAGTACAGGTATGCTGCTAACGACTCTGCCTCTCTAACGGGGAAACCGCCATCCTGCACTCGCTCGATGCTAGTTCCTACTCCCAATTGAAAGACTCTAAATTGATCCTAAACTGAACTTAGACTAAGCTAAATATTGTTACTAATTATCTTAATTGACTGATCTGACTGAGTTCACTTGGTTCCGTTATTTGACAAAATACGTCTGAATTTTACTTTCTGTCTGAATACTATAGAGTTCTATAACTCACTAATCTTTACTGAAATCTGATCCGAATACTGAATACTACTGAGATCTGAACTGAGTGATAAGCTTGAATAGACTGAATACTGAGGTTTACTGAATTTTCTTATCGTTTGTACTGACTGAACTCTACTAATCATAGCACGACTGAGATTCTCTTAAACTGACTCGGCTCTAGGTACACAACTATATTTTTTCAGGTACAAGTACCCCCAAGACTCAATGGAAGGAGACAGACAAACATGACTTCTTGGATATATAACCAACATCCACATCACAACAATAATATATCACATCAACATTATAACAGTAGTCTATCATTCGCAACATCATCAAGGAAGTATCATTTCAAGCACTTGAGAACATTCAACATGTAAATTGTATATAGAGGTATTCTATTATCTCATGAATTATTCAACAATAAAAATCCACATGAATAGGAAGCACATGCAACATACTATTCTTTATTCATCTTGGTGTTACAATATATATTAGACATGCATTACTTGTCACAAAGTTGAGGGTTTATACCTAATATGCCACAATGGTACTATTTTCTTCATATAAGCATTCTACCCAACATATGGGAGGCACACTTTGGTCATACAATAATTCATTACCCCTAATTAACATGATTACATAATTTAACATGCTTCTTGAAGAGGCTTTGTCACGAATATCACATAATCAACACATACTAGGGCCAAAGTTTGCATCTTTGCAATCAAGACATGAATTAAAACTCAATATCGACATGAACTTCATCCTCAATTCACATATATCATAAAATCTCATGAAAACATAAACTTAAGAATTTTATAAAGGGTTCTTGAACTTCTTGGGTGGAAGAAACCCAAGAATCAACACTTCCATACCTTAGTTTCTTGATTTGGAGAGACTTGACAGAGGAATTCTTGAGTTCTTGAACCTTTGGGTTGAAACCCTAGGTCGTTCCTAAGAGAAAATTGAGAGAAAACCTTATAATTTGGGTTGAATGAGGCTGAATCTTGAAAGAGATCTAATGTTTCTTTAAGGTTTTTGAAGAAATCCTTAGGCTTGTTCTTGATTTTTCTTGACTAGGGTTTAACCCCTTTGGAAGATAATGTTCTTGTTCTTGAGGAGATGATCTTGAGAGAAAACCCTAATCTTGTGGTTGAGAGTGTATGAGAGAATTTTTGAGATGTTTAACTGAAGAAAAATAGGAGAAAGTTACATCCCTTGAGGTTTATAAGTCATGGGAGGTGAAGGAAAAGACTAAAATACCCTTACGAAACCACTTCCCAATTGCTGAAAATCTTAGTTGACGACCAAGGCTACAATGTCGTCAAATTTGTGATAATTCATCATAAATTTCGTCACTTGGGAGCTGGTTTCTGCCTAAGGCTGACGACGTTTGTGATAATTCATCACACTTGTGATAAGTTATCACGAATGTCGTCACTCAGTTTTCCAGGCTGATATGCTGGAGTAAAATAGGTATAACTTTTTGCTCCGATATCGGATTTGGGAAAAATTAGTATAGTTGGAAATATAATTCAAAGAGCTTTCATTTGACATATAGTAGGTCCTCTAATTCTATATACACAAGGAGTTATGGTTGATTGAAGTTGACCCAAGTTTTGACGCTCACTAAAACTTGAACGATATGAAAGCTTTCAACTTGTCTTAAAGTTAGGGAACCTCTATGATCTTAATTCATGATCAAATAGATTCCCACACTACATAATTGATTAACACACTAAATTTACATAGGATTTGAGGCTTTTGGAACATCTATGCATATGAATAACAGATTTCATTCTAGTCCAAAATGTGGGGTGTTACAATAGATGACCTTGCAAAACCAATTGGTGATCTTGTACTTAAATGTCAGTTTGAAAAACCTTTTGATAAATTTAGAAATATTATGAAGAATGAAAACATACACAGACTTTTTAAGAAGAGTTTTTTTGGACACTTTCTTAAGCTACCTGAGGACCATACTAACCGTTTCCAATGAGCATGGTATATGGTCTTATCAATCGCAGGATCAAGTACATGGGGGATGATAAAGAATCGAAGAAGGGCGAAAAATAGATGGATGAAATCTAGATCAACTACTATGGCATGCCGGTTTGTTTTGGCTTGAAAGAGTTTGTCATAGTGACGGGCTTCAAATGTGATCGTCTAGAAAAACCTCTTATCGAGGAAACCCCCCTGACAGGTCCAAGGCAAGCAGGACATCCAAACCACCACCATCAAATAGACAAAAGGCATTGTCTAAGCAACCACCCACCAAAACGAATAAATGCAAGGAAAAATAGATGGGTTGTTAGACATTACTGGACGTAGCTACAAAGTGGTGAATTTGATAGAAGATCTCAAGTATAAAACCATACCAAAGCAGTACATGTAGCAATTGTGCTTAGTTTGGTTTTCCCATGCCGTTATATTGGCAAGAGACATTAACAAAGTCATAAAAGATGATTTGTTAAAGCTTGCAGATGATTTTGAGAAATTCAACAATTATCCTTGGGGATATGATAGCTACTACTTGACTATCAAATATTTACTGACAAAGCTATCCCCAAAGACGATCACATTATACGGCTTTCCTTGGGCTTTCATGGTAAATTTAATCACTATTTGTTTACTTATCCATTAATTTATATTGAATAATTATTATAATTTTTTTTGCTTGCTTCCTGTTTACATATTTTAGGCTTGGGCATTTGAAGACATTCCTCCCCTCCGAAAGCAGGTCAAGGATTACCCAGACGGGCTTTCTCGTCTATGGATCCTTAGGTGGTTGGCTGCAAAAAGTAACACAAGAATTAAAGAGGTTGATCTCTTTAAACCTTTGGATGATGCAGTACGTCTTCTTTCGAGTAAAATAATTTGACCCAAAAAAAGATATTAAAACAGATGTGCTATCTGTTGTGATAGGTAGGTCGTTTATTGCAACAGATTACCTATCTACTGTAACTGGTGCCACAGATGGGTAATCTGTTATGACAGATGATTTATATTTTGCATCAGATTAACCATCTGTTGCTCTAGTTCTCTAAACCTGACTCAACAGATTATTCATCTACTATAAATTATGCAATAGATGAGTAATTTGATGCAATATATTATTAATCTATTATGACATACAGATTAGCTATTGCGATAGATAGATCATTTGTTGTATAAGTTGACTGTGTTAACATGTAACCCAACTGACTGTAAATTATTATATATGATTTAAATGTATTTGTTTTTTTTATTGGTTATGCATCCTTGGATCGTGCCTACTGAACAGAAGTTGGGGATGACTTCTTTTATTACTCTAGGTCTTGTTGATACAATAGCAGACCCAACGGTAGAGTTAATAAATAAGGAATTGATTGGAGCAACAGCCATAAGAAGAACAGTTAGGCAAGGTCAGCTTAATGTTAAAGCTCTTCATGACCAACCTACTGCAATAGATCCGGGTGTTTCTTCTGGGGATATTGCTGGTGGCAGCAATCCTAATGCTGATGCTAATGCCAGTGATGATGATGAGCATGTTGATTCTCAAGAAAAAATAAATATGTTTAAAATTTCCCCTTAGACAGGTCCCTCTCGCCCATACATCGGTCCCTTTCACCCTTACAGTAGTCCCTCTCACCCTCTTCACCCTCATGTTATCATCACAAATGCAATGTGTACAAGGACAAACATGATAAAATTCTCAAAAAACTAGAGGTTATCTCTGAAGCTACCAAGGAATTAAAATCTAAGAGAAGTGTCATACCATCCAAAAAGGTGAGAGAGCCATACACTCCTACAGTGGCAGTTAGGAGGAAGAAAAGAAAAAATAGCCAAATACTCTCCAGTCTAAAAACAAAAAAAATTGCAACTTCTCCCTCTTCAAAAGTTGTTGAAGTTTTGGGACCACTGAAGAAGGTAGATATGTATGCAAAACTTGGCGACGAAGAGGGGAGGGAACTGCGAAATTCCAAGTATCCCAAGAAGAAGGAACCTGCAAAAGAATACACCAAGCATATGTTCGACCATGAAAACTTCAGGAGTATGCCAGTTATGCGCCAGTGGTATGTGGATAGGGCAAGTATATTTTTCCTAACCTAGCCTTCTAATCTACTCTATGAAGAAGAATCTACGCAATAGATGTGTCGTCTGTTGCAACAGCTGGGTATTCTAGTGCAACTAGTAATTATTTTATTGCAACAGATTAAACATGTATTGCATAAGTTGCGTTAGCTGGGTAATCTATGAACTGATTTAGAGAACCCTCTGCAACAGATGGACCATCCGTTGCATCTTTCCACTATATTTTTCTTCTTTACAATTACTAATCTGTTTAAAAAATTATCATCTTATATCACAGTATGTTGATGAAATTCTCTGTCTTATGAGGGGAAGGCAATTAGATGACCTACATGTATATATCTAAATCTGTTTAATAATTTCCAACAGATATGTCATCTGTTACAACATAAGTATTATCTGTTGCGATATTTGAATCTAGTATTTTATTTCAATTAATAAGTTCAAAACTAAGGATTAAATTATATTCACAGACAACATTAAACAAATCAAATCCTTCAGAAATTACATGAAATAACTCAACAAATAAATAAAATGTAAAAAAGTCATTATGGGTATAAATGATCTACTCTACAACTAAATCAACAATTTAACCTTTGGTGCCAACAATTACCAATGAGAGGTTATTACTTTGACAGACTCAAGCTATAAAGATCTACTCAATATGGACAAGTTGTTCTTCATCCGGTGCTATGGAATTCAGCATTGGTCATCGTGGATCTTTAATGTTGCTTGCGTACGATTTCTGAGCTTTCGCTTCTTCGTATTTCCATAAAAGAGCAGCATATCTTTTACGGAGTAATCCGACATCAAGTCCATTATTTGGTACTCGTAATCCATCATTCAAATACTCAGCGTAAGCGACAACAAAAAGACTGCAATCCCAGTATTTTTTTAAAAAAATAGATAATTCATATCCTGCAGTTCATGTAAGTGTTGTGAAATTTATAAAATAAAACTAAATCATGATACTTACAGGCTACCAATGGGTTGTTGAGCAATTCCTTCAACATATTCTACATCAAATGGATTACCCATTTTACGCCGGTATGCTTCAATCGTCGACCAATCAGTACGAACCTTTTGATCCAAAAAGTCACTCATATCAAGGTAAGTTGGCAATATTTTGGCCAGCTTTTGCATCTCCGACGACGGTGCGAAACGTCTCCTTCCCATCATCGAGTCATAAACTCGGATGCGCCTCTCTTTTAGAACGACGACAACCAACATCCAATGGAATTCTTCACCATAATTGATTTGGATGTACACTTCGTCGACCAAATGCCAAGGTAAGTCAGCTGGAATGTTAAAACCTTTAATGATGTTGATTAAGCATTCCTCAGTTCAGGAAACATCCGGCTATTGTTGACAAAACCTATTGTATGCCTTATTGATGTAAACTTTGTATAAATAATTGTATGTCATGCATCTGTATTGTTCTTGTGTTTGCAACTTGGCCTTTTTTCGGAGGTAGTAAAAAATGACATCGATGTACTGCACATATTATCAAATATTTCAGATTACATGACAATAAAATTAATACACATATATAATTAAATAAAGTATTAATTAATAATAATATGTATGGCATTTAAACCTCACCATTCCAGCAAATTTGGGGCTGTGACATCAAATAGAACCGATCCTTCATTTTGGAATGTGCAACAACAAAGTCGAACATATCATAACCAAGACTTGATTTGTTCACTTTGTAGTGTCCATCATTTTATTTTCTACATGATTTATATGTGTTAATGTCATATTTTACAACAAGAATTGTATAGATCAATATCTTTAAGAGATGATTTATGTACCTGCCGACGTGATACTTTAAAACCCATCGACAATCCATTCTGAATAGTCGTTGATCACCTTTGTTAGTTTTTTTAGAGCCTCATCTGAGATGTTGAACCCTTCAAATGGGTAATTCTTTCATTCTCCTGAACTGACAGGCTTCATTTTTTTCTTTCATGGAAGCAACTGATAGATTATCAACAACGATATTATGTTGTTCAGCAGTAGCTTCTACTGTGACATCCACCTGGAAAGCCAGAATTATCAATGCTAATAATCAAAGATATACAATAGATTATCTATCTGTTGTATCAAATGGATCATCTATTGGGACAAACTCGAATAGGTAAAATAGAGTTGTACGATAATTTCGAATAAATGACCTCTTCTATTGCAACAAATGACTCATCTGTTGGTGCAAATTTAAACAGTACTAATACATATTTGATTTGCTGAAACAGACATACATATGTTGCAATAGATAACACATTTGATGCCACAGGTTATACGACAGTTGCAACAGATGTATATATTTATTTGATAATTTTCAGCAGATGTATAATCTGTTGAAATAGATATGTGTCTGTTTGTTTGTTGGAATAGATGATATACATTCACTTTCTTCAGCTCATGCTGCTCTCCTATGTCCTTTGTACATTGATCAAAAGTGCAAGATAGAGATAGAGAAGTTGCAATTTTGCTTTTTTCAATACTTGATGATGCCTTGGAAATATTTTTTCTTTTCCTCTTAGCCACCTTGATCTCTAGTAGAGTGTACGGATATGAAATTCTCTTTGATGAAATAACACCCCTCTTAGATGTTATTTCTTTTACAGAAGCAGTTAATGCATTAATAGCATTAATCACTCCATCATGTTTCGCCTTATAGTCTTGACATTTGTATGCAGAACATTCGCTAGAAGTGGTAAAATCTGTTTAACTAGTATGATCATAATCATAATGGTTTGTTGTTTCAGAAACTGTAGGATAAGCACCACTACCACTACCACTACCATCATCAACAACAAGAAGCCCACTATCCAAAATTATTTTTCTTGTGATGGATGTTGCTCCAAACAATTTCTCCTTTAATCTATCAAGGACCTTAGGGTCCAATAAAGTTTGCACATACCGTAACGTAAGGAAAAATAGCATCTTCAAATCTCGATTGGTCGGAACAAGCCACTGATGGACAATCTAAAATAAATCAGTACATATATTAGAATGATAATGAAATTATTTTTAAAAATCATTAATTAAAATCAAAACTTAATTAGAATTACAGTTACTGCTTCCTTCTTGGGGTTGAAGAGATCAGAATTTTTGTATTTTTATTAGTTTTGGCTGACAACCATCTTAGAATTCTTGGACAGGAAACTTCTTCCCGGTAGTTCACTTGTTGTCTCAAATAAGGAATGACTTCAAATATCCAAGCCTATAAAATAACGCCAATAAATCCAAAGCATTATTGAAAACAAAAAAATGAATCATCTCATGATAAAAAACAATATTTATCATAAAAGCCCATGGAAATCCATATAAGTTGACTGTCCTTGGTATTAACGGAGTCAACAAATATTTGACCATCATTTTGTAGCTTTCATAACCCAGGGATAACTGTTAAATGTCTCAAGATCCTCGGAGAGCTTTATCAAACCAAGTGGTATGTTGTTGTTAACGTCTCTCGCCCAAAGAACATTATGTACAAACCAAACCAAGCACAATGATCGTTTGTGCTTCTTTGAAAGTCTTTTACCTTTCAACGCTTCTACCAAATTTATGTTTTTGAAGCTTGGACCAACAAGGGACACCAGGTCATCACGATTAATCAACTTGTCTTTACCTTTTTTAGGTGTACGGGGTGTTTTTTTTTGGGTTAGAATAGGTATAACTTGAGAAGGAGAAGGAAGATAACATTTTAATCCAGTAACTATGACAAACTCCTTCCAACCAAAACAAACAGGCATGCCACAATAATTTAGCCACACCTCATCCATTTATCTTTTTTTTCATACATAAACCTACGCTTGAGAAGATCATATACTATTTTCATTTGAAAACAACCATTGTTGTCCTCCGCCAAATTAAGATACTGTCCAAAGCAACTATCCCTGCAATAAGCATTCAATTTTTATTCTCGAAGTATTTTCCTGAAGGCGTTGAAAGATTTTTCCATGGATGACTTAACCACGAAATCACCCGTTAAGTCTGTGGCACTATCATACTGTATTCTGACAGGATAATGATCAATGCTGAAGGTTTTAACCAACTCTTCGGTGGAAGGGCTATTAGCATTTGGATCATCTCTTTTGAAATATTCCTCCTCCCTATGTTCATCATCTTCTGCTTCTGATTGAGATAACGCTTGTAAAGCAAGATTATGGAGTTGTGGATATAGCCTAGGTGCTTCACTTGTTCCTTTACTTGGACTTGATTCGGTTTCTTTTATTTTGGGAGCCATATTATCTAAAATTAAGAGAAACATAAAATAGATTATAATTGATTAAGGCATCATTAAAAAAGAGTAATAATAAATCAAACATGTACAACAGTAAAATAACAGTTCCAACAGACTGCACATCTATTGCACCAGGTAGGATATCTGCTGCAGCATCTAACCAACATATTACAGCGGATGATCAATTTGTTAAAAATAATAAAAATAGGCCATACATTTGTTGCACCAGGTAGGATATCTATTGCAGCATATAACCAACCTGTGGCAGCGAATGAGCAATTCATGGAAACAATAAAAATAAATCACTTATCTGTTGCACCAGGTAACCTATCTGTTGCACCAGGTAGGTTATCTGTTGCATCCTATAACCAATTGATTGCAGCGGATGAGTAATCCATTGGAAATAATAAAAATAGATCACTCATCTATTGCATCAGGTGGGTAGGTTATCTGTTGCAGCCTATAATAAACCTGTTGCAGTGGATGAGTAATTCATTGAAAATAATAAAAATAGATCACTCATTTGTTACATCAGGTAGGTTATCTGTTGCATCCTATAACCAATCGGTTGCAGCGGATGAGTAATACGTTGGAAATAATAAAAATAAATCACTTATCTGTTAAAACAAATCACTCATCTGTTGCCAAATGAATTATCTGTTGGATAAATATTATTTAGATTTCTTTCAAACAGAAGAGTCGTATGTCGCAATAGATAAATGATCTGTTAGATTGTTCATCTGTTGCATCAAATTTCCATCTGTTACATCAGATGTTTAATCTGTTGCATCAAATGTTTAATCAGTTGCATCAAATATTTCATCTGTTACAACATATGTTTAATCTGTTGCGTCAGATGTTTAATATATTGCATCAGATGGTTCATCTGTTGTAACACTATTTTTACCAAGAAAAATAATAGATCAACCCGACAACACCAACACAACACAACACACACACACCAAGAACATCAACGGTGATCAAAATCACCAACGAATCAAATCAACAGTTTGACAACAAGAACAATAAAAAATTATATTTCACACCGAAAAGAGTAGAGAAGAAATGCCAGAAAGTAGGGTTTTTTCAATCCACATTTTAAATTAAAGGAAAAATATTGAAATTATTAAACAATACCAGAAGCGAAGTTGGCTCAAGTTAAGTTCCTCTGTTGTTTTATAACTAAAAAGAAATAATCTTTTACCTCTGAAAGAAGAAATGCGACAACGAAGAACTTGAAGTTGTTGTCGCCGGAGAACACTACTTGTCACGTCGATTAACGGTTGAAAGTCGAAAAGAAACTCACCCAGCTATTTGTCGCCAGAGCTTGAAGTTGCCGGGGATTGAAAGAAGAAATTTTGCAGAATTGTTAGTTGGGAGAGAGTTGAGAGAGACTGTCGAGAGAGAGAGGAGAGAGACGGTTGATTTAGAAAGGAGGGGTGTGAGTTGATTTGTATTTTTGAAAAGATTAGAAAGTTTTAAAAATATTAATCAAGTTCACAATTAACTTAACCAAGTTTCCAAATTATGTTTGACCCTTTAAGTTGTTCAATATCACCAATCCTTCATTCAAGACTTAAAATACATCTTTCCTTCAATTTTCTCAAGTGAGTTAAACTTTTACACTTCACTAAAAATCTCCCAATAGATAAGATTATTTAATTTTAAATAATCAAACATTACACGTATGAGGCAAGTGCAGTTAAACTAGTTTTTATTAAAAGTGTTTTTTAAAAAATTATTTTTAGAAAAAGTTTATTTTTTTAGTTTATAAAAAATTGCTCCTGCTATTTCTATAACAATTTATATTTTTTTAAAAAAATTAACGAAAAATCTTATTTTTTTAAAATAAATATTTTTTTGAAAAAATAAATATTTT